>AP028168.1:28694533-29298401 GCA_014132275.2 Samia ricini
GTAAAACTCTTACATGAACTTGTTACAGACAATGGGGCTATAACGCTATTAAGGAACAGTAGTGACGAATAGGCAGTGATCACAGTTTTATTATATTTTTACAGATCTCTTTCGTCCCTTAACAATAACTGTACTTGCAAGCATCAGCGTTGATTTTAAATTTCTATTATTTTAAAACTATTTATCAATGCTGCTTAATGGCTTTCTAATTTCGATGCAGTATAAATTATGTCTCGGCAGTAGGGTCAAGTCTCTGATAAAGGAACAATCAAATTCAGAATACAATGAAACGAATCATACAAAATATATTTTTTTGTAACTGTGGTTTTATTGACTACTTAGTTAAGTTCTACATAAGCAAGCATAATTTGCTACTCATGAAATTCACGATATGAAGAATAATGTTTTAATCAATCTTTGTTCAAGACAAATCAAACTAACGTCATAATTTTAATTAACCTTCATGAGTTATTTTTAGGCCTAAATTAAAATATAATAAAGATGATATAATTACAGTTTATGTTTCAGACAGAAAACTATATGGAAAATGGCGCAACATACGAGATTCGTACGTGAGGCACACAAAAAATAAATACGGGAAAAAGGGTTATGTATACGCAAAACAACTATCATTTCTTGATAAGTTTTATAAACAAAGCAGCCAGTCAGGCAGCGACATCGATCCAGACAATAATGACACGTCCTGGCAGAGTGATGACGAGATCAAAGTAAATAGACTTAATTTAAAAAAGAGATTAGACGTCAAAAGTAATTCTAACTGTTTGAGCGAAGAAGAAACGCCCTCGACGATAGAGGCTTTAAAAAGAAAAAGGAGAAATTCGAATAGGGAATGCGGGATAGAGTTTGTAGAGGCAGCGTCCCCGGAAGCTACGTGTAGTTATGCCGTAGGTGACGAGGATAGGTCGTTTTTCGAATCTTTACTGCCAGCAGTGAGACGTTTCGATATGGATCAGAAATTGGAATTTCGAAGCGAAGTAATAAGACTTATTAAGAATATAAGGTGCAATTCAGAAAGAAAGTTCAAATTGGAAGACCTCACTGAGGCCTGTTACGATGTATAACAAATGTTAATTGTTGACTTTTATCATTCCAATCTGTTGTGATAAGATAAAATAAATAAATATTAAGTGCGATTTATAAAAATGAATGGCCTTTTTATGTAGTAATTTTTTTTAGATATTTTTTGATAAGGTAAATGTGTCAACATTTAAATAATACCCGTGTAACAACGCAGCGCACAGTTGGCACAATAATAGACAAAGATTATTTAACTATTAAGCAATAATTAACTTATGCATAAAGGCCGAATGCCTATTAGTGAGATGATAAAACAAATTTTAATTATCTCTTAGAACTAGAAGTTAGAATAAGCGCCTAACAGAAATTGTTTATGGTAAAATAAATAACTACTCTTTTCCATCCATGCTCATGAAAGAATAGTTTATTCAATTAATGTTCTTATTGACGTGTTGTTTTTATTATAGTGAAACGATTTATCAAGAAATTTTGTCCGGTGTAAAATGTGTTACACCAAATTTGTTCATTGCTTCAATGATTATAAAAGTAGTTTTAAAAAACTACCCTATTAGATTATCGATACGAACTCGAGTTTTGTACAAATTATATAACAGTACTAAGAAAATGCAACAAGTACACAAAATAACAACAATAAGTAAGGTTACAAATCTAAATAAGCAATCTGGCAACGTCGCAGCAAAACGCGAAAGTTACCGGCAACGTGGCGCTGGCGATCGATAGAGTCCGGAGGCGAGACGTGGGGCGGAGGGGACGCGGTTGACCCTTCCGATTACTACATCATACCCTATATACATAGATAGTGTATATAGTAAGCTATTGAAAACACGTGTTTGTATTTTTCAAACTCTCGAACGTTTTCATTCGACGATTTCGTGTGTGTACACAGTTTGATGTGTTTTCTTTCGACATTCATGTATTTATAATGGTTTCAATAAAAGATAACAATTTACAACTGCAAATTTACATTGTATTGATAATAAAAAATATATCTAAACATATAAATTATGTTAAAAGCCATAGTTTAGTGCGTGTACCTTGAATGTAAACGTTTCTTGGGTTTTCTTGATTATATCGTTCAGGGTCTAGTGACAAAATCGTATATTTAGTAGGAGTATTAGTGACGTCATAAGAGTTCTAGGTTTCTTTATTTCATTTGAAAATATGGTGAAGGATTGAGAGCTAATTTACATTTTTGCAGCTGTTTGGTTCTGTTAAATATTAAACCAATAAAATGCAATAAAACATCCTTCGTGTATACATTTTTTAAGGTTTTCCTTAACATTAAAACTCAATCAAAAACCTTGATTAGATTTTATTTGCCACTTATCGATATTATAGTCAGATCACTTTCGTAAAATATGTTCCTTAAATTTGTGAATCTTCATTAGTGCTTATAAGCATGTATCACTTTGCAGTTAAGCGCTGAAAATAAGTACACTTGCACCGTGGGGAAACCCATTGATGTACTATATGTATAGGGTTTAACAATATGACACAACATTAACGGTTAACGGTGTTAAACGCTGCGTACTTGAATAAAACATCACAATTTCACTATGACATACTCAAATAATGTAGCTCTCGATATCACATCATCAAGAGAACGCCGTAAGAGTTAAGAGTATGCATGTATAAATTCCAAGTAATTCCGTAACATTTTTTATTAGACACTGAATTGCATTATTATTCTATATATATCAAATGTAACAAAATGTATCAAATCAACAAATATGAACAAAGAATAGATTTATGATTTCAAAACCATTAATTATATAAATTGTTTTAACGATTTTCGAGTTACAAACCAACTAACACACAGAGATGTTGAATTTTATATGTCCAACATCACTATTTATATACAAGTATGTAAGAATAAAACAGTTTAGTAGCTTTTTCTGGGCTGTATTCTTAACAGATTTTTTATTTTTAAGCATAAACAAACAGTAATTTTCTATTCTATTCTATAATCTATATCTATGTACAGTTAGCAAATACGATATATTTAATAATAAACCTTAAAATGTACGATGTTGTCACGCATGGTTACATTTACGACTTTTAGGAAATAATATTTTAAACAGAAGCAGAATTAACGTTAAGACTTTATATACATATAAAATAATAACAAAAATGATAAACAAGAAACATTTAAATAGCTATAGACAAGATAATAGTCGTTATCTCGATCTCGATCGCTACTTTTATATTTTTTGCTTTTTAGATGCAATAACTTTCTCGTACCTGCTTTTACTGACAAAAATAATTTAACCTTCTCGGATACAAAAACGTGTAAGCACTTTAGGCCTTCTTAAAAGTATACAGTGAATCGGAACCAAGTAATTCACGTGCACGTTGAGTTGCTTTGTTATAAGTTACTCAATTTATAAAAGGGTTTGAAACTGGTCAGTATGACTCACGTGGGTCGGCAGTACCCTGTTTGCGTGACACGGCCCAATCAACTAAAGCACACCTCGTCTTGAAGTCAACGTGTAGGTAATTTATGTTAGTATAACTCACATTGCCCTGTGGTATCACTCAGCTGTTAAACTATGTGCTGTGGAAGACTTTGTCGAAATTTTGATTTGTCATGTAGTTGTATCTGTTAGTCATTTTGGCAGTATTTTAAGTATATCATAGTTACTGTGCACATATGTATTCAAAACAATGAGAGCGTAAATTATGAGATGGCACATAAACTCCTTAGGAAGATCGAACCGTTGGATTACTGAATGAATATTAGAAATAATAACTCAAAGATAGATCTAAAGAGCTTGTTGAACCGTAATAAAATTATAAACAAAATTATTTGTGTTACAAGACTGACAACTGGCAGATAGCGGTACATGTGGATAGGAACTTGATTTTGTTGAAGGTGGTTCAGTCGACAATACAACCACTATACAATAGGTAATCATCATGCTGTGGTTACTTCATGCTTGTCGTGAGTTTCGAAATCGATACAGAGAAATTGCATGTACTCTAGCATCACATTACACATAGGTTCTGTAAGGACCTTTTTTTCTTTTTAGCACTAGCCGGCTTCAGGTACGACAAATTCCGGGAAATTGTTATTAGACAGCATCTCAAGCCGAGGTTCCATCACACTGGTGCTTTTGTGCTAGTTACTATCTTCCAGCTAAGCGCCTTAAACGTTCGTCCCGAAGCTCGGTGAATCTGTCAAGGCCCTTCAGAACGGAAAAAAACAACTGATTTAAAATATCCTAAACTGCATCAAAATATAGCTATTAATAACTAATCCCAAAAATTAAAGATAAGTACGAGCACTACAACTGCTTTTGCAGAAATGATGCTTCCACAGCGCAACGTTGCATGTTTCCATAAATGAGTGACTGTAAGTAAGTCAGATACCAGATCTCATTCCAGGAACAAATATAACAAGATATACACGCACTCAGAAATTTTATTTTGAGCCCAATCTCATTAATGTGTAAACATTGAATATTTTAAAAAGTTGTTTACGGAGAAAAAAACGGTGGTTGAGACCAACTACGGATCTTAGATCCCTTACTGAACCTATGTACTTCCGTATAGCGTGTAGAGTGTAATGCATTTTACACTAGTGCATAGTGTCACTATGTCACGCTGGCGGTGGGTACAGGAGTCTCCTCAGTTGGGGATCGGAACACACCTCGTCCCGCTCCTGGAGGGGGCTTCAGAGTGTTCCCAGGTGTTTGTTAGTTGGTTTATAACTTTGCAACATTAGGCAATATATAGAAAATGTTATGAATAGTATATTGAGTCGACAATTAATAACAATCAACATGCTACCTCGTAAATTAATTTACCTAAACTCTGGAATTCACAATAACAATGTGAAGAATAAAAACTGTACCGTGCAATTATTATTACGCAAGAAAATACGGAGTAAATTATTAATTACCCAAAATGTACAATAAATCTCAATAGAGTAAACAAAATATTTTTGATATTAGATTCAAAGAAATAATTATACTATTTTATTATTCACGTTTATCTCATATCATATCATAGAGTATCATCCCAGTCGCGTACATACCGGTAGTTATTTCTAGTTAAAACGAAATGTTATTCGAGTAGAACAAAATTTAAAGCATGAAAGATAAAAATCCTTCATCCGTCACATTCCTCTTGGCGGCAATTGCCAAAATCGCTGCGTACGCGCGGCGCCCGGGAGACCATTCAAGAGGACACAGTATGCAACTAAATTTTAAATTAAATGTTTTTTATTTTATTTATTTATTCATACTTTATTTACAATTTGTGTAAAAAGGTGGACTTAATGCCAGAGGCATTCTCTACCAGTCAGCCTTAGGGTGGTGCAGAGATAAAGTAAACTTCTAAACTTTTCGCGAAATTTTATCAGTTCTTGTCTCATCAAAACCGGTTATATGATCAGATAATGAAAGAAAAAAATAAGTATTTGCGTGTAACACCGCGTGATGTCTACTACACCTAATGGTAAGTAGTTGGTAATTAGTAAAATACGACTAAAAGTCGCCGGGCCGATGTGAGCAGTATATCGTCTTCCATAGAACTGGTTCACTTTTTATTTGGAAAACATTGACATTTTTTATATACAAATAGTGTAAGAACTTAATTGTCCTTATTCAAAAGACTATCAGAAAATACATTAAATTCACGTGAACCATACAACAGTCAATCACACAACACATTACAATAGGTCTCGTCATCTCTGCATGTTAGTATGGTTGTACGTCCACGACTGAACAATTTACTGAACTATTTTTAAAACATAAACATGTATCCTCTAAGTAGGTTTTAGTAAATATTTTGGTACAGAAGGTGATAAATAAAGTGATTATTATAATTTTCATCAATCAATCAGAAAAGAGCAACAAAAATATTCTCTAGCAATATTTTCCAATCAATGAACAATTATGAAGTGAAATGCAGAGAATAACAGCTGTGGAGAATAGAAATTATTATAGCATAGGCACTAGTCTAGAATTTTAGTAAATGTGAGAATAGACAGTTTCCGTAGTAAAATTTTGAACGGCAACATTGAGTTTACTTTTAGAGAAATTAAATATACAATTTATGAACGACCACCGGCAAGTATCGTCTATACTACGCCACAATCGCTACATACATCATTCTGAAACGTAGTTATTTTATATCAACAGAAAAACATTAATTTATATTGAGAAACAAAACAGAACAGCCCACGCGCCTCTCGACTGACATCCATCATCAGACGTGATTGATGGCCTAACTAAAGTGTAATTTAATTTTATAGTGTTGCTAACCGGATTTTTATTCATTACGATACGCCTACATAAGTTGAGGACGTGAACAAGTAAAAATGTGTATTTTCATTTTTAATTAAATAATAATGGAACAAATAGATTTAACATAACAGTTCCTAAATCTAGACATAAATATTACTTACTCGTAGGCATATGCCTTGGGGTAAATAATAATATTGCTAATCAGCATGCATATCAATGCTCTAATTAATCTCTAAAGCCATGTAAATATGGAACATTGCCGCAATTATTATTCGAGAATGATTTGTCTGTTTACATGCTTAATAACAATATGGTAAACAAATTAAAGTAATTCAATATATAGTTCAATATATATTATTATTATTTTTGTTATGGTTCATAATTTCAACCCTGTTAAATATCATCTACTCCGCTCATCTGGGTAATAACATTAGTTATAAAACCATGCTTAGGGGTCGTTCAAGTATCAGATAAGTATGCTCTATGGTTCTAACAGCAGTCTATGCTTTTTTTTTATGAGCGTATCAAAATCGTTGTGCGGTTTAGAAGAATTTAACGGATAAATAGAAAGACGCGGAAAGCGAGTTTGTTTTTATGCTATATGAACTAAGATTGTTTTATAAAAGCCTAGCCATTGTATAGCCTATATATCTAGTAACATACAAATAAAATAATGTGTATCATTAAAGTTATTAAAAGAACAAAGATTCAAATAGGTACTATAATAGGCTTACGAAGTATTCACAGATCAATAAGAAAACATTGAAATAACTTTATGCTTGGGCATAATAACTCCGATTATATTGAACAGTAACGATCTATAAAAAATATCCTTTCATCTAAACCCATATCCGCTTATGAATCCGAGATGAAGTTATTCGAAAAGTAACGAAGTCGGCTTCAAAGCTTTGTATATGTAGATTATTGTAATTTAAAAAAACGTACATGCTGCTTTGCACTAACATTTCAAACTTTAGGGTGTAAGCTAACTTAATGGGCATTAGAAAATGCTCTACCAAAATACTATGGTTTTATTATAATGGCTCATATTGAAGAGGATAGGTTGATACGAACCTACTACTTTCATCGACGACGCGGTATTTAACCAAATAACCACTAAGCTATCATTAAGGCTTCGCTGTAATCAATTTGAATAATATAGTATTTTTTTACCACGATGAATGAATCCTAATGAATACGACGTAATATTATTTCTTAGAAATAACGATCGGTTGTTTCATTATCAGATAATGTTTACTATCACGGCCGTCATTATATTCCATCACGGAATAGGATCGGGCAGTGCAATGACGCGAGGCGAGTGCAAAGCCGGCCGCTCGCGCCATCACTAACAATAATAATACCCATACAGAACGGCAACATGCCCGGGAACTGTACACACCGGCAACGTCGCTCGATCGATCCTCGAGCTGTTTGTCAGTTTTTTTAAGTTTGTTGTACACAATAATATATATTATTAGTAAGTAGGTAGTTGTATCCTATATCTTCACGGATATATATTTCACCAACATTCTTTGAAATGCAATAGTGCTGTCATTCTTATAATTAACCTACAGAATAAAAAGAAAAGGACCTGAGTGTCATACCAATATCTAAAAAAAGCATAATAACGTGTTTTTGTTTAGTTTTGAACGAAATATAGCGCGTATAATAACTTTATAAGCACGTAGATGGTTCTCGAAAAAGATAAAGTATATTTTCCCAAAACCTTATTGTTTAATTCTATTCCTAAAGAATATATGAATAACTTATGATGAAGATTTTATTGAAGGTGAAGAAATGTAAATGATAATAAAATAAATTTTCTCATGTAAGCTAGTAGCAGTTAGAAATAGAGAGAGAGAGGAGTAAATATACCTAATACCTATTCACTATTGTTACTCTTTCTGACACAATAGGCAACGTTGCCACACTTTCAATAAAATAACTGACAATCTATGCCAAGCCTTTTAAACCACTACGTAGATAACAGGAAGACTGTTGTTACTCGTATTACCAAAAAACTTCATTAATATCATTACCAATACATTCAATGGTTTTTCTTTTACCATGACGTCCAATTAAATACAAAATCCAAAAATTAAAAACCTGTTTCGCCTCGTATAATTGGCAGAAACCGTTATATGTACACCGACATCTATCATTTGTATATATTATTACTTATAGGTATAAATACCACAGAGTTTACGCCAACTTATTCAATTCGAAACACGTTCGTATTTCGTATTTTTACCATAGCGGAGGCGGCAACGTCGCGCGCCGTCAAGGTGTAATGAGCGGCAACGTCGCCATATCATTTTGCCAGCCGAGGCGTCTCGAACTTTAGCGATCGGGAGAGATCAGCTGGACTTTTGCCCCTCGTGGATGTTTACTTAATTCTTGTGCGTGTGTGTGTTTTGTACTAGTTTTTATATACGTATACACTGCTCCGTTGTTTAAGGTTTCTTTTATATAGAGGTATACGCTATACTTGGCACTTATTTATTTGTCCTGAATATTATTTATATATGTATTTTTGTATTTTTTGAGTTGAACAAATACTCTAATTGAACAAATTGCTTACCTAATTTAAATATGTTTCTTTTTATGAGTTTACTGATTTTTATTGTGGTGGTAGTCAGAGCATTAACATCAGTTGAACATAAATACAATATCCATTCGGTGTGGGTCAATTATATTTTCAAAGTTCAAATCAAGAATGTTGTAATGCCGTCATCACCCCTATCAATGAAGAAAAACATCATAAGGAGACAAATGTATTGTGTACCTAATTATTATTTTAAGAAAACTGTCTTCCTTTCACTCAATGCGGTACTTACTTATCGGAATTGATAGACTTCACCGTTAAAACTAGACCCGGATACCGTTATTTGTATAGACGACTTCAGTTTGGATTGTCTATACACGAGGCTGTATTATAATAACAAACAACCCATTCGCTATAATTACTTAAGCAAATTTATTTTTGCTTTCGACTCGATGGCTTGTTAGATAGTTCATCTAAATTTAAGAGTTCTACCATTCTGTCCTTAGCCTTCTTGTTATCTATCCCGGGACCCCTTCCGGCAGCGATCCAGGACTTGCCCAGTTGTACTAGCATAACACGCATCAAACTGCACCCCACACTTCTACAGACTATACATGGTTCTGTAAGGGACTATTTCACGAAATTTACGTCTCTGTCCAAGCCGAGGTCCGTAACACTTTGATATCCTTGCGCTACCTACCTGGCCACTCTTCCAGCAATCCACAAAAAAATACTGGCTCCTAAAGTTCGGTGAAACTGTCAAGGTGCTTTTGGTCAACAATATTTAGTAAATTAAAAAAAAAACGACTAGTAAACATTCCAGATAACAGCTATTTTTATACCCACGCTTTTAGTTTTAAGCGTATACGCTAGAGGTATTATGAAATATCTTATTATTAATGTCGTAAAACGTACCGATGGTCGCCGTCGTCACGCAACATAGTAAAATCTTTTAGATGACTATATATAATGTAATAACTATAAACAGAAAAGAGATATTACGAAAATGTATTCAGACGCCAGACTGTCGTGATTTCTCTAGATAGATTTCTGTCAATAGGACCTTTTGAAATTAAATACGTTTGAGAGGACGCATAAGAAACTCGAAGAAATTTCTTTACTACAGACTATGAACCGGAATGTCTGTTTTTTTTTTGGGTTCGTCTGTAAGCTTCTAGTTTGAGCTACAGCTTTAATTCTAAACCGATTTATGTTATTAATTTTTAAATCATTAATAAAAAAACTCCAAAATTATTACATTTAATGCTTTGTTGTTTAGCGCGACCGAGTCTACTGTCACGGCTAACAGTTAATATATATATATACAAAGAATAAATACCACCCTATAACAAATAAATCTTCTATACACATACATTTGTCATGTATTTGCATGCCCACTAACGCTGCCAGATTCACATCTGGTTATTCATTCACTTTATTTAGTGTTTTTTGCTGATTTATTGAACTTAAAATGCCCTTAAATAAGCTTGAAATATTCATTTTAGTTTCTCACATAAAATAAACTATTTCAAATGTCAACGGATTTTACCTGTTTTTAAAATATGGCAAGCTTACCCATAAAAATAGAATATAATATTATAATATAGTAATATGAATATTACCTTCAATTGTTTTTTTTTTTTGCCCAACAGCTGGATATGGATTCCATTTCTTGAGGAAAGCGAATGTTTAACATTATAGAATTTACCGATTGAGACTAGCCTAGCCATAATGAGTTCTACATAACTTATTTATTTGCTAAGCACAAAGTTATTAAAACAACACGTAAACAGACATCTCAATATGTCAATCTCGTTAACCGTTTACTGCAATCATATTAGTGCTAATAGCACCACCAGTTAATTAGTGTTTATGTTTCAAATTATGCGTTCAGTTCTATGTAATTCATTGGTGTAATTTTTTTTCTTTTTATACTAGGCATAAAGAAAGATATCACGAGTTCCCATTAAAACCCATGAAGCCTTTTTCTGTAACCATTCTCATCGGCAAACCCTTGTCGGGATCGAGACCGAGTTTTAATACGACTGGAGTGAACCCAGATTATTTTAATACAAAATCAATAGGCATCGTGGAGGACGGCCGCGCCGCACTCGATCCGCCTGCCACAAATACCGGTGACCCGGCACAGATGTCTAGACAACACTGATTTATTTTAAAGTCCACCGTTAATTTTATTTTTATGTTTGACTCTCGTTATTTTA
The DNA here is from genome assembly GCA_014132275.2 of Samia ricini. NCBI lineage: Eukaryota > Metazoa > Arthropoda > Insecta > Lepidoptera > Saturniidae > Samia > Samia ricini. Next base: position 28,705,612 of record AP028168.1, read on the forward strand.
TAACCAATTCATGTTTAGGTTAGTTTAACGCACATACACAATACGAGTTCACTTAATTTTATACATAAGCAATACTTATTACTCCAAAGGAAATAAAACAGCGGCAATTACTTTTGCGACGAGAAGTAAACAAATAAAAACGAAATGAAATATGTTATTACAAATATTATACAAGTAAAATATCTTTCACAAAACTAATGATCAATGTATATAGAACTATTCAATTTTCAATTCTATACTAATAATCGTTACAGGCTACCTTTTTCTCTATTTCTAGAAATACATTTATCAATGTGTATGATGTATTTCTAGAGCTCTCGTGACCCGAATCGGTTTGAACAAATCAATACTCCCGGTGTTGGTAAGCACAAAGCACAGATAAAATATATCTGTAAATTACTGTGCGCCGAAAATGGTTTTTTAAACGCTCAAACGGCATAATTTTTTACGCCGGGCGCAATTATTTTGATGGTGCGTTTCTATTTTTTTTTTATTGAACTTAAGTTCATTTCGTTTCTATACACAAAAAAGTTCAAATTACATCACGTTACTTTTGTAAGTAATAATTACCTTTTATATTTTTTATTCACTAAGTAAATTTGATTAATATTACCCATAGGTGTTTTTTCTTCAAAACATTTATATAAAGTTAACTCACAAATAATAGTTACTTCTCCGAAAAATGAATGATATATAATAAGTAATATTGTAATAATGACAATATTTTAAAATATCTAGACTTACTTTAATTGTATGATATAAAATAGTATCTTTTCATAATGCTTTGCCTCGATAGGACAATCAACACATAAGTGCTACCTTTCAGACAACAGAAGGTAACCCCCACCTACCAGAGAGTAAATACTGTGCGGAAGCAACCCTACTTCCTCTCCAAGGGGTGATACAGAAAAATTGTGGGGTTTTAGTCAGTAAGAATCTGACATAAACCACCCTTCGCTGTCCGGTGGGAGCGAGTACCTTGTCCAAGATTTCCACACATAAAAAATTTAACAATAAAAAATTTATTACAGAAAAATACGTATACAGTAAATAAAAAAAAAAGTTGTTTTGCCTTATTTTTTTTTTTCATTTACTTAACAAATAAAAAATATGGGTTCCTTTTAAAATTTTAAACATTAAATTAATATATATATATGAAATTTTATGTCAACCCGACATAAATTACAAAATGTATTAGAATTGCAAAGTCCAGGGTCAAATTACTTCTAGGTATGATCGTCAATGGGTAAAATTTTACCTTCAAAGTTTACACGTGTCTGACCTTCGACTAATATTTTCAGCGTAAACAAAGATTCATAATCACCACACACTCATACATTATACATGTTTCTAATAACACGGTATTTTCACTTCATTAGAAGTTTAAATTCGATCTCCGTGTCTTAGCATTATATCGAGACCACGTTTTACTTAATAGTGTTTAAGTACATAACTGAGTGGTCTTAAAAAAGACTAGCAAATAATTTTCTGCATTAATGAAAAAAAAACAACAGTATGAACTTTGTTTAGGTACAGTTTTTGGCAGGAATTTAGTCTGTCATGTAGTAGTTATTATTTTGTATTCATTATCTGGACCTTATGTTTTATAACTCTGTTGGCATTTTACTACATTATATAGTTTGGTACAAGGAAAGTGTATTGGAATTTGGAAATTTTAAGAAATCACAAGAACTCCCAGAATTGTTTTAACATCTATACTAATAAATAAAATTGAAGCGTAGTTTTTTGTTTTCTTTTTAAAACCTGGTTAATGCTATTGGCCGGAAGGGCCTTAACATCTTCACCGTAACTTTGGAGCCGAGTGCTGAAGGCACTCGTCGGAGTAAGAAAACTAGCACAAGAGCACCAAAGTGGTACGGACCTCGATGGAAGCGTAGACTGTTTCGAAACATATATATGTACAATGGAATACAAGACAGCCATAGCGCGATGTAGAATCATTTGAAGAAAATCAAGTTTTGTTGTCGTTAATATTAAAGTGTCTATTTTTTTTTTACTAAATACATATGAATGTGTAACCATAAATGCAATAATTTACAATCTTGTCTGTATGTCTGTCCGGCTAATCGCCGGAACGGCTGAATCGGTTTGGACGGAACTTTTTTGTTAGATAGCTGAAGTTACTCCGCGTAACTTATTTCTTCGAAAATAATTAGGGTTCCGCGTAAAAAAATTAAAACTCATATAAATTAGAATAAAATCCGAGTCCATGCACAGTTTTACTGGGAGGTACTAGAATTTGTGAGAAATACCTTTGCTTAACGTTAATAGCAAAAAAATGTTTTGGAAAATAATTAGGGTGCCGTATAAAAAAAACTATTACGAAGCAAAAAAACGCATGAAACGCAGGCGCAGCCGAGGGCACACATATATTGTATAACATAGTCCTTCCATTATATAAAAAGCAACATTTGCCTCTCTCTCTGTCCGTTACTATACGCCAGTGGAGCCACTGGGAAACAGTTCTGCCTACGTGACATAAGTAGATCGGTTTATAGGTATACATTCAGAAATTACATTAAAGATACTTGCTAGGTCAAGCTTTTTATTTAAAAAAATCAACTATAGGTACTTCTAGGTAGCGTTTGAATATTATACAAAAATTCTGGACAAAATGTATTAGGGTGAATACTGTATTTGTAATTATGAATAAAATAAGGCAACTGTATTTCTTCTCTTACCTACATACAGACCGAGCATCGTTCTCTTCTCAAGTTATTGAACGCGAAGTATCAATATAAGTATACATTTGAAGCGATGATGGTGCAGAGGGTAGTGCGGCCGGATTCCGCGTCAATCGACGCGGGTTCATTCCCCACCTATACGACTCTAAAACCGACCTGAGCTTTCGGTGAAGGAAAACACCGTAAGAAAATCATGGCATGGTCGTAGCATGGCAGCTACCGCCCTCAAGTTTAAAAACCTGTCGCTAAATACCAACAGATGTGTTCCGGTAGCATCACTTGAGAACCAGTATCTAGGCTTAGTGCATTTACCATCCGGGACCACATTGTCACTTAACATCAGGTGAGATTGTGGTGAAAGCACAACCTATATCGTGTGAAAAAATATCACTTTGAAACACATTTCTGATACTACGTTTTATCCTAGATAAAATCATATTAACGTGAAATTTGCGAAACTGCCACCACAACGCATGCGAAACAACTAGTCTAGATTAAGACGTATTCAATTTTATTAAAATCATTTTGACTCAAAGTATACTCAAAATGTCAACAACAGACGCAAATTTTGAGAAAATACAGTTCAATGTGTATTGTATCTGTATGATTTGAGCAATATAGCTTTACCACGTGACACGTAATGTATTTTCGTCCGCCACACTACACGGCTAGCTGAAAGCTGACTACACTTAAACCACACCTCAAGAATTGAGAATATCTATGTGTATGTAGGTAGGTAAGTAGATCTGAACAAAGCTCGCATTGGCACTCAAAGACGGACGCTATTATTTCTACAGAGTATATCCCAGTCAGACGGAACAACACATCGTTTTGTTTTATAGATAACGATGTAATACGGTAACAGGCCATAGATAGGGTCAAAAATGTTTTTATTTTCCAATATATATTTCAATATAAGCGTATAGTTTAAAATTCGATGTACAACAGAAAGATTAAAGATCTCTTTAGACTTTCTTGCGATAACAAAATAGACGTACATTTGTGATTTTTATAAATCGTGAAAAATTTGTTACCGTATTTTTAAAAAAAATGTAAATATTAAAACAACAAAATTAAATCAGGCATTGATAATAATTAACGCGAAAAAAAATAACTTTGACCATGAGACAGTTGTTATAAGAGTCATGGCCATCGCGCCGGCCGCCTAATAGAAATTGCTGTTGTCCAACGAATAATAAACAATTTGCGAATATCTAGACAAGTCCGGTTCGCGCCGGTTCCACTCGTAAAGTAAGTAAGGACGGAGACACACTAGCCTGTTATTTGTCCGCTTTTATGATTCGATCCATACAATACAATACGCCTAAAATCTTAATCTTATAACATATCTATACCAATAAGTAGATGAAATTGAAGTTTCCTTTGTAATGTCAAAATATTTTTTTTACTAATACATATGAATGTGTAAGATACCTATATCAAAAATACAATTTTTAAACTTTTTGTCTGTTTGCTCCGGAAAATCTCCGGAACGGTTTCTTTTTTTTTGTTAAATAGCTGAAGTTACTCCGCGTAACTTAGGCTACTACTAATTTTCCAAAAATAATTAGAATTCCGGGTAAAAAAAAATAAAAATAATTTCATTGTGAATAAAATCTGATAGATGTTTGAATTTGTAAGAAATAACTTTAATGCTAATAGCAAAAAAAAATTGGGAAAATAATTAGGGTTTCGTATACAATAATTAATATGCAACAAAGTTAGTCTATACTAATAAAAAAAATTGGAGTGTCTGTTTATGTAATTTTTTTTTCTAAATAGATATGAATGTATATACGAAACATCCAAAAATAGATTTTTTAAAATTTTGCCTGTCTGTTTGTTCCGGGTAATCTCCGGAACGGCTGGACGGATTTTGACGGGCCTTTTTGGTAGATAGCTCAATATACTCCGGGTAACTTAGGGAACTTTTAATTTTAAAAATTAATTAGAGATCCGTGTGAAAGAATTAAAACTCATAAAAAAAATTTAATAAAATCCGATTCAATGCAAGTGCTTGAATTTATGAGAAATATTTTTACTTTATTTTAGTACTTAAATAATTTGGGATTCCGTATAAAAAAAATAAAACGAAGTGAAGAATATATGAAACGCGAGCGGAAACAAAAACAATTAATTTTGACATTACAATCAGACACTTCAATTTTATTTATTAGTATATATTGCCAGTAAAAAGTGTCTTGATTCGGATTATGTTCACAATTTCAGGAGTTTTAATTTTTTTTACATGGAACCTTAATTATTTTCCAAAAATAAAACTAGTCTAAGTCTAACTTTAGCTATCTGCCAGAAAAGTTCCATCAGAGACGAAACTAGCGGCTCCAGAGATTAAGAGGATATGAGAGCGGCTTTTATTCCATACAAAAGTAGCCCCCTGTTTCCTCCCATATACAAGCATTATGGAAAATATATTTTTAACAAATAATATATATCCACCACCGTCATCGTAGAAAGTAGGAGATTTGAAAATCAGTAAAATAAGCAAAAAAAAAAAAAAAAAAAACAGATAAAATCAGCCTAAGCTGCAGTTGTCCCTTTCGTTTTTTATAACTTTCTTTGGGGCGCCTACCTACATTTCAAATTTGTCACCGGCCGCATATCCTCTTAACCCGAACAAACAGACAAATATTTTAAAAATTATGTTTTATTTCGACACTACACGCAGACACTACAATTGTATTTATTTGTATAGATCAAGATTTGAATTTTTGTATAAAACTAACTGTACACTGTAAATGCACGCCTTCATCAGTCGACGAGTTTACGTCTCACTTTGCAAGTGAGTAATTTGTGTGCGTATGTGTCGTGCAGCCCGAATTATAATAATAATTATTTCACGTTGATGTTGTTCGCTCCATCAGTGTCTGGCGATTGTCGGGTGGGACGAGCCTCGTCCATCACTACACAGCCCTCGACCGCGTGTTGGCGTGAAATAAAAATATTTATACCCGACATGTTCGTACAACTGCCTCGGTAGCGCAGTTGTATTACATACGACTGCCGTTCTGAGGTCTCGGGTTCGATCCCCGGGTCGGGTCAAGTGATATTGGGTTTTTTTTTCTACTCAGTATCATCCCGGAGTTTGGAATTTGTGCCCGATACGGCGACAGGCTCGCGCCCCCCTGTCACATCTGGGACGGAACTAAGCTCGGCGAAATGTGGGTGGTGTAGTTCGCTACTGAAGTGAACCTCTGCCTAACCCTTCGGGGATAAAAGGCGTGAACATATGTATGTATGTATGTATGTTCGTACATATACGAAATTCCTCTACTTATTGTTATTCCTTTATAACTTTGCATAATAAAAAAGCTGAAATATTCCTTTTAAAGGTAACAAACTGAAAATATTTAATATACAACGGATTATTATAATTTTGAAAATATTGAATAAAATACAATACTTTATCCGATTTCTCGAAACAGTCATCGGTTAAGACGTTTAAATGTTATCAAATATATAAACCTGACATTTATTTAAAATAAACATAATTCAAAGTTTAGTAATGAATAGACAATTATTTAGCATAAGTGTCATTTAAGAAAAATCTGTAAAAATCTAAATATTGTATAATTTAAATGAATAAATAAACATCCTGGAAAATATCGACGGCATTGCGACCGATCCCCACCGTTTGACATACATATAACAAAGTTAATTCCGAGAATGATGAGTCGACAGAGAAACCTTGGCATTGGCTCGGAAAAGAAAATAAAATATTGATACAACTTGATTCACTGTTAGGTATTAGATCAGATCAGATCATAAATTTGATTAAATTTTCGATAATAAAATAATGTTGCCGTTCCCGGATCCCGGTGTAATTTCTCTTCAATAAATAAACGACATTGATATAACACATCGAATCAGACAATAATGTTTTGAATTTTGAAAAGCAAACAAATTTGGCCTATTCAAATGTACTAAATATAAAGCACTAGAGGTATTAGCGCATTAGATGAAAGTACCACCTATACTGAGAATACACATGTGCCAAAAATCGAGTACTGTAGTTTATTATAGCTTGTGCCAGACGACTGGCATTACAACATCCAATAATAAATAATGCATCTGCATTTTCGCTTTGGGTTACATTATTCTTAGCAGGAGACGATTGCGTCTCAGTGGAAGGGAAAAGATTAGCACAAGCTGAAAAAGATAACAGAGTTCCCAAAATAATAAGAAAAAACATAATCCTCCAAATTAAGAATCCCTTACAAATAATAAACCAAAATGATTACTCAATAGATATTTCGCAATGACAAATCAAAGTATAAATATATATTATATATATTTTTTGTATTTACAAAACCGTGTACCAAATTTACGATCAAAACGAATACCAATTAATAATTCATCGGTTTTTTTTTCGCCATCCGTAAACTTCGTACCGTTGTTCAAACGGATTTTCGACACCGTTACGATTTTAAGGTGAATTTACAGGCACGCGATAGTCATCGAAACGCGATTACCGGAATAAATTAGCAAATAGTAAAATAGTACCAGTCTTTATAGCAAAGGAAGCCCCCTATTTTATGATGACGTATGCTATGAGGGTGGAGAGGGAATATTGAGCATTCAGGGACCAAATTTCCTCACAGTTGATGCAATGATAGCGGATCGATGAATAAAGTTTCTATACATCTATCCTATTCCATAACAAATCTGAACTTTCAGTGAAAGAAGGAATATATAGTAATGAAAACACAGCATGGTGACAGGGGATTTTCTGATGCCTTCCACCTGTTTAGTTACCACTATTAAGGTTCAAAACCTGTCATCATGTAATATATGTGTTCTGGCAGGATCACTGTAGGAGCCACCTTTAAGTTTAGTGTGTTTGCCATCTTAGGTCACATTGTCACTGTGAGGTTGTTTTTTTTTACACGTTATAGGCTTAGTGCTTTGCCCACAATCTCACCTGATGTTAAGTGACGCTGTGGTCCATGATGGTAAACACACTAAGCTTAGATACTGGTATTTAGCGACAGGTTTTCAAACTTAAGGGATTTAGCTACCCATGCGGGCATTATTAGAAAATGCCCACCACCTTGATATGGTTTCCTCACTATTTTTTCCTTTACCGATAACTCACGCTGATTTTAGAGTTGTATAGGTGGGCTCGAACCCGCGCCCAATGACACTGTGGTGAAAGAGTAAGAAAAAGACTATGTATTCCATTAAATAGATTAGATGTGCCTAAATTTTGTATTTTTAAATCGGCTACCTTATAAGGGAGGCTACGGAAACCGAATCTGTGGCCTTCGTATGATCAGTTTGCACACGACGCAATGATATAGTGTAATCAGCAGATGTTTACATATCACTCAAGATAATGACCAATTAAACCGACTTACTCGGTAAGTATGTTTATTTACTTTGTCCTTATCACTATGGACGTGACATCGCGTCGTGTCGATCAGAACTGATGTCACTGACGACACAATATGGCATACTTATATCTCACGAGGCATTTCTTTTAACTTTATGTCTCTTTATCTATTTATAATTTCTAACATGATAAAGGGTCGATTAACGTAGGTTCATTACCTATTCAACAACGGCATAGTCTATCGCGCAATTACTTATGGGAAGTAAATATTGCTGCTTTAAACCAAAGGTCAATTTACGATTATATTTATTTATTTATCCTGGTTATTAAGTGTTTACGTATGTATTTTACCTGTAAATATACTAATCACCTGGATAGCGTATACCATATACGCAAATATTTATATGGCTTTGAATATCTCACTGAATTTGAGGTAAGATTATATCGTTAGTGCAAGGACTTTTTTAATTTAATTGTTGAAGGGACAATGTCGGAAAGGATTACTTTATGTATTTTAATAAGATTATGATTCCATTTTGATATTTTATTTTAATAACTAAAACTTTACATATTACTCTGTCGATTGCATCATTTTGAATAGTTCAAAATAAAATAATTCGCTTCGATATTCAGCTACAAACTTTATTATGGACATAAAAATAACAGTTTTCAGCAGAAGTTTTCTATGCGTCATACAAAACAAGATGGAGTCGCCGCGAAACGAGGCAAATGACCCCGCCGTATTTACCTTAAACATGTATAACTTCAATAAACAGCCTGTATTTGCTAAAAAACTGCGATAAAAAGGATACGTCCGTGTTAAATAAATATTTTGATGCATGTATGCGTTTATAAATACATCTTACTTCATTACGACATTCGGGTTATTGCCACGGACAAGGAAATAAATGTGCGATAGATCGCACCTTTTTTTTTTTTTTTGACGGGGGGAAATTCATTTACGCACTACTCTTACCCATTGCATTAGTGAGACCGAAGTCCTCCAATGCAATGGGTAAGGGAGTGCGGAGGGACGTCTCCGCACCAGTGTGGGAAACGATTGATCGCACCTGACGTACATGGTGTTTATACCTTAGGTATATGTTCTTTAGCAACCAATAGTCAACGGGAGTTTGCTTACTAGTCGCTAGGACTACTTAATTTCATATGGAAAGTGTATCTGTTTCCCTCGAATAAAATAAAAGGCGAGGCCTTTATACCTGTCTGTTCGTTAGTGGGTTTATTACGCGCAAATAATAACAGTAAAGTAGCCGATATAAATGTTTATATTAAAACTTTCATGTTTAGCAAGATAAATGTGTAAGAGGGAGAAAAAACGCAATGTACAATATCAAACAAAAAAAAAAAATAAATGTGTTTATTGACAAATTGATTGACATATAGTTTTTCCCGCAGACCACAAACTAGGCAATGCCTGTATCTTGGAGTCTTCAAGTTTATACAGTTTTATTTAAAACTAACAGTCCAATTCACAGTTGTGACAGATTCATTTAACATGCTATATAATGACAAAACATAAATATACGTAAAAAATGGCGATTAGTTATACACTCCATTAACTATAAATTGATCGTATATAAGTTTAGTTTAGAAAAGTTATTTGTATTTTTAGTTCTCTTCTGTTTCGTTATAATTCAAACCGTCAAGCATTTACTAATAATCATCTTCGCTTCGTAAGCTAAGCAATCCTTAACAGGGCATAGTCTCTGGACCTTGTTATACACATAGGTCTTGACGAACTGTCCAAATATATGTGCAAAGGTTGTGCCAACGCTGCTGCTGAATAGGCAATTTGAAACACTCGCCGGTTTAACATAGCAACGTAATCAAATGAGGCAATTGCGTCCTTATGTACGCTAACAGTTAATTTCAACAGAAACGACTGTCGGATACTATTTACTTGACTTTCCTTATATAATTAAGAAGTTGGGTACCTATGGGCTTGTTTAACATGACCTTGAGTATTCAGCGCTGTGCTCTTTCAGCTATAATCATATGAAATTTAGCAGTATTTCTCCAACTTGTGATCCAGTACATAATTATCGATTGACACAGAGCATAACAGACACATTTTAAGACATGATACAAGACGTAACTGACTCATCACACCCACCAATCTTCTCAGTCGCTGCGACAATGCATAAATGTGTTTCTTTAAAGATAGGTTTTCCTCTATTTGAACACCGAGGTACTTTACAACTGTATTTCTATTTAAAATGTCAATACCAGTTTTCATTTCGTCTATTACACGTGTGTATTTTAAGATTAGAAAGGTGAGCAGAAACTGAAGTTTTGTGGATGTTGATGTACGTGGTTTTTTTTGTATTTAACCCCTCGAGCACTAACCTGGCGTTTACGCCAGTTTTCCATTGTTTTCACATTGTCTCATTTTTATGGGTAATCGACATATTAATGTAAGACGGTTCCGTTTCCACCCACTGTATATTTTATATTATATTGTTTGTATATGTGCAGATAGATAGTCGCCTTACGTGACATGGCTAAAGGAAATAAACTAAAAGTTACTTTCTACATAAAACATCGTTCAACAGTTACGAAAAATAAGCAAAAGAAATACACGTATACAATTTGCAAAAATTTAAAATTCAAAATCAAAAATCAAAATCAAAATTTATTTATTCAATTTAGGCCCTAAGAAGGCGCTTATGAACGTCTAAAACACTACCACCGGTTCGGAAAACAACCCAGTCGAGAAGAGCGCAGGCGAGAAACTCGATCTGGTTCTTTTTTTTTTCATAAATATAATATATATAATTTTTTTTGTCATATAAAAAAAAAAACTATACAAATCGTAGTTTTTAGTGGAAGCACAGAGATGTGCTTTATTAGTATTTATTATGTGCTTATTTAGTATATAATATACCTGATATGCGTGGACTGTTTCGAAACATATATGTGTAATGGAAGACAACAGAACAATTGCACGATGTAGAATCGTTCAAAGAAAATTAATTTTTGTTGTCGTTAATTTATAAAATTGATGTGTGTTTTTTTTTACTTAATACATATGAGTATATATGATAGCTATACCAAAAAAATGCAATATTTTAAATTTTTGTCTGTCTGTCTGTTTTTGTTTGTTTCGGCTTTTTTTTTGTATGATAGCTGAAATTACTCCGCGCAACTTTGGCTACTTTATTTTTTTCGAAAATAATTAGGGTTCCGCGTAAAAAACCATTAAACTCATCAAAATTGGAATAAAATCCGATTTAATGCACAGTTTTATTGACAGGTACTTATTGAGAAATTATCTTTGCTTAATGTTAGTAGAAAAAGCTTTTAGAAAATGATTAGGGTACCACATAAAAAAAACTACATTACGCAGTGAAAATATATAAAACGCAAACGCAGCCGTGGGGACACAGCTAGTTATGTTAATAAATAAGTAATATTTTTTGGTATCTAGGCGACCTGGGAGAGATATAAAACACGCCTATAAAGGTCGTGCGACACGCGAACCAGCAGACATAGATGAAACATGAAAGGACCTCATCCTTCAAGCGATGTAGTCATTATAGACTATATAATGTAGGCACAACCTGGACATTTTTATTGCGGCTGTGTGCCTTCTCTACACTCGCCTGCAAAGTTCTATGAAGCTGAAAGGCCCCTCCGGTCAATAGCATTAGCTAGGTTAGAAAAACAAATATTTTATAATATTTTTCTAGTTTCATTGAAAAAATAGTTAATACGGAGGAAAAACACTTCAGTCTAACAAGAAGAAGACTACGTTCATAAGACGAAAACTTCGTAACACTATCTGTTTTCAACAAACCAATTAATAAGGTCAACTTTTGTTAAAACAGGAGTGAACCTATGGCATATGATTAATCAGCATAATACATTGTCACAGAAAAAGATAGATAAGTTGTACTTAGTATTGTGAACTAAACGATAAAGGTATAAAACTGAGTCATAGATGTTGTCCCACCCACCAGGTGCGCCAGAATGTTGCGATCGAGGTCTATAGTGCAGGGCTTGCATCGCACCCACAACCCGGCTATTCGGTTCGGCGAACGGTACGAAACGGTAAAACCGGTAAGTGATGGCAATGAACGATGCATTGTTGCCACGCAAATATTAACACTAAACATACTCATAGTTAGGTACGAATCGAGATTTTAGGTCAAATACGAATTCAACAGCGCACCGAATCTCACGTCAAATTTTACCTCAATACAATTTCTGTAATTTACGAATGACGCCTGTCTGTCGGATACAATGAAACTCATTTTTTTAAATATTTATTTGTTTAAGACGTAACACACTAATTTTCCTAGTATCACCAAATAGTAATTTGCTAATAACAATACAATAAATATATAATCTATATAGGAAATAGTAGAATAATATATTAGTGAAGCTACTTGTTATCGAAGACAGCCTCTTCCTCGGAAATCAAACGCAAAAAGGTTTTGGAATCTATTAGTATACGACAAGAAAAGTGGTCCAGGTAAACGCGGATGTTGGAACTATTTCTTTGGCATCTTACTACCTCCAGGATACCATTTGGTTGTTCCTAGAGGTAAATATATACATTTTTTGTATTATAATTTATAAATAACAAGCTTAGGGGCCGTTTAAGTATCACGTAAGCATGTTCTATGCCTTGTAAATGGGTACTTTCATGGTGATTAAGTAAGCACACACACGTACACAATTTTGGGTGCTGGATGCGGGTGACGCAAGACCGGTCGTCGTGGAGATCTTTGGGGGAGACCTATGTCCAGCAGTAGACGTCTTTCGGTTGGAAGGATGGAGGGGGGGTTTTTATAAGAGTTTTGACAACCGTTGCTGACAAGGGTGTTAAAAATACCCAAAATGTTGCTTACATAAAACTTGATGTATTTGAATGTATGTACTTGAATGATGATTTAAATCTATGCTTAAGTAAAGAAGAAGTAATATTAAATATATCATAACTTTGGGCGAGTGCATAGAATTGGCCACATACTCTTAAAATATAGCTATTGCGTCGGTAAGTAGCGTTTACAGATGGCACGTAGAGGAGCTGTGGATTTCTAAGGTTAGCAGTAGGAGGTCCAAGATAAATACTACTCAGTAATTGTTTGAATATTGAAATGCACTTAGCGTACAAAGAGCTTATGCGACAGGTTTTTCAATTTGTACCCATTTTGGTGAGCTGGAACAAATACCCTGCCTTGATGTTTAGGTTTTTGCGCATAATAATTATTTAAAGATTTTTTTAGTACATTCGATATGATAGTAGGATTCAACGACCAACCTGTGCATTGGCTGAGTCCTTTGGGTGTACTGCGCCATTTGCAGTGTTGCGCAGGTGGCATGGCTAGGCGCGCATGCCTGCTCCGGCGCCGCGGACTAGCTGCGCGCCATGTCGCACGCACCCCGACACACACACACACAGACACAAAGCACACGACACTGCACAGCCGGCCCACACTGCACCGGCAACCTGAAAAACATATTACACTTGTTTCAAACTGCAAGGTAGCTGTTTTAACACAGAATCGGAAATTGGATTTGGTGGGAATTTAACCTCGTTTTTCGGGGAAAGAAAACATCGTGTTGAGATCATAGTATCGTGATGGGTATTTTATAATGCTCATTTGGCTGGCCACCTTTAGGTGCATCTGTATAACAGTTTCCAGCATCATCATCTTGGGTCGGATCGTCCCTAACATTAGGCGATAAAAAAAACATTATAAAAAATTGCTTAAAATATTTACCACGTTCACATTTTATTTATATCACATTGACTTCGATCATGAAGGCGATAATCTTTGTAGTTAAACGTGATCAAATAATATTAAATAAATTATTACATTAAATTAAATTAAATGCTTATTTGCTAAAATGAAAGAAGTTAGATATTAAAAAAATAATAATAACAGTAGTTCCGTTGCATAATCACGTTTAGTACTTACTACAGGCCCTCCGTCAGATCCCTTGGATTCAAATTGGATCACAGATTTAGGACATGAAATAAGTAATTCATTTTTGGGTTTTTTCCTTGTTACCGTTTATCAAACCTGAGAGTCACAATCAGAAGGTTTAGGGCTAAATTATGTAATTCTCTGAGACGACTAATTTTAGAAAGAAATCTTTAGTATTTTCACCACGGTATATTATACAATTGGTAAATATTTCCAAAAAATATTTGGCTTCAGTTCAAATCACTTCTGGAGTTGATATCATGCTTCTCTCAAGCTATTCGTTTTTTCTTGCATTGGCAGTTTAAGCTTTACAGTGCTACGCTAGTAGAAGCCTTGTCAGTGAATGTATGATAGAACGTTCGCTCGTGAATTTGAAAACAATAGAAATTCATGACAAAGCCACAGAAGTCAGTTGTTAATAATGGGGAGAAGTACTACCACGAAGTTCGTAGACTAACTACCTATTATATCTAGACTTTAACAAAACGGTAAAACGAAAAAACATCTCAGTACTATATAAAAAAAAAATTAATGAAAATTCTTTGCGGTACTCTACAATTGTCTGTTTATAAGTTTGCTCAATAATCACGCAAAGACTTGATGGAATTATTATTATTATAGATGGATAAAATTTGATGGAATTTGGTATCAAATGTGATAGGGGGCGAGCCTGTCGCCATATCGGGCACAAATTCCAAACTCCGCGATGATAGTGAGTAGAAAAACCCAATATCACTTGACCCGACCCGGAGATCGAACCCGAGACCTTAAGACAGTAGTAAATAAAATTTAAGTATCTGTTTGTAATGTCAAAATAACAATTTTTTGCTATATGCATACATATGAAACAATATCGGCTGAATTTATTTTGACGGGATTTTTTTTGGAAGATAGTTGAAGTTACTACGCGTAACTTGGGATACTTTTGATTTTTGAAAAAGATTAGGGATCCCTGTGAAAAAATTAAAACTCATTAAAAATTGAATAACATCTGATTCAATGAACAATGCCTGGAGCAAGTTTTTGAATTTATTATTAATATTGTTACTTTATCTAAGTGCTTACTAAAAAAAATAATAGGAAAATAGAGTTATGTATGTATAACAAAAATAAAACGCAGTGAAGGACATATGAAACACGGGCGCAGCCACGGCCACACAGTATTAAATATAATCAAACAACATAGATAATGGAAACGAAATTTTGCTCAATGTGAAAAGGGTTCCAACCAACGTTCCAATTTAAAAAAAAACGTTTTCTACTGGTTTACAAGCGATGTGCTTGCACGAATTATAAAGATTCTATCGAACTGGCTCTAACGTCTCCCTAACAATTTCAAATATGACGAGACTGACCACGGCGACGTAACTTTCACCGAAGCTTTTATACGGAAGCGTACAACGACCGACACAAGTTGATAAACAATAAAATAAAATAACAAGATTGGTTAGACAACTTCTGTTACCCGTTGTAAGCTGGTTTACAGCATTACATTCAAATTTTTAATAATTGTTTAAAGTTTAATTAAACATAACTATTTAGAATACATATATACCAATAATAAAAATAAAACGTCTGTTTGCAATAACAACTTTTTACTAAATACATATGAATGTATATAAGGTACTTCTATCCATCTATCTATTTAACCGAAAGACGTCCACTGTTGGACATAGGTTTCCCCTAAAGATCTCCACGACGACTGATCTTGCGCCACCCGCATCCAGCGAATTCAAACGATCTTCACCAGGTCGTCGCTCGACCTTGTGGGAAGCCTACCCACGCTACATCTTTCGGTACGTGGTAGCCATTCGAGAACCCGTTGGCTCCATTGGGCATCGGTTCTGCGAACAATGTGTCCAGCTCACTGGCACTTAAGTTTACCAATTCTTCGGGGAATGTCGGTTACTTTGGTTCTTCTGCGGATCTCCTCATTCCCGATTTGATCACGCTGTGAAGCTCCAAGCATAGCCCTCTCCATTGCCATTTGAGCTTTTTTATTAGGCCCATTGTGAGCGACCACATCTTAGTGCCGTATGTCATCACTGGCAACACACACTAGTCGAAGATTCTCATCTTGAAACACTGCGGTATTTCGGACTAGAAGATTCTGCGTAGCTTCCCAAACGCGGCCCATCCGAGTTGGAGTCGACGATTAACCTCTTTCACAAAGTTGGATCTACCTAACTGGACGGTTTGTCCCAGGCATAGGTAACTGTCAACAACTTCGAGCGTAGAGTCACCAACTTTTATAGGAGTTAGCACAACGTTCATTTTAAGACCAACTCGTTCGGAGGCTCTACTGAGGTCAATCGTATTTAGGTCTTCTCCGATCTCATCCATAACTACTATATCATCAGCAAAGCAAAGGTGTATTATGTACTCGCCGTTTATGTTGATGCCAAGGCCTTTCCAATCGAGAACCTAGAAAACATCCTCGAGCGCAGCGGTGAATAGTTTCGGAGAAATAATATCCTCCTGTCTAACACCACGCCGCAAAGGTATAGGTTTCGAGGTCTGGTCTTGTAAACGGACTGACATGGTAGCGTTTTCGTACAAATCCTTGAAAGCTTTGATGTACCGATAGTCTACTTGGCACCGCTGGATAGATTGCAGTACAGCCCAGGTCAGGTCTCAATCGAATCGAAGGCTTTTTCGTAGTCCACAAACGCTAAATAAAGGGGTAGGTTATACTCCTCGGTCTTCCCGCAGCGTATGAATATGGTCTACGGTGCTATAGCCTTTTCGGAAACCGGCTTGTTCGGAAGGCTGGAAGTCGTCGAGCCTGTGCGCTAGTAGATTCGTGAGAACTCTCGAAAACAGCTTATAGACATGACTCAGAAGTTAGATGGATCTATAATTTTTCAAAAGATCGTTATCACCTTTTTTTAAAAGGAGGACCACCGCACTTCTATGCTACGCCTGTAGCGTTTTTCTCTCACTTTTGATGGTACATTATACATCAGATAACTGAGCTTATAAGGAGTAACTTAGGCTACTTTTATTTTAATCAAATAATTAGGGTATCGTGTATAAAACTCATGTAATTGTAGATGAATTCCGATACAACGATCCGTTTTGGCTGACAACTGGCAAGAGTTTGAATTTGTGAGATATACTCGTATATCTTTCTATCTTTGCTTATGTTGTTAGTACCATAATAATTTTGGGCCTCTACAAAAAATTGGTTTCATTATTTTCTAATGATTGTGTTCAAAAACTATTTTACGCCGTGCGGAAAAAATGATAGGCGAGCAGAATTGCGGAAACAGCTAGTTTATAATAGTTTAGAAAATAGTAATAAACTAGCTCCTATTTTCGACTTCTTCCACGTAGACTTTAGAATTCAGACACCTGTCACTTTGTGAGTGAATCATTGGAGATAGAGATATACAATTACGCAGTTTTCTCCAGGATTTTTGAAGAAAAATAATTACCTACTTCATCTTCTAAACATATCTCATTAGATTTAGCCTACGTTGCCAATATTTTCTTTACTTGCGTAAAACCTTAACTAAGATAAATTATTACAATTTAGGATATATTAGGCTTCCTTGAAAAATTAACTACTTGACTGCGGGTGAAAAAAAGTATTAAAATCAGTTTCGTGATTTAGGGGGAGTTAGCGTACAAATATACAGGTTTGACTCACAATAACGGTTTCTTTCTGGATTTAATTCTAAAGTCAATTCGGAGGAATTCATAAAAAGAAGCTATGAAATAAAATAAAACATTTGAATCGATTGTAGTTTTCAGATAAATACAGGAGTGTACTCGAGAAAAATCTAGGTTATAAATCATTTTTATAGAGATTCGGCAGTAACAACAATACAATTACTTAACTACTTTACTTGATATACAAATAAGTCCGGTCGTTGTAGAGATTTCTGTGGGAGTATGTCCAGCAGTGGACGTCTTTCGGCTGATTTGACGGAGACAAATAAGACACGAAGTTACAGCACCAGTAAATTATATATAAAATAATGGCCGAAAGGTCATAGTGTATGATTATAGGAAAAATAGATAGAAATAGAACTGAATTTCAACAGCACACAAAAATTTATGATGGCAATTTGCAAGTAAAGTTATGTTTTCGTGTTAAACAAGCCATAAGTTAGGCTTAAAAGACGTGTGACCGGTAGTCCTAATAAATTAAAAAAAAAAACCTTTGTTTTATTTTAAAGAAGGAAAAAAGGGTGCTTGACGCGATTTTGGTCTGTCATGTTGTCGTCCTTGTTTTAATTCATTATATTGCAGTATTCGACTATATATTACGTAATTTTGGTGGCATTTTACGCGACATAGTGTAGTTATGATACACAAGTGTAGTGAGGTGAAAATAATGACAAGAAGCAAGAATTCCGAAATTTCTCAATCATTCCCGCTGTGGTCGTAACGGAAGGCCACCATTTTGTTACCGCCATTAATTTATTGATAGTGTTCTTAACGACTGACTTAGCTGCATGGTATACTAGTACCTTTAGCTTTTCCTTAAAAGGAATAAATGGAACCAAAAAAAAAAAGTAAAAATCGAATCAGTGTTTTTGGTTTAACATGTTGTCCTCCTTGTTTTAATTCATTATCTTGCAGTATTTGACTACATATTATGTAATTTTGGTGGCGTTTTACGTGATATAGTGTAGTTATGACGCACAAGTGTAGTGAAGTGAAAATAATGACACGGAGCGTGAATTCTGAAATGTCCCATCATTCCCATTGTTGTTGTAACAGAAGGCCGCCATTTTGTTATCGCCATTTATTGATAGTGTCCCTATCGTCTGATTTGGTTGCATGGTCTACTATTACCTTTTCCTCAAAAAGGAATAAATGGAACCAAAAAATCATTGTTTTTGGCGACAAATCTAACGCTGTTTCTATGTTGAATTTAATACATGCAGTAAAATTTCTGTATTTTGTACGTTTGATGGTATTTTACGTGTTTGACCATTGAACTTAAAGCACATGAGTAGTACTTACTATGTCGAATACCCATAAAAATGAGACAATAGAAAAACAGTAGAAAGCTGGCATAAACGCCAGATTAATCCTCAAGGAGTTAAGAAGAGTATACTTTATATAATATAATATAATAGTATCCTATATTGATTTATTCATTAATACAAATTTGATTTTATCATTTTTTGAACATTTATACAATAAAATCGTATATTATTACTAAGGTTCATCCTTCATAACAAACTAATTTAATCCTCTTTCCACTCGGAAATAACAAGTATTTACCGCACTTATATCCTTAAAATATTCAATGACTAACTTCTGGCCACGAGTATTAGTGAGAGCACTAACTGGGCACTGTTGTTTGGGCAAGCATATGCACAACATCGGAGTCCAGAACACAAGAGAGTGCAGGTTCTGTGAAATAGCAGACGAAACACCAAAGCACATCTTGTGTGAATGTGATCCATTAATACCCATCCGTAACCGAATTCTGGGTAAACATGTGTTACTCCCGGAGGAAGTACAGACGCTTTCTGCCAAAAAAATACTACAGTATATTCAGGTTGTAGGTCTAGGCAGTGAGCTTTAGCAATATTGGGGCGATCACAATAGATCTGACTAGGTCGCAGTGATACAGGACTGTTTAAGCCTACATAGCCCCTTTTCGAATAATAATAATAATAACTTCTGGCCGCGACTTCTACGTAGAGTTCAGAATTACATCCAGAGAGAAATGTGTTATTGTGAGTCAAACGTAGGAGATACGAGATTTGCTATCAGGAAGTTATCTCTAACTATCTCTTTTTGATAAACAACAATTATCTAGTACATCATTTTTATATATCTGTAATACTTAGCCAACATGTGCATTGCGATTAAGTTACATGCAGCTGAGATGCGAATGTTGATATGGATGTGTATGAAATAAGGAATGAATATATTCGAAAGAGTTTGATAGTCGCGCCAGTGGTAGAAAAGTTAAGGTTAAGAACCTTTTGTCGTGGTTTGGACATGTAATGAGAAGAGAGGAAGCATGTGTAGGTAAAATAGTAATAAATATTAATGTGAAAGGTAGGAAAAGTAGAGGAAGGCCAAAGAAAGTGTGGATGGAGTGTGTAAGAAGAAAACACACTGTGCAGACCCCAAGTAAGGTGGGAACAGTCCATGAGTATGATTATTTAGCCTATGTAAGTCATGAAAAGTTACTTTTGGTGACTTGATTATAAAAATTAACACAGAAAGAATACAGCATAAAATCCCTTGTATAGTTTAGGAGGAGTTCGTAGATAAACACACAGAAATGAGTGAAAAGCGACTTTGTTTTATATTGTATATAGATTTGGTGGTAATTCATAATCATCCTCATAACTTATTCTGTATATATATTGTATTAATGTAACGAAATAGAATATAATAAAAAATAATGATGTAAATCGAATAATTGATTCAGTAGTTTTCGAGTTTATAGACTGCGAACGGACAGATACGAGATGTATTATATGTTATGTGAAGATAATTCGTCTGTGCTGATAAACAATATGTGAAGTGTTCTAGATGTTTCTGGCAAGTTAGGCGACTTTTTTAGAATTAATCATCTCACTCGAATACGTATCTAAAGCGGTGAGATATAGAATGGAATGTGAATTGAGTAGAAAGAATAACGTTCAAAGGATTGTTAGAACTTATTTGAATATGTGTTTTATTTTTGATACATTTATTTGTGTAAGTGTACCTAATGTTCAAAGTTACCTTCAAAAGTTTACAATTTATTTTTGTAATACGAATTCATTGAGTATAACCTACCTACCTACCTACTACTATATTACGTCATATTTTATACCATTCGTTCATTGTCTTTTAATTATTTTGAAGTAGGTATTTTACGGATCTTACAGATAATTTATATTCTGATACAGACGTTAATTACTCGGCCTTCTAATGTATATATGTTTTTAATACATACGGAATTGTAGGTATATAAGGGCTTTGGTGTCATTCACCTTCATACATATTTTTCAAGCACAATTTCTGGAATTAATTAGTATGTTTGTATAAATCTATATACTTGTTGTTTTTATGAGATAACTACTTGAATATTTATTGGAAAAAGAATACTTCATCTAAATACCTGATAAGTTTTATTCTTAAATTAACCAATATTGTTCGATTTTTGTGAACAAACTCATGCGAGTTGTTTTGTGTTTAGGCCTAACTGTCCAGGTTGGCCGTTCTCATTACAGTTAGAATAAAATGAACGATGCCGTTGTCAGATGCAAGTGCTATTTTGATACCTGGCCTAAAAAACTCTATGACTAAAATAAACGACCATAGGCATTATGTTGCGATGTGATAAGCTTATCGTGTGCCTTACATAAGGCAGGCCCTCGGCACGTGCACAAACATATCTCGGTACCTAAATGAACACACGCGTTTATGTAACCCAACCCAGAAGAGAAAACGGCAGTGATTATTTTGCGCAGTTACCTAGATTCTTACGACGAAGGCACTTTGGAGAAAAGTAGGGGACGTCGACATAGTTTCTCACTCACTAAAACGATCTGTAGTTATCATGTACACGTGACATAACATTCCTAACGTGTGGATATGATAAAGAAACTCACCTTTTACAATAAAACTGACGTGGATGCTTCCAACGGGACTTGGTTCACGGACAACACGCACCGACACGATTCACTTAGTCAACACAACGTAGAACAAAAACGAACAAGTTTACACAATAACCTAAATCACACATAACATTTGATGGCGTACAACACGACTTTTAGGAGTTTTCAGAAAGTCCATTGAACTGTTTCGTTTGAAATTTACGTCCAGCGAAATTATAGATACGGAATGGCAACGCTGTATAGACGACGTGTTGAGTTCGCAGCGCGGCCGCTCGGCGGCGCTGCCGGCGGAGGGGGGCGGAGCCGGGTGGGACGCGGGCAAGAGCGCGAGCGGGACGACCGGCGACGGTGCCACGTCGCATAAAGGATATTTTTTGACGGTATTTATGGGATTCTATGTGGAAAGTGTGATTGTTTAGATGGCGAAGACATTAGCGGCCCGCGGCGAAGCGAGTGTGACCTTTCGAACGGGCCGCGTCATCGCCGCGCGGGTGGCGATAACGCGAGGTCGTCGGTCGGGCGCGCGACGTTGCCAGTTCGCCGCGGCATTCGAGCCCACGTTTCCACGGATTACGAAAGTCGGCGAAATCCCCGTGGCCTTTTGATATAGGTACCTGTTCGGCCGAGCCTGGCCCTAGACACGATCTAACCCACATACCTTGCCAAGCTAACTATAAGTGGAGGTAACGCGCGACGACAACTAATTGGAAAGGATGTGCGATGCAAGCTGACCACTGAATCGAGAAGTGCTGTTTTTCCTCACGATTCTTATACATTATAAAAGCAGGTATAGAATTTATTCTATAATCTGCATCCTAATTACGAATCCACGTACTCGTTTTAAATGCAAAATAAAGAACGCATTTATTGTTTATTATAATTTATAAGGTGTGAAAATAAAATTCCAATTGCAATATATTCAGTAAAATGCACGATTGTTCTTAACGGCAGTCATGGCAGCTGTGATATCCCCGTGGCATTGTTCCAGTTTTGAAAATAATTGCGTCAAAGAAACAAAGCAATTTACCTATAACGTTATATATAATTAATCATGCAAAGGGACACTACAGTTACAATGAAAGTGTGAATATAAAGAAGTAATGGAGGAGACGGAAAGATGTATCTATTATTTTTCTTTTTTAGGTCTCGTGGTAAAATTTGTCGTGTGAAAACTCTTTACATAGGACAGTTACAGGAATTCTACTGGTGTATTAAAAAATACAACAGGAAACATATTTTATGAATGCACCATAAAAGAAATTAAAATTATGTAGCTTAAAAAAAAAATATTTAAAAAGATGTTTTATCTCAAATTTTGATTTTGATTAATAAAAAATTTACAATTTTAAATCATATAAACAAATGGGCTTGTATTACGTAAATCATACCTACGTCACGTACGTAACACTATCCTTCTTAACATTTACTAAAATTCAATTATAATAATATAGTCTTTTCCGATGCGCTATGTTTTCAAGGCAATCTTTTCAATTCCAGTTCGATAAATCAGTACTTGTACGAATGTAGTCGATATTTCATTTCCTCCACTTTGCACGAATCGATTCTCTTCTCATGTATTATGCGTAGGCAATATTGAGAAGTGAAATTCACTCTCTATGCTTCCGAAGTCGCTATCGGACAACATAGCAGTTATATAATAAAATATCCTATAGTTTAGTTTTTTTTTTTTTTTATAAATCACTTTTAATGAGTCCTAACCATACAAGTTATAAAGTTAAAATTTTCTAAAAAAAAACATTGTTATATGACGGCATAAACTGACAAATATTGCGATTGTGCGAAAAGCATAAGGTCTCTTTGGGGTGGTTCCAGGGCACACGCGACAAAAATCGCCCTAGGGAGCTGTAAAGTGGTTCCATCACTATCTCAGCCATTACGAGCTCTATGTAATTCCACATAATATATAATAAACAACGGCTCAGTAAAAAACCTGCTTTGATAAATTATTCGAATTCTTTAATTTAGCTCAAAACTTTAATTTTGCAATAAAAAATAACACTATACTTGACATTGTTTAAAATAAACGATATTAAATAATAAACCAAATATATAGAAAAATAAGTTTTAAAAAGGATTGCGTTTGAAAGGTGTAACATTTAAAATAAATATTTTGTTTGAAAATCTTTATTAGTTTTAAACACTGTTATATAATTAACTCACGTACATTTACGGCTTTCATATTTGTGGTTTTTGATACACAGAAACTTTAACAAAGCAACCATTATTGTTACAAAGTAAAAAAGTCGTTGCGTTGATAGTTGTGCCCCCGACTTCGTCGCGTTGGTTTCCGATAAATATATTCCAGTAGACAGCCTATATTTTCCCTATAGATGCAATATTTCTTTAAAAATAAAAAATTATTTATTCAATTTAGGCCCTAAGAAGGCGCATATGAACGTCTAAAACACTACCACCAATATATTCATATTTTTCTCTATGTCCTGTCCGGTCTCGGTCGGCCCCTACCCGCGGAGAATGTTACCTCGGCCAGACCAAACCACCTCTCAGACAGCCTTCCCAGTGTAATGGAGGGTTTAGGTTGTAAAATGTATATATACTACAAACATACCAAATTTCATGTCTGTTTCAGTGTTTGTGTGATTGGCGAAAAAATTAATAAACAGACAAACACAAAAATTTTAACAACCATCGAATCGTGTTCTGTTGTCGATTCTAACCCCCCTTTGGAATTCATTCTGAGATAACTCCAATGTACAGATTTCGTCTATCTAGCGTTTTATTATAAGTATAGATAATATGATTAGTGTACATATTATTTATATTGCTTAGGAACATATTTGAATGTTTTAAATTATAGTTCATGTCCTGCAATTTCTGATGACGATGTAAAGGAAACATAGACAGATAGACATGGCTAAGATTGTGAGATTTGATGGCCCTTGCTCGACTTATTTCATACGAGTACGGCATAGATAAAACAATATAGCTGCTGTTCCGAGCGCGACGATAACGCTGGGAAATACGTAATAACATCCGACAGCTGTTTGTAAACGGATAAAAAATGTCCTTGCACGATATGTTATGAATTTCTTTTATAATTGTTTGTTATACATTAGTTCATTGATGATTTTATTTTCCACTAGCTGTGTACCCGCGGTTGCGCCCGCGTTTCATGTATTTTTCACTGCGTAATATAGTTTTTAAATAAACGTTGGAAAATAATATTCTGATGGGGCAGTCCATTGAATCGTATTTTGTTCACAATTTCATTAGTATGATTTTTTTTATACGAAACCCTAATTACCCTGTAAGTTATGTGGAGTAACTTCAGCTATCTACCAATAAAGGTTCTGTTAAAATGACCTTAATATGATTAAATTACCAGGAACAAACAGACAAGCGGATACAAGAGGCTATAGCGCGAAACTGAGGCTCCAAAATGTTCACTAGAGATCTGGCTATTGGGCATAGCCAATTGACCAAACTGAAGGCTGATGTCAGTAGAATCATATTCTCCGGACCTGAACTTTTGAGGGAAGTTGAGGTATGACGCCTGAGATATGACATATGAGATACGGACACCTTTACACATAAACACTGCCCTCCCGAAAGTCTGAAACACCCATAAGTGGGTGTTGAAAAATATCATATATTGTTTATATGTATTTACAAACAAGTTTTATATTAAAACAATGATTTCTATGTTTAGACATTTCATTACTATTGTTCAGATTTTTTATAACTACAAAATAACTGTTAATAATGTATCATCACGTCTTACAGTTTGATGTAAGTATATTGTTATTCATTGAACGCTTCCGTGGTCTAGGTCTAGGTGAATGATTTTAATAAAGTGGTAACGGGTTCGAATCCAGCTGATCCAGTAGGCATAGAGTAAGTTTTATTTCTATGTTTATAAGTATCTATCTCAGGTAATCAGGATATATCAGGTAAACTGTTATTGCGATCGTTTAGTGATTATTTCTCCAATCTTCTAAATGGTTAAGTAAGTATAGGTGAAAGTGGGATATTCATGTCAAATCTAAAAACCTTCCTATAAATGTAAAAATCAATACAAATTTCTGACGATCAGGTGCCTTTTCACTAACAGAAGGTCTTATTAATCTTATTTCCTAGTAAAAAGTGATTAAACTGGCGTGCGATCTTCTTGATGTTAAGTAATCATTGTAGCCTTTATACGGTATTTAATTTATTATTTGAAATTTGACACGGTAAAGGTTTTTTGGTGCAGCAAAGAACGAATTGCCAGCAAAATAAATGCTCGCAGCAGTGAGCAATTAAGCAATGGCGGGGCAAATGGCGCGCGTCGCGTTGCTGGTCGTGATTACCTCTCCCGCACAACATGCTCACTTATTCAGCGTATACACGTGTTGCTTTCCCGCGTATTTCTATTCTTTTAAGTCATGTACTCATGTTTAATAGTTATTGTCTACTGATATTGTTTTCTATTTAACGGGCCCCACAAATATCGACCACGAGCCGTGGTTTGACGACAACGTCATTTAGTGTTAGTTTAGTGCTATTACAGGTAATATAGGGAACATTTTTTCCAGTTATAAATAACGATTATATTATCTCGACCACCGGGGAAACTTTATTTTATGTACATTCTTAAAATATAATTATTTCTTATTTCAAAGTATTTTCTCATTGCGACCCAAGGATGGTGAAAGCTAGGTTATACATAAACGTTGCGACGCGGTGCCTGCGAAAGCCACCCCGTGTCGCCCCCATCCCAAATGCAGCGGACGGCCCCGGGGGGTTTTAGCGGGTATTTCCGGGCGCTTCACGCCCGGGCGAGTCCCACACTGGCACGGAGCTCGTCACTCCGTGCCCCCTTACCTATTGTATTGGGGGACTTCGGTCTCACTAATACAATAGGTAAGGGTAGTGCGTAAATGCATTTCCCCCCGTCATAAAAAAAAAAAAGGTTATACATAAACGTTGCAGACATATTGAAGATTTCCTGAGACTTTGCAAACGCTAATTATTATTGGGTCATCACTACTAGTACTTCTAAAATAAGTGTAATTAAAGGATTTTATTAATGTTATCGTAGTTATGAGGAGCAATACTATGTACTTTATAAATAGAAATTTTGCTCCTTGCCTTGCTTGTAAATTGACCCGTATTAAACTGCACAGTGGGCGGACGCTTCGTCCGTCCTCTTATACATTTAATCTTCTATAACGATCATAATGCATATTTTAACACAGCAACACTTAGTTTCAAGTAATTGTAAGATGTTATTAACTATGTTCTCAGAACAGTTTTACGAATGAGATCGCAGAGGAAAAATGCGTCCGCTACATTAACATAAATATAAAATTATTGTCTTCTAAGGAACAAATATTGCATTCTCTATAAACGTATAAAGGAAGACTTCAAGGCAACATGTTTCTTTACATAGTTTCCATAAAAAATGGAAGGTTTTAATTTCTCTGTATCCCTAGCATGTTTTAAACATGTGTGCATTTATTTCATAACAACAAGTTACAAGAAGTAACGTTGAAGTTTTAATGTAAAAAACTTATATTATTGATACTATTAATTTTATAATATTATTTTTAAAGTTCAAGATACGTTAAAAAGTTTAAAATAAAATCGTTTAAAAAATATACAGACTTGAACAACAACTAAAAGGTAATTCAAAACAACGAATACATTAATGTAGCATATAAATTGTATTTGTCCAGGAAAAACCACATATTATTGTATCTTATATTAGTCGAATAAAGTTATTATTATCATATAATAAGTTGGTTAAAAACACAACGTAATGATCACTGTTTTTAAAAACATGGAGTAATTTGAAGAAAAACTGGCCCTCGTAGAGAAGAGTGGTCAGTGCCAGGTTTATATCTAAACCAAAAATAATTTTCCCGGCACTTGAACATTATCTATTACTATTATGTTCATCTATTTATGTTACTTATTTAAATCAGTATTGTATTATTGTTGATCTTTGTTTTTTGTATCTTGAATTAAAATTTTAGAGTCATAGTTTGCATCGGTTGCCCAACTATATTTAAAGGTTGAGGTTATCAATTAATGTACCGGCAATAATGCAATTGCAATAATCAAATGAAAATACTTGTAGTATATACATATCTGCTTGCGTTTATTACCGTGTCAAAATGTATCAAATCAATTCAAAATTAAAATACTTCTTTATTAACACTTGTATTTTCCTAACATTCGCAACGTTGCCTAAATGGTTAACATGTATGCGTCATAATTTGTTTTCTTTTTGTTACTATTCTTTTGTTTTACACAGACTCATACTTTGTATTTTACGTAGGTAGGTGGTACCCGTGTAAATGTTGACTTTGCTAATAAATCCACAACACTCTCGCATAAGTACCTACTGATTACAAAACTACACTCAAATAGCTGTTTTAGAATTTAGTTTAAATACAATTTCGCAATCGTTATTCAAATCTTAGTTGCCCTCAATTCTAGTTTGCATTCAACTATCTGTTGTATTTCAGATCGTGATAAAACTTACTTTTGAGGTTATGTGAAAGAGATGCACAATAGATAGAGACAATTTACTTTTGTTTATAAAACAAACTATCTTTGTCACTGGCTTTGTCTACGTTGAAGAATGACAAACGCTTATCAAACTGGCGTCAGCCGACTGTTGGCTTGTTTAGAAATTTGTAAACAAAACTTACATATATCTTATATATATAACTGTATTAATTAGTAACCTTATGAAAATTAATATTCTAAATTATGTCATTTTAGGAACTCGATTACTATAATAATAATACATTGCCTGCCTGATAAAATCAACCTACGTGCTACATGTACTCTAAACTATTGAAGTTAACTTTTTATTAGATTATTAATAAAAAATAATGAAATTCAAGAGTCACAGAATATGGACAAAAACGTCCATTTTGGTTTAAAAGGTGCGCGTTCTGATTAATATCAATACAGAATAGCCGCTAAAAATACAACAGCTGTGCGTGTTTTCGCGCCGAGTCGAGGTTGCGGTCAAGTGCTTTGTCAAAATAAGATAATAAAATTTCTATATCGAGTGTTGTGTATAGACTGTTATTAAACTTTGTGTGAGAATGTTCAATTTAATTCTACAAGCGATCTTGAACATATTCCGACAAGAATTCCGAAGATATTGCTCATGTTTTTATCGTTATATAAATTGTAGTCAGTGCTGAAATAATGTTACTAAATTGTTTGATCGACTGAAGAGGCATGATTTGGGAGAGGCCTATGTCCAACAGTGGACTAACACGGGCTGAAGAAGAAATTATTAGGAATTTAGTTGTGTCCCCTAATATACTCTGTCATAACCTCATACTTTAACTAAATGTACAGTTATTTTTATATTACTAGCTGTGACACTGAACAGAATTCACCACTGCCAGTCACCGCTGTCATGCTAGCCTGGTTAGGTACGTCTTCACGCCTCTTTTGAACGACCTAATATCAAATGAAGGAGGGAACACGCCGCCAGGAAGACGGTTCCATAAATTCACGGTACGACAAAAGTAAGAGTCAGCAAACTTTTTGATTCTTGAAGTTATGGCTGTTACTGTGAAACCGTGACACCGAAGTCCCGCCCGCGTGGTCCTGTTGTGGATTGTAGAGGAGAGGATCAGTTCAAAAAGCTCTTCAGAACACTTGCCATGATACAAGCGGTAAAACACGCTTAGAGAAGCAATATCCCTGCGCAATTGAAGCGGTTGTATGGTGTTGGTAATAGCTGTATCTTTTACAATGCGCCTCAACCAGCCAAACAGCCCGCCTCTGCAACCTGTCTAAGGCTGGATGGATGAGATATTTAGCGGATCCATCCCGGAGGTGCGAGTAGTATTCCATGCACGACCGAACCGAATAAAGAAGGTACAGCTGGTCGGGCAAAAAAAAACCGTCGCACTTTGTTCAGGATTCCGAGTCTCCGAGATATTGTGGAGATGAAACATTCGATGTAGTCCTTGAGGTTTACGTCGCTTCGAATGTCCATTCCTAGGACATTAAGGCTGTTACGCATTGTAAGCTGGGTGTTCTGAAGAGTAGGGTTGGGTGAAAAGGGGGATTTTTTGGTATAGGTATCGTATATACATTCATATCTATTTATTAAAAAATAATCATTTTGACATTACAAACAGACACTTCAATTTTATATATAGAAAAAAAAAAGAGCCGTATTTTATTTTTGTTGAAATTATCATAAAATACAGAAAATCTTTCTTATCGTGTGGGTGTCAGTAATAATCAATACACTAAAAATTAAAAATAAAGTTTTGTCTGTACATATAATTTTTTTTTACATTTTGTTACAGATCCAGCCATTATCCAGCCATCCAGCCGAACAGAAAAAAAAAAAAAAAAACCAGATCGAGTTTCTTGTCTGCGCTCTTCTCGACTGGGTTGTTTTCCGAACCGGTGGTAGTGTTTTAGACGTTCATAAGCGCCTTCTTAGGGGCTAAATTGAATAAATAAATTTTGATTTTGATTTTTTTATTTTGATTACTCATCTCGAATCTGATTTTTTTTGGTTTGGCTGATGACCGACTTTTGATAAAGTTTTATCTGCTCAAAATAGACTACAAAAATAATCAATATAATATTTGAAATTATGTTTTTTTATATAAATATAACACAATACAATGAAATACTAACTGAAAGCATATTTACTGCTTAATGCATTTATTGCATCTAAATATTATATATCGGTTTGATCAGTATTTTCAAAGCACTTACCAGCTGACTGCTGTAATTATGTCTCTATACCCCAGTTTTCTGTATATTTTAAAGACAATACTTTTTTAAAAAAAAAGTAAACAAATAAAACTAATCTAAAATCCAGGCCAAGCCGCTAAAGGAAGCTAGCTAGCTATTCAAAACATGTATTCTACATCAGTTATATCTTGACTATAACTCAGTGTATTTTGGCCTCGTTCCAAACTATGTTGCAGTGTATAATTGCATTATACTGCTTTGTTTATATCTCAGTGTGCATTGTTGTTTATGTAAGCATCGAAATATTTTTACGAGCTCAATATTAATATATAATTAATGTTATGTTTCATCATAACAATCCGACATTATAATAAATTATTGTTTTATTTACAATTCTGCTTATATTTATTTTATTTTTATTATTAACTAAGAAGGTTCGGGTAGGAATTATGGTTTTATTAAGTGAATCTGCGTATAATACTCCTGGCTTCCTAGACAGTACGTGGAACATTATCACGTAGGCTACAGTCTCTTAAAAGAAAAAGCACCGACTTAAATAAACTCTTCGGAAATGATCTAATATGGGAACTTATTTCTGCTTTCGTATACTTTCAAACTGATTGAGTTCCTGACTTCCGTGAGCCATGGTGGGCTCCACTGGGTAAGTAACGGTCAAGACCGAACCTATTCAAGTTTTTGAATAGTGTGGGTCATAAGATCAAACTCAGGTGTCAGAATCTATATACTTGAATATTGCGTTTGGTATTTAGACTGTGGCAATAAAAGAGATGATATTGAGCGACAGTATGCTCGGATACCGTGACAATCGTCTTGAGCTCGAATTATAGAATGAGCCTTAGAATTCAGTACAAGGAAAAAATCTAAATGAAACAATAGCTCCGTGATAGAGTATTTTTTATATCTGGCTAGCTAACTACAAGGATGGTCTAAGGTAAAACGAACATTTCCAGGTGTGTTTCGGCTATAGAGAGAACCTGTATTCTTCATTTAAGTATTATTACATGTTACACAAAAAATTATAAACTTTGTGATCTTAACATTTAAGGACCCATCGAAGTTGTCACTGAAAGTTACTGTAATGAGATATTAGTTAATTCAGAAATGAACTCGACCTATCAAAGTTAGAACTCCAAATGGATTTCGGTACGGTACGCATATTATATGCATTGCATTTTACTCTTATATATTCCAGTACTTTGTCGTTTTATAATGTCTTACATATTTTTTATGCGTTTGTACTCCACAGAATTCCATATATGTGATCATAATTGATACCACGAAACCTTTTAAATGTTGCTTGTCATCCATCCTAACATTTTACATGATAATTTTACATAATAACAAAGGGCGAACCTGTAATCTTGCGCTCGAATGTAATTTAAACCGTTCACTGTAAGAGGAGGTTGGAACAGCCTCATACATGCCCTTTACTCTGTGTGCTATTAATAATTCAGCATGGAATACAAAATTTATCTGCACTATACTCTCCTCTAAAATGCTAAAGTCTCTATGTCAGGTGTTAATAAGGTTATTTATGAATTGATAATCACACTTAAAAATAATCATATTTTATTAAGTAGAAAGTCATAAGGAGCTATTTTGTGAGTTAAGGTTACGTACAATAAATACGAGGTCCATTCAACCACCTGTTCGTACAACAACATAGAACTTTTGGTTTATGGGTCAAAAATCAAAATCAAAATTTATTTATTCAATTTAGGCCCTAAGAAGGCGCTTATGAACGTCTAAAACACTACCACCGGTTCGGAAAACAAACTGTAATAAATAACCTTTTGAGAATAAAACTTGGTTGGTTGGTTGATGAAATGTTTGATTGATTCCATTACTAAATCCACTTTTTAGCATAACGATTTTTAGGTGTCACGTCACGTCTTTAAGAAACTGAAAATAACAAATGTTATGAACTAAATTAAAATTAGAACTGATAAATAAACCAGGAAATAAAATAGTAATAAATAGATAATGATATCATTTAATAGATACCATTAAATATATTTTCATACACGATCTACAAATAAACACACAATGTATGCTGACGGATAAATATGGACTGATGAAAAATAAACCCTTCTGACATTCGAGAACTGTGTCATATGATCAGCAATTTATGAAAACTAAACTTTTAACAAAAATAATGTAGGTCAGTAGGAGAGTAAACTCAATTTTGATGTTAGAGA
Organism: Samia ricini; assembly: GCA_014132275.2. Lineage (NCBI taxonomy): Eukaryota > Metazoa > Arthropoda > Insecta > Lepidoptera > Saturniidae > Samia > Samia ricini. Next base: position 28,738,144 of record AP028168.1, read on the forward strand.
GAGACAAGACATTTGTGTGTGTCAAAATTGAGTAATTTCGAATTTAATAAAGGAAAAGATACTGCAAACATTCTGTAAAAACAATTTACACTACTATCTAGGCTTATGCTACACCAACTAACGCGAACTCGGAATTCGCATTTTGTAATCACTTCGTTTCGCCTTTTATAATGTGAGGTCATTTCATTAATGCATCTTATCTGTGGCTAATTCTTCTTCTTCTTCTTAGTTAATGGCAATCTGTGTATACACACAATTTGTGCCAATGTCATGTGGGTAAAATTTTCAATCTTGTATCAGCGTTACCAAGCTCCAACAAAACGGTGGCCCATCCTGCTCGAACTTTCCATGGAGCTTTGTCGGCACCTCAGAATGTATGCTACGCGTTGTCTTCTATAATAAACTTAACTTGAACACAATAACTAAACTATTTCACACAAAACGCCACCAAGATTACATGATATAGAGTCAAGTACACAAGTTTAATGAATTAAAGAAAACAATTGCTACATGTCAGACTGAGATCCCGCCAAAAACTCCTGTGGCTAATTATATTTAGAATTGCATAAAGATAACGTTCAAGAACTGCTAAATTCCCACAATCAGGAACTGATAATTGCTGAGCTCGCATTCAGAGCTAAAACATCAGATTCAATAACTTGATATATTTTAGACCCAACTGGGCCTGATTCAACTAAATCAGAAGATCGAACGACTATTGAAAAGACAGACTTTAGTTCTATTGAGAAAGGGTTAAGGATATTAGAACATATGGACTAAACGAAGAACGCGTTTCTTCTTTTAAACAAAGAATTTAAAAAATGGTAACATATTACTAGGAAATTTTGCGAGAGAAAAAAAAATCTCTCAACCGTCTCAGACAACTTTATAGATTTTATGAAGTCCTCTACATGGAAACATATTTGGTTTACCATACTATACGATTGTATTAAGGATTTTTCTCTAAACGTTGTCTACTATTTTTAGTCTGCATCCTCAGATAAAAATTTTTTTTTATGTTAAATAAAAATGTTTATGTTAAAATATGTTTTATGGGGTCAGTCTTACTTATCGCGTAAGTTTGTGGTAATAGTGTCAGTCATCGTTCAAACTTGCAGATTTAATTATTTCCTGTAATTAGGTGATTAAAAGAGTAGCAGTTACATTTTAAAATGTAAAATAGTTCTTCAAAAGTATATTTTTGAGTCAAAACTGTAAAAAATGAGCGGTAAGCACTACTACTATATTTGAAAAAATCTGTGTTCTAATCTATGTGTATAATAATAAAAAAATAATTTCTTGTAAGCGAATTCGCTTAATCAATCTAGTAATTGATATCTTTTTTATTATTTTAATGTAAGATTAAAGTAGTGAAATAATTACGAGATATGACAAAGACAATGTCTGTATAACGCAACGAAGATAAACCGTGAATATTATCATAAAACCTTCTTGAGAACTTCTCTATATAACAACATATAAACACAAAAGTATCTACATATATATACGTAGGTACGCAGAAGTATACTCAACTGTATGTAACGCAGGTCTGTAATTGTCTAGACAATTAAAACCGTTCTTATCTGGAATCTTCACGCTACTTTGATGCGGGCCTCGCATACAATCTAATTATATACACACAAGCATAAACAAGTTAGGTATATATTGTAAACTAGGTTCTGCCAGCGGTTTCGACCGCCTTGCGAGAGTTCTGGAGAATTAGAAATGAATCTTCAGTGTAATATAGCTGACGTAAAGCACCTCTGGGCTTAATTTATGTATTAAACATCGATATAGTCAAGAATAAAGTGTAGATTTTTTTTACGTTCATATCCATAAGCGTTATTACAATAATTTAAATAATACTGTGTGTAATTAAATAACAAAAAAACTAAATAAAAGTACATAATTATTACTATTTCCTCTATAAATAATGAATACCGTCCAGCCTGCCGCCAGACGGGAAGGTTCCCAGAAGGCTGGCCATATTGCCACGTTGGATGGCAATGCTTATTCACTGTGCCAAATATTGTCCCGCCCTCTGGTCATGAGCAGTGTCGAATAGACGACTCACGAGCTCCTTAAAAAGGCTATGAGCACTCGGACCCCACGGCTTCAGAATCTCGACCCGAAACAAGACAAATAAACCTCACCTTGGGTAGCATATTTGCGCCGCTTGAGATCCTCCACTGATGTAGCTGCTGCGCCGGGCTTAAAGAGGTAAGTGGAAGATGTGACGGTGCTAAAGTATCAACCCAAGTAGCATACCATAGCAATGGCCGCCTCATCTTCCAAGGCATAAGCGTAATTCCATCGGGTCTTTTGCCATCGTCACGCACCAAATCAATAGGTTCTAAGCTGGCTGGTACATTAACACTGGCAAAAGCCCGACGTAAAACTTCATTGATGGTGGCGTGACGCGAAATACGACCTGCGCTTTTACTACAAGCCAGACCGTGATGCCCGAGCGAGTCGACTATAATACCACAATGGCAGCGATGTGGAGATACCCATGATGCCCCTAAACGCCTACCTAAGGCGGACAGCCTGAAAGTGGTGTTATCTAATTTAGTGTCAATATTCAGAGACGGTAATACCTTTAGCCAGAGGCTAATAGACGATCACGATCTGCAACACTATTTGACGTATTATAAAGATTATTCCATACTAGTTTACAGAGCGACTCGTCCTAACAGCTTTGAGAGCATACAATCTCAGGACAATTTGATTTTGGGCATGTTGCAATCTAAGCATTTTTGGCTTCCGATAAATTAGATATTTGAGAAATATCAAATTTAGATAAAATATTTAGAATCAGATTATTATTATCAAACGCCGACGATAAGAAAGCCAGCAAGCTTACATAAGAAATTTTACGAATAGCTAGACCACCGAAACGAATGGATAATGTCATGCCTGAGACCAGACCGATCGTCAATCACATTAATATTTAGAAATGAAGCTAAACAATTTTGAGTTAAGATATCAATTTTTTTTCAAAATGTCCAAATATTTCCAAAAATGGAGAGATAGGAGGTACGTACGTAAATGTTGGTACAAAAAGACAATATTTAACAATTACGTATGCTATCTGTGAGTAAAGTCCTAAAAGGCGATCAAACATTTCGCTGAAATTTAGAATTTTTTCTTTAGTAATAATTAGAATGGATTCATGGATGGTGCACCAAGTATTCTCAAATGACTAGGATCTAAAAGTTTAATACCTGGAGCAATAGAATTAAATTTATTAAAAATATTTCCACGTTCCAAAGTTTTAGAGGCGATAAAAAATTCACATTTAGAAAAATTTAATTCTAAACCAAATGTAAAGTCATTAAAAAAAGGGTCAACATCACCGCCTAGAATACCATCATCCAGGAACCACAAATTAAATTTGGAACTGAGGTTTTCTATTATAGGTTGAATTACGAAGCTAAAAATGGCTGGTCCCATAAGATCACCTTGTTGACAGTTAACAGAGGAATATAACAAATTTTGTGCATAAATTAATTTAGACGGAGATTGGTAACACTGCCAAAGAAAGGGGTAAATGGAAGGAGTTATGTAGCTGGTCAAACTTTACCAGACAACAAAAAGTTACATAAAGCCACAAGTTTACCGGGTAATGAAAAGCCAGCATCGCTTACTCCGACCAGATCTTTTAAATGTTGGGCACACACATATCTCACATCACCGTCAAAAATCTTCTTTTTCGATATGTTTTATTACGCTATTAATGTGAGTTATTTTTAAATTTGTTTTTAATTTTTGTTGTTAGTGAAACTTTCGTATCAGAATCTTTTATAACATGTAAAATTCTGTAAGAAAATAGGAGTAATTGTTCCTAGGCATCACAAGAATTTTGTGAAATTGCATTCTCAATTTCTGAAGACAATTTTTCACAAACAGAGACACTCTTTGTGTTCGTTTTACAATTGAAGTTTTTTTTAATTCCCAATAGTTTTCCAAAAAGGATTATTTGACTCATGGGAAAGCAGAGAAGGTTTGTGTCCAGAAGAAGATAAAGCTTCATAATTTTTATGTATACGTTTGAAATGAATTTTTAATCCTTTAAAACTTTTAAGCGGTATTTGGATTTATTTTGGTGAAATTATCCGCGATGTTTGGTTATAGCTCACGAATGGAGGTGAATTCGAATTTATGATACAAAAAATATTATAATATGTAATAAATATAATATAATTAGTTGAGAAAAAAAAACTCTTTAGTAGGTAAGTATTAGTAGTATTCCCACTATGTGACTTCCCACGAATGGACTACGTTAAAAATATATCCACAAAGGGCAACATTGTAAAAGTTAAAAAAAAGACGTCAAATTTTAATTCCCTAAAAAAACAAAAAAAAAAGTCTGTTTTTTTTACGGTTTGCCAAATATCATGCTAGCATTTTGTCCAATTCCTAGATAAAAAAAAATTCGAAATCAGTATAACTGCCGTGACACTGCTGCTGCACATCTTCATTCTGCGATATTCAAATACTGCAGTATTTGACACCGAAGAACATTGTTTTGCGACAGCCACCGGAACATGTACCATTCCGACTTAGTACCTACTCAGTAGCAACTGATTACTAAATGCCCTAAGTCCGAACTCAGATTCTGTTGTTAGTTACAGTGAACTGTGATCAATAAACACCACGTGAACTAAATGCCTGTTGTAATACTTATATTTCATTAAGAAGAAAAATAAAGTAGATTCTTGTAAACAGATTCAATACCTATTATTCAGTAACATTACTGAACTTGAATGAATGAAAAAATCAATGTTAAAACACAGCGTAGTATAGAATAGAGTTGAAAATGTTTTATGTGTCGGTAATTACAGCCGGGGGTATCCACGAAGGTCGACACCGTGGGAGGGGAAACCCTCCCGCCACCCGCCTCATTCCTCCCGAGCGACCTCTCGAGCCCCGAACACCGCACCGCGCTGCTCGTGTTTCTACATTCAACTGTGTACGCGCCATTTACGTCGGGGGTTCGCGTCCTTCATGACTGATACGAAGAGACTAGGCAGAATACTATCTCGCGTTCAAAATTAAAAATAAAATACATTTTCTGGTTTCTCCTTCTAACTTCTTATTATCTTTGACGTGATATCGTTTAGGTTAGTTTTTGATATGATTGATTATACGTTATTTTAAACCAAACGTATAATCCATAGATCTTATAAAAAAAAGTTCACATAGATGAGTAAAATACAAATGTACTTTCAATAAGTGGACTTATAACTTGAGAACCGATTCTTTTCTAAAATCATAGATGATTTCTGGTTAGGTGTTAGTAAATATTTTCAGTAAATAATAATATGAATAAGTTATATAATAATATGAACAAATTATAAGGCTAACAGTAAATAAAGTCGAATAAAAAACTAAAAAATAACTGTATGTTTTAAGTAGTATTTTCTAGTGATTAATGGTAAAGAACAGAAATCTACTTGATTGGTCTATGTGTAATAAGACCAAACGAAGGGCATAATAAAAATGAACGCGTATCATTTGATAAGTACAGTCACATTGATGAATTACAATGCATTTTTTTTTTACGTAATAATGGCAAATTAATCAATTACAGTTACAGAAATATAACATCAATCACTCTTTGTCTGTAAGGGACTTTCATGTCCATCAAATATTATTGTAAAGTGGAAAGTTATCAAAAGGAGATAAAAAAATTTGACGTAAAAAAAACATTTTTACAAAAACTTCAAATTTTGAGGTTAAGGATTCAACTAAAAACTTCATATACCTATACTATAACGTACGCGAGTAAATAACGTTACGTACGTTTATCTATACTAATAAACAAAATTGAAGTGTCTATTTGTAATGTCAAAATAACAATTTTTAATTAAATTTATATGAATGTATATATACGATACCTATATCAAAAATACCAATTTCTGTCTGTCTGTCTGATTGTTCTAGGTAATCTCCGGAACGGCTGGACCGATTTTTTTTTTGGTAGAGAGCTGAAGTTACTACGGGTAATTTAGGATCGTTTTGATTTTCGAAAATAATTAGGGTTCCGTGTAAAAAAATTAAAACTCATAAAAAATTAAATAAAATCCGATTGAATGCACAGTTTGACGAGCAAGTGTTTGAATTTTTATTAATATTTTTACTTTATCCTAGTACTAAAACATTTTTGGGATAATAATTTGGTTCCCGTGTAATAAAATTAAAACGCAGTGAAGAATACATGAAACACCTGCGCAGCCGCCGGCACAAGACTAATAATATGTTTATTGCTGATGCCTAATGTTACTTTTTCACCAGTTTTTAATTAAAATTATTTATAAACAGAATTTTATGTTAAGTATAATGCATTTGTATTTTAAGTTTTTACTTATTCATATTAAATATGAACGTGATTTGCATTAATTTATGTAAATTATATACGAACTTTACTGGTTAAATATTGCTTTTAAATAATTTCTTTTGTATACATCTGTTTGTTCGGTGATTAACGTATTTTTATGTAAAATAACGATTTTTGTTACTATAATTTCTGAACTAATATTTGATTAAGATTTACTATTTACAAGTAGTAGCAAATTATTAAAGGCTTTCCTTCAGGGTGGGGCTATTTCCTAGCAATAGACTTACGTGAATCGTCGTCAGTTATTCTCTCTCTCTCTCTCTCTCTGTGAGAGGCAATATCTGCAACCCGACGAGAAAGTTTCTGTGAAATAAACTCACCAGCGCTTACATTCGTGTCAAGTACATTCATAAATTATTGATGTTTTATTATTTTCAAGTGTCATTAGCGTTTAGTTAAATGTTGATTTTGATTGTTTGACTGTCTTGTGTGTTTGGTTTGTGTACTTTATTGAATTACATGGGAACTACTTGGTATAGTGGAAACATTTATAAATCTTGTCTTAGCTTTTAAAAAAATATACTTTGTGGAATCATACTGCCTCGTTCTAGTGTCTCAGGTATCATCAGCCCTTAGAAGTGTACACATTTTTGTGTAAAGTTATCATTGTATACTTGGCTTATAATTTTTTACCGTTGAAGCTTTGAGAGTAAAGTGTTTATATTCAAACAAAAAAAAAAAACTAAGTAGCCATGAGGACCGCCGACAGAAGTGAAAACTCGAAACCTGAAAAAGAAACGGTTTTTATTGTTTAAATTTGATTGAAATTATTAACACGACCTAACATTTAACAGATATGTTACATTTGTCTGGTTTTGGTCTGCGTAAGCTATGCGCCCGTTGATGCGTCCGCATTTCTTATCTTCTTTACTGCGTTTTAATTTTTTTGTACGGAACCCCAGTTATTTTCCTAAAAAAAATATAATTTAAGATAAAGTAAAAATATGTCTCATTAATAGTATCTAGCGCATACCCTTAAAACTGTGCATTGAATCGGATTTTATTAAAAAATTCATGAGCTTAATTTTTTTTTACACGGAACCCCTTTTATACGAAAATCAAAGTACCCTAATTTACCCGAAGTAATTTCAGCTATCAACCAAAAAAGTCCCGTCAAAATCGATCCAGCTGTTCCGGAGATTATCCACTACAGATGAAACAGAATAACATTTTAAAAATTATATGTTTGGTATAGGTATCATAACGACATTCATATCTATTTAGTAAAAAAAAAATTTGGACATTACAAACTTCAATTTTATTTCTCAGTTATACATACTTAACATACTGTACCATGTTGAAGGCTGACGTAATCATAGTATTAGTAACGTAATTTTATAATTTTTCGTCGCTATAGTAATTTTTTTTCACTACAAATGTAGACAGAACAAACATTATATATAAGTCTATTACTTTTCTTTGTTATAGAGATGATATTTAGGCTATAACTTATGCGCTTGTTTAAAATAGAAAGATGTATTTGATGTCGCAACGCTTTCCAATGCTCCTCAGTAGTAGGTGTATGGTTTTATCCTTTTAATACGCGAGTACAATGCAATAAACGCTGTATTGCGAACGTTTCGTCTGCCATTAAATTCACGTAACGGAAGTGCGTCATTATCCGAAGATTGCCGAATGATGCTGAGCAAAGAGCCGAAAGCATCGATCGTCGTATGGATTGCTCCTTTTTGTGTCAGCAACAACGCTCAATTTAGTTTTGTTAATACTTAAACTATATACTGTTAGTTGCGACGCGGTGCTTGCGAAAGCCACCCCGTGTCGCCCCCATCCCAAATGCAGCGGACGGCCCCGGGAGGTTTTAGTGGGTATTTCCGGGCGACTCTCGCCCGGGCGAGTCCCACACTGGCACGGAGCTCGTCACTCCGTGCCCCCTTATCTATTGTATTTGGGGGACTTTGATCCTCCAAATACAATAGATAAGGGTAGTGCGTAAATGCATTTCCCCCCGTCAAAAAAAAAAAAAAAAAAAAGGACTAAGCTGATCTTATGTCTCCGAACTGTTCTATGCTACTTTTAGATTTTCAAAAAATTAATACGTATAGGTTTTTTTTTTCGATCATGTATAGATAGATAGTTATCATTATGATACACCTAACGTAAAAAAAATAATTAACAATATAAATATACCCTCCATCGTTTCATCTTGGTTTTCAAATCTTACATTCTAATATACATATAAATAAAATTGAAGCGTCTGTTTATAATAGCAAAATAACAGCTTTTTCTAAATGCCTATGAATGTACATAAGTCAATGATATTATATAGAAAATAAAGATATAGGTATAAACGGTATTTATACCAAAAAATCATTTTTTTCTGTCTATCTACACATAACTTGTAACGTATTTTATCGCCAGTGGATCACGATTGATTGCAAAGTTCAAAAAAGAATTTTTCGCACAAAATTTTTTTTATAAAGATGTATAATCTTCGCGTCCGATTGCTGAATTTAGTAGAGCAGAAAAATCTACCTGCTCGTCTTCCGAGCTCTGCCTGTACTTGAACTTTTTGAAATACCTGTTGAGTACTTTCAATAAAAATAGGTATTTTGTTGGATAAGCATCTGACATTTGAAATTTCGATAATAAATTAGGTATAGCTATTATGGAACTATTACAAGTTTGTAAAATTGAGAAAAAAATTTACTTTTAAATAAATTTACTACATATTTTATAAAAAAATAATTACTTTAAAAAAGTATTCTTTGACCAGTAAGTTGTCATTGTAATGGACATTAAATGTTCCAAATTCAAGAACATTTTTTTTTAATTTCATTTATCAAAGTTATAAAGAGCATAATGCTAGTTTCATTAAAACTTATCAAAATGATATAATTTAGCTATAAGATTAAGAGAAACACCTGACATAGTCTATTATTCGACGTCCATATTCGTAGTCATAAACGATTCGGATTCAAATGACGGAGTTAGCAGAAATACGACTGTCAGGACCGCAAGCGGCTGCTCTGCAGTCTGCTGACAGCGATGTGTGTCACGGGGCGCAAAGGCCTTGTCTTTGAAAGTGTTGCCAACTCCTGTCAAATTTCAAGTTAATTTAGATATTGAATTAATTTAAATATCATTAAAAATACTAAAATTATATCCTTTTTATACAAGAATTATGACTATATCTACTTAAGGCTATAATAGAAAACATGTATTAATCAACTCATACGATACTTACATATTACAGTAAAAGTTTTATAACATTAATTGCGATCCACTTCCAATTATATATCTATTAATTACTATAAGCTTTATTAGGGTAAGAGAAAAGGGTTAAAAAATAATCAAAAGATATTGTCATGACATTAATTATTTAATTCTCTTAATAATTCCCTGCTTAAAACTTGTAATCCGGTACGATTGTCGTTCTGAGGTCTCGGGTTCGATCCCCAGGTCGGGTCAAGTGATATTGGGTTTTTCTACTCAGTATCATGCCGAAGTATTGCGCCCGATATGGCGACAAGCTCGCCCCCTGTCACATCTGGGACGGAACTAAGCTTGGCGAAATGTGGGTGGTGTAGTTTTCTATTTCACTTCTGCCTAACCCTTCGAGGTTAACAGGCGTCTGCTTATGTTATGTTTTCATAATTCTTAATTATTACACCATAGTTACGTTTTACAATATAACAACGAAACATTATTTTTAAGTTATATTATAATTTTGCTATAATAATTAAGGACTCCTTTATCAAAATTATTATTATTCTATACAATTATTAAGTTTCTCATTTGTATGTTGTTATGTTTAGTTAATACGATTATTTAATGCTCCGATTTCCTACAATTTATGGAGCCTAAAATTTTGTTATACCTCATTACTGTGAGTTTAATAACGTTAAACTGCATTTTTGATGTAAGTCCTGTTAAATAAATAAAATATAATTTTAGAAACGTGAGATGCTGTTTTGGCAAAAACATGGTTATAGAAAGTTTGCCAAATCGAGTTTTGCTGCTGCTGGCAACAATGCTTGGTACTCCATTATACGTTCGAATTTCAAATGCTCAGCCAGCGCGTTGAGCTGGCAACGTCGCAACACAAACCCGATATAAATAGGTGGGTGGTTTGTAACTGCCAAGATAATGTTTAGCCTGACGGACCGCTTTCCATTTTTACGTTTTACGCGCCTAGGTTGATCAGGAATCCGGGTACGTCAGTTTTATTGCTCCCCGGGATAGCGCGCGATGAAATCAGTGGGTGTATTTTGTTTATGTAACGGATGGCTCATGGCTCACGGCAGTTTCACTACATCAACTACACAACAGTCAATGACACTGTATCGATCTCTCGCCGCTCGCCGGTTGAATAATTTTCGCGTTTTTATTTCTTGGGGAAGTTGAAAGGATTATTTCATTAATAAATAATTTGAGAGGGAAATACTAGGAAACATGTTTGTAGGAAAATTTTATGTCTAGTTATTATTATTTCCCTATTATTATTACTTTAGTTACTTCGGATGATTAAATGTGATACATTCAATTATTATTGTTTAGGTTTACTAACATGCATAATTATTTGCACATAAGTATTTATTTATTCAAAAGAATCATTTATTTGACTGTCTATTTTTAAATTTTATTTTAATTATTATAACTAATACGGAAATATAACAAAACAAAGATAGCATCACTAAAAGTTACTATCAAACCTTTAACATATTTAACATTGTAAAAGGCACTATTTTACCATATTATCCCATGACACAATTGCCCTAGCACTGGATTTCGGCTGAGCCCATACCAATAACTAATATCAATTTTCTTGGGTAAGATAAAGTAGAGTGACAGATTAAAAAAGAATGGATTATGAAAGAGAAAAACAGTGCAATTGTGCATCAAACAGTATAAATCATCTGCACCAAAAGTATTTTAGGATGCGCAGCGTAGAGACAGTTGAAACTCAGACAAAATATTACCGTAGGTCGCCTGTATATTTAAAATATACTCTTTTAAACTACCTATTCTTAAATATTCCACACCGAAAAGGTGACGGGATATTTTAAAAAACTTTGCAACGCTGAACTATTCTATTCGCTCTAGGTAGATGCTTTAACTGATAAACTATGTCCGTGTAATTTATTTAAATCTTAGAGAATACAAGAGAGCTGGTTAATGCTGGTTTAAATGATACCGCGTCTTATACGACTTGCAGTCTTAACAACTCAACTGAAATTAGCAATTCCTTTTATATGAGATTCAAATAATTATTCCAAATCCATGAAAGACTAGAATATTTATAATAATTAACCTTTTTCGTGTGTACAACAGGTTCTCATAAGAATTTTAGTTCGTAGTTACTTTATAATCTGATATTCTATATAAAAAATTATGTGATAATGAATTTAGATAGGTATAAGATTATTGAAATGCGTATTTGAAATTATAAAGTTAACTATATTCTTACATTTAAATACATAACTACATGGCGATATTACTTTATTTAGTGTAAAAATGTTCTGAATATATTATACACGCGATTCAAGCAACTGGCGTCGACATTAAATGAAATTCTAATTTCAGTGGAATACGATGTCAAAGAACTAAATTTAAATAAGGTATTTAGAACATTTTATGTATACTTAATATCAGACATTAAATATAATAACTGTCAAAATAATGTTAATGAGAGATGAAATAAAAATATGTAGTTATTAATTTGTATTTTTATTCCACGTATATTAAGATTCATGTTAATATGTCGATTACCCATAAAAATGAGACGATAGGAAAACAATGGAAAGCTAGCGTAAACGCCAGGTTAGTGCTCAAGGGGTTAATGACAAAAATTGGTTATGTAATGTAATGTGTCACTACAGAGAACATGTTTTGGAAACTTATATTTTAGTGAAATGTACGTTTTATCATAAGAGAATAATTGGTATGGGGCAGTGGTTACCTCGCGTGGGCAGTTTATCTTCGGTGGAATTATGAATCGAGGGACATCTCTCCTCACGTAGTAAACTTGTTCGCTATCATAATAACGATTTCAATATTTTAATAAACTACGCATGACCGCCTGTGTGTGTTTTTATACGCAACAGTTTCACGTATCTTGACCTTCCCGCTTACTTGTATTCCGAATGAAAGATAGTTGAGAGTTAGTCTATCTTTGGCCACATTATTAACTCTTCAATATAACATTTCGAATAGATGTCTATCTTCATGATATATAAAATTAATCATAAATATCGAATTCCAGAACGCAGCGTTTCCAATGTTTATCAAAATCACGTATTCAGAATATTTTTATCTAAGTTTTACTATTTTACATTTTCTAATTCTTAATGCCAATTTTATTTAGAATTATTTTGAACGCATTATATTTTGCCTCTATGTCCGATTTTCTGCTTTTTTCACTGTTTTTGACTACAATTTAAATATCTTGTTTTACACTAAGCATTTGGGTTCTCTATACATTATTATATATCTGTTCTAGCATTGTATATAAAATGTAATACAAAAGTAGCCTATCCGGTAGATCTTTAGGCGGTATAACAAAAGGAACAAAAATACTCGAGACTAAAATAACATGGCGCCGGGGATAAATCGATAGGGACCGCTATAAACGTCTTCGTGCCAAACTGTATCTTTACTGAGGCTGAAATCGAACTAATATTATGAATGTACATGAAATACGATTTATATATAAATATATAGTTGAACTTGTTAATATTACCAACGACTATAATATCTATCGCCTTTGATGTTACTTATGGATGGACGATAATAATAAACATATTTGCATACACTTGCATATATATAAACGGTTCTTAAAAAAAAACAATTGCTTGTTATTTATTTTGTTAAATTGATTTCACAATGTTTTGTTCACATAATATTGACACGATATTCATAACCCAAGAATTGCTGGACTAATCTTTCGTTTGTTGTTGTTGTCGTCTTCGCACTTTGTAGGAGATTAACCATTAATGTAAAGGAAAAATACGCGATTTTTTTTAGAGAAAATTGTATGTAACGGCTTTTTTGGTATAATATCGAGAACGGATTCACTAATTAATATGAATGTTCTTCGCGCACTGAAAGAGAAACTAAAATTAATTTAGCTAATAACACAACAGTTTTGATTCTGAGTCGGAAAAAAGGTATTCTGTATATTCAAAATCAAAAAATTCTTTATTCAATTTAGGCCCCAAGAAGACCCTGTGAACGTCAAAACAATAAAAAACGGTTCGCAAGTTAACCAAGTCGAGAAAAGCCAGCAAGAAATACGATGTGGTGCCTTTTTTTATAAATAAATAAATATTATTGTTAAACAAACCACAGTTACAACCATTGTTAGCGGAAGCACAGAGGGGATGTAAATTCCAGACAGCACTATCGTTCACGTTATTATCCACCCTGCAATAACCTTTTGAAATAATAATATTGTTTAGTTAAATTTAGTTATTTCGACAAGTGCTTATATATTCCGGTACTGGGATCTTTACCTTCACCGATGTTGCCGTATTCGATCAATGATGATAAATTATTAACGTTATAGCTTTGAACGAGGTCAAAATAACACATCCTAAAATAACATTATCGACCGATAGTTCAATGGTTTTATTCACAGTCGTTAGAAAAGATAAAATGAATCTGTTAATGTGAACTCTATTTATTGTAAGGTTTCAAATATGATTTATATTTATTCAAATAACTTGGGAGTTTATTGTACGATATAGTTTAGTCATTGTATACTAATGAAATGTATTGGAAATAATATCATGAAACATTGAGATAACACAAAAAATCTGGAAATTTTTACCAAGATTAATTATGTAATTATAAGTAAATGTAAGTATTGTGAATGTGAATGTAAACTAAATTTAATTAAAGTAAATATTATTAACCTGTTGACAGTCTTGATATTCTGTTGAATTGTATTAAATAAATAATATAAAACAAAATAACTTTCAGTGACTGTCTGTCGACTGATTCTCTAACTCGTCCTAAATCACGCAACGGATTTCGATGTGATTTTCACCTCGGTTTGGATTTTTTTATTTTTAAGGAAGGTCTATAAATAATATATACTAAGCAAGCTTTTGCGAAAGTATAAGAAATAACTTAAAAACTAATTTATAAGCAAATAGTCAGTTTTTACTAGGATTGCGGTAAGGGAATACATCAAAATTATGTACTTGAGAATTGTGGCTCGTCAAAAATCCTAGAGAGAACTTCGGGTTGATGGTATATTTCTATTTACTACAATTGACTCACAGTAACATGATTTCTCTCTAAACCCAATTCTACAGTTAACGAACGAAGACGAACGGACGAAGACTCGAGCAGATTAGTATATTTATGTAAAAAAAAAATTGTAAAGTTATCGATACATGTTAAATAAAAAACTTAACGAATGAGAACTTTTTCTAATACATAATAATATTATCTAGTCCAATGAACTGGCAGAACAAACAGTATCAAGTCGATATTTAAAATTGTAGATACAACTAGCCTTTTGTAATGTTATTACCTATAATTTTTCATCTCCATGGAGAACAGTGTTCGATATTATTCGTTATATTTTAAGTAATATTGAAACTAATTAATTTAGTTATAAATTTTTAGTTTGTAGCTTAATTTAAATAATAATTCTACAGGATTCTAAAAATTAAAAAGTGTGCGTATTGCAGTATGGATGATGTCAGGTAGAAGAATTTATCTAAACAGTTAAAAGGTGTTATTATTTTGCGAGGCAACGAACAAACACCTTTTGTAGGAAACTTACAACTTTGTAGCAGAGAACTCCGTGCAACATTTCTGAACCGGCTCACGCAGACGGCAAAACGTGTGGCGATCGATCGTGCGACGTTGCCGCTCTGTACCACGTTGCGGACAACACAACTGCCCGCTTTGCCGAGAGCCGTCACGATGAAAATTACCTCATCATCGTATGTAATTGTTATGTATGTACACGCTTTTTTATATACTTCTTGGGAATGAGCAGGGAGTATTAATCTTTCAAAAACATCTTTTACAACAGCGAATTAAGAGATTTGAAGCGACGATAGCGTGTTTGGACGTAAGTTTGAATCTTGGAATGTGCTTGAATTTTTAAGGAAGAAAACCATCCTAGAATAAATGATTGAATTTTAACATCATTTGGTGTGGCCGGTAGGTGCATTTAAGAAATAGAATGTATTAATGTCAGTTAGTTTGAATGAAGTACATTAACAAAGCAAGCAAAGTGAAAATATTATTCATATTTTGATTACCCATAAATATTAGACAATAGGAAAACAATAGAAAGCTGGCGTAAACGCCAGGTTAGTGCTCAAGGGGTTAAAGAATGAACGTAACAAAATATATAGTAAAACCGGGCCAAAAATAAAATTAAACATGTGGATTCAGTAGCTCTTGAATTACAAATGTGGTAATAGACTGACAGACGAAAATACCTTTTTTGTTTAAAAGTTATAATTATTATGTTATTGCAGAAATAAGAATATATAAATCGAACTGTTTCATTGTATTACTAGAATTTCTATAAAAAATTATGTTACCTGCATAACACGTGTTTATAAAGGATTTTTTTTTAAATTTGAATAGCTTTTAGTTATCGTTGTTACTTATTTAGTACTTAGTTACTTATTTGTGATTAAATTAATTGCTATCACTATACAAAAGGTGTAACACTGCCATAGTGATATACAAAGAGTGTCGCGTTTTATCCCCAAAGTTACGGTGAAGCTGTTTAGGCTTATATAAATTAAAATTAATTAAAAAGTATATATTGCTGTATAGCTTTTGGACTCGATACACACTTAAACACTGGAGAAGCTGGTTGTGATTGGTAACAGTATATTACTTTACTCAAGGGTGGTAACTATGTCTTTATTTATGTATCCACAAAGATTTCTAATTATTTAAAAATGTATTGTTAAAAGTTTTACACACCATTTTTTTTATTTGTCTATATTTAATATAGACGGTACTCTAATTATTTTCCTAAAAAAAATCAGTAAAGAAATTTCTCATAAATTCAAGTACTTGCCGTAAAACTGTGCATTGAATCGGATTATATTAATTTTTTTATGAGTTTTATTTTTTTTACGCGGAACCCTAATTATTTTTTTAAATTAAAAGTACTCTAAGTTATTTGGGTAACTTCAACTATCTACTGAAAAAAGTCCCGTCAAAATCCGTCCAGCCATTCTGGAGATTACCCGGAACAAAGAGAGACAGACAAAAATTTTAAAAATTATATTTTTGATATAGGTATCATATATCCATTCATACTTATTTATTAAAAAAAATGATTATGACATTACAAACAGACACTCCCATTTTATTTATTAGTATAGAGCATAGATCACGTCACACATTCGAGTTTCATTCTGAAAGTTTCATTATTAATAATTTTCGGTACATATATGTAATATTAAAAACGAATACATATTTCATTATACCATGTACCATAAAATCCCGTATCTCTAGGTAATCCTAGCGATAACGTAAAACTTGAATATAAATCACAAATATTTAGTTTACAAAACCATTTCTGGCTCTTGATCAAAGCGTAATGCTGGAGTATTATTGTATAGGTTATTTTTATTTCGAATTAAATATTAAAAGGAAATTGTGACATTTGACTACATTCCAACCGTTGCATTTCCGAGGGCGAATAATACGCTTTCTCTTTCTATCTATCTAAACATTATATTCTTTCTATTTTATTACACGAATATACACGAATCGGTTGAGTAGTTTCCTAATTTATCGTGGGCAAACATCTAATCGTGACACGGGAATGTTATGTACCTATACTATAAGATAATACATTAAATACGATGACTATACATTTAGCGGTGATGGCTCATTTGATAGTGTGGGCGGATTCTGCATCGATGGACTTAGGTTCGAATCCAGTTATCCTACTCGATAATGAGACGGAGCGCTTTCGCTGAAAGAAAATATTGCGGGGAACCCATAACATGGTGGCAGGGCTTTTTCTAATAATGTACACCTGGGTATCAACTTCAAGTTTGAGAACCTGTCGCCAAGCACCTCTAGACTTAGTATCTTTTGCCATTCTGGACCAGATCGTTATTCAGCACCACATGAGATACGATTAATTATTTTTGAAGGGAAAAATCCCTGTAGCGGCATTGAGCCATTTTTGGTAGTGGAAAAAACTTATAGATTCGCGTTACCAATGCTATGACGTCAGCCGTCAAGTACATGCGTTTAAGTGTTAATAAACAATAAAATGTACATAATTATTGCTCGGAGTGTCAATAATAATTTCAATTATGAAATGTAAACATTAAAAAACAGTTTTTTTTTTCCAAAGTTTTTTCACTTATTTCGGCAGTCCCCACGGCTGCGTAGTTTTTTTTTATTATTAAGATCTAGTAAAAAGCACCTCACACTTTTTACAATCAAACTGATTATTTTGTTCAAAATTATTTATTACAAATCAGTATAATAACAACTTCATATCGCTATAGAACGTACTCTACTTTTTATTTCGCTATTAAAGAGCATCAAGATTTGATACTTATATTAATTTACAGATAACAACGCTTAATATAAGTTTCAATTAACAAAAATCGCTATTCCTGAATCATCCTGGTCAGTATAACGGAATTAACTTAGTAAATTATTGTATTATCATCGGTCCTTGATATGAGTGCAAAGTTTCAATTACATGCGACGTTTTGAAATCCATGAAGATCGAAGATTCCGTTGCATAGTTGCATAGATACATACAGGTCAAGCTAATATAAAGCGTGTAAAAATAAAGAATAGAACAGTTAGTGAAAATATAAATGTAGTAACCTCTACACACGCTGGAAGGCGCGGCGGAAAATATACTATCGATTTTCCAACATTAGCGGACCATTGAACCGCGAGCATGCGAACGGTAGGAGCTTCGTGGAGAAATGTTCCAGCCTTGTTCCCACCTAATATTAACCTACTTATTATATTATATATACGTAGGCATTACCAGTGGTGTTAACTCCATACGAACGTATACATTACATTTATATTTTTACTAAGATAATAACTTGAATATGGAATATGTAAATAATTTTTTTATCTATATTAAAAAAAGAATCAAAATATACGAAATATTTATTTAACTTCAAATAAGCTTGAATACAATGTAACGTAATCCTACTATTCATATTTTACTGTAGAAACTCAAATACGTAAATCTGCAATTATCGGAATAAGAAGGTATTTTGGGGTTTTTAACCCAGATCGTTTTATGGTACGGTACAAATCATCAAAATATTATTATTACGCGCACTTTTAAAAACTCGTCTTTGTGATTACACTGTTTTAATTTTGTCTTGTTATAAAAAACAATAAATAAAAAAGTTACACTTCATATTTAATAGCAACTGTGAGTGTACAAAATTTTGCTAAAGTAGTGTGAAAAAATTATATTATTTTTTCTGAGTTTCATACTACGCCTCAACAGCGGTTATTTTATTAAAACAAACCAAGGAGTTTCGTTGCACACCTCACAATTTATGCTATGTGTTATATATTTCCATTACGCTCCACTTGTGCACAATAATCAACTCTAGATTTTCACATAACATGTTATGTTCAAGGGTATGTGATATTACGTAGTAAAATGTCAATGTAGGTTGTATAAGGAGAGTAAGTTTGTAAAAACTCTTTGTAGATTTTATGAATTTACTTTTATTTACATTTTGTCAATATATGTTCTCTAGAAACGGTTTCCAGACAGTTTCTTTTATGGAGACAAAAATAACAAAAATATTTAAGAAAATTATGTTTCGCAACGAGTTATTACATTATGAAACTGATTTACGCAGGATTATATTTGCAGAAATAAGACAAACAATACATAACAATGAGTTGTTTGTATTTCATATAATAATATGTATTTTGCTTGGGCATATTATATTAATCCATAACTATGTATTATATAAAACATCTATTGTCTTCCAAGTAGTTTTAATGACTTTTCTTACACTGTTTCATAGTCAATTTTTTTTATTCTAAATACATACTTATCTAAAGTTACTGTTATAAAATAAAACTAAACAATCAATATCGATTAATTTAATTATAATACACACCTATTTTTAATTCTAATAATTGATAATCAATTATATATTACAGATACTTATGCAATTATTAATAATATATTAACAAGTTCTTAAAATTACATAATTAACCTTATTGATCAGGGTAAGTTGGTTTTGATTTCATTCTGGTGAAACTATGACAATGTTAAAGTCTTTACGTAATTTATTTACATTTAAGAATAATGATTCTAAGATACATTTTTAATATACCTGTTAATAGTTAATGACTCATAAACTATCCACACAGATATCGCTTATTTCGTTTCAGGCATCCATAGAAAATATTGCGGGCCTTAAAATTGGAAAGTATTAATATTGTATCGTTTTTATAATATTTACATATGTTGGAAATGACAATGCATATTTGGTTAATGTACAAACATATTTCTTATTTCATGAAAGATCGAAAGTTAAAAGTAGGTATTTGAATCACTGATAAAATTCACAATCTAAAAACATGGATAAACATTATAACAATAAAATCTATTTTTCTAGAAAGGTTTACTTCTATTTATAAGCAGTGATTCTATTATTTCTTGTTAGTTTACGTGCAAATTACCTTAAAACTGGTACTATCTCTTTAATTAGTGCCGCAGAACCATTTGCCAGTGTCAATGTTTTATTTTCATTAAATTCGTTTTTACTGCACTCCTTTTACATTTCCTTGAATATCTACTAAATATTTCTGAACGTACATCTTTTTAAAATGTTCTTGAGATATATTCACGGAACTTTAAAATTTACACTTCGTATAATTAATACGAATTGATTTAACTCCTTAATGAAGTGAATTACTAAAACATATAACATATTATGTAAAACTAACACAATGTCGACGTATTTAATGAAAAATATAAATAACTACATGATCAATCAACTTTCACTTTGAAACTTCAAAATGTTAAGTGTTGTAAATGTATTGATTCGTAGAAACTGACAACACTGATAACTAAACATACAATAAATACAAAAACTCGTCTTCTATTTTCTATCACATAATATACAATTATTAATAACACATATATAACTACGCCCAAAGTTATATTTTATTCGCTTAACATTTCATTCAAGGAAAAATACCTCTTTTATTTTGGTCTGCTTTTTTTGTTTGTAAATAATCGTTACTACTGCGCGTTCTGTACCCTAGTGACGTTGATCCGAGGGGTCGCGGGTCGGTGGAGGTAAGTGGCCGGGTTGTCGTGGGGCGGACGCTGCAGGCGACCTGGCGCGGGCGGCGGAGGTACCCGTGTCTGTTCTACTTTGATCACCGGGGTCGCCGGCACCAGATCCTGCCGAGGCGGCATCGCTGGAATGTTACATTAATAAAAATATATAATGTTAATATATGTTATATAAATATATTTATATATTTTGTAAACTGGGAAAAGATGAATGCCAACTGTCTGTGTCTTTGCAGATAGTTTTTCTTTTTTTCTTATACTTACTATAACATATAAAGTAAAACTTTATAGAATTTAATTATTTGCTCTAGTTGAGTAATGGTGATGCGTTATAAATGTTACAATACGTACAAGAGAACGATTTACGCTTGGAATAAACCTTTGATCTTGGCGTATTTGTACTCAGTGGCGTAACTATAGGGTAGCAGAGCTGGCAAAAATCCACGGCCCCCGGTCCAATGGAGACCCGACCCACGAAGCCGTCAGGTCAAATATCATAACATTTTTAACAAAACTTAGTAAAAATTATTAATACAATTAAAGTTAGACAAAAACTAAATATTTAAACGTTTTGGTGATTACTTCAGTGATTTATTAAAATCAAATTACTACGTAACGATTTTTGCTGCGGCACTATAGAACGAATTTACCACGAACCTCAGATGGTATAGTTAGACCAAGATTTGTATCATCTATGAAATAATTTCGAATAACGTGTTATGTTATAAACGATTTTGAGACCCATGTATTTGTATTTAAAATTTAAAAAAGTACTTTTTGAATATTTTACTTATTGTACTAATATAAACTGTGTATCACAGTCGCCACCGTCTTCCACATTAGTATCATAAAAATGTTACTCTCTAAATTCAAATTGTGGACTCGGTTCAAAATGAAATGAAAATTACTAAATTAAAAATAAGACAACTTTTGATGTGCGCATGTTGTTTGGTTGTAAATTTAGTATTTCTTTACTTGTAAAAGCTTGAATAATTTCCTGTTTCTTCATTTTTTTTTTTTTAACTGGAGTCCTTACATTTAATTAGACAAAGGAGACATGTTAAAATAAACATCTTTAATAAAAAAAATATTTCCTCTGTGCTCTTGTGACCTGCGTGATAAAAAAATGGAATTTTCGCCTTTCAAATTAACTGAATTACCGCTTCTACAATAATAAGCAATGTCCTGGGCAATATTGATCAAATAGTAGAACTTAGTTAATCCGAGAGCGAGCGAGCAGGAATCTAAATTGTAACAAGACTAACGGCTTCTATGTACTCAGACGGAATAAGGTGGGACAGATATAAATACATTCCAAACTCACTAAGCCGTTCTGGTCAGGCGTTTTACACCAAGGCCTGTGTACCCCTTCACTTTCTTTCAGAACATATGAGAAGATTCCTGAGCACACAGATCATGCCGAGCCCATGAAGATCGAGCCCAACATAAAAGGTTGTAGCTGTCAATTCCTCATCTATGATTTAATTTTTAATAAAAAATGCTACGAGTTTTGCGTTCTTTGAATCTTTCATTTCGATGCACTTATAAGATCTAAAAGCGAGGGCTATTTTAGTTTTTTTACATATGTTCCATTTTGTTATCAAACTTCTAAGCCCCCCAGTAGTATAGATTACAGCTAACTCAATCCGCTTCTAGCAATGATATAATGTGATATAATGAACGATAGAATAATATTTATAGAATCGAATAGGCTTACA
This sequence comes from Samia ricini, assembly GCA_014132275.2. Classification (NCBI taxonomy): domain Eukaryota; kingdom Metazoa; phylum Arthropoda; class Insecta; order Lepidoptera; family Saturniidae; genus Samia; species Samia ricini. The sequence goes on from AP028168.1 coordinate 28,760,540, forward strand.
CGATGGTTTAATAAACATGTGACGTTCATTCGTAATATCTAATCTTGACATTATCATTTTAGGTTTAGGCTTATCAGCTTTTAGAAAATCAACTTTACTGCGGCAAGTGAGGTGATGGTAATGAATTTCAAGTAGTCGCTATATCGACATTCATCTCATTATTAGTTTTAGTTTATAACAAATATAATTGACACCCAGTAAGTGTAATGAAAACAAATAAAATTAAATATTTTGGCTTCTTCTTATGAACTGTTTTGGTTGTAATTGGCACAAAAATAAACAATTTTCGCGTTATGTTATTGTGTACTTGACGGTTTAACTAAAATTTACTTAATAATTTCTCATTGTATTCTTATAAAAGCAATGTAAAAGTACTCGACGCTTGTTATCATTATCAGTAGTGTCCGACCGAAAGTTCGGTTTCGGTTTCTGCCAAAAATCGGCCGAATCTTCGGCCAAATCGATACTCAACTGTCAACTCAACCTCAACTGTCGTTTAGGTGAGTTTGTGCCTCGTGTATTAGCAGCCATGGCTTATTTGTTCATCATTTGTTGTTTATCTCATTTCCCAAGTGATTTTGAATCAAATTGCATTGATTTGGGAAACAATTTTGTATCGGAAGCCAGTGAATATGACGCATATAGCGTACTATAAGATTCCATAATTTGGTCACTTATATTAATAAAATTAATGAATTATGACGTTGAAAAGGTAAATCCTATGTATAATTAAAATGCAGCTTACAGATTACTGGATGCTAACAAGACAGGTCGTATTGGAGATTTTTGGGGGAGACCTATGTTCAGCAGCAGCTATCTTTCGGTTGAATGGATGGACGGATAATCGAATGTAAATCACAAGAAGAGTGGAACAAACTGGACTTTGTGCAATGCAAATAAAAGTATATCTATCAGAAAATAAAACAATAAACAAGAAATTTCTAGAGGAAGTATCTAGAGAAAGGATAACCTTGGATTCCAAATAATGCAGCATTGTATCGAAATTATCGAATTTCTAAAATGGCTGTGCATAACTATTCACCTTTCAAGCTTTCCTTATAATTTCTAAGACAGCGTCTAGAAGTGTAGAATATGCAATTCAAAAGTATATCGCAGTTTTTTTTACACGGTATTGGTTCAGTGCTTTGACCGCATTCTCATCTGATTTTAAGTGATGATGTTATCCAAGATGGTAAATATGTTAATCCTAGAGGTACTGGTTATCAAATGATGCTGCCAGAACATACCCATTTGTATTGGGAGACAGGTTTTCAAACTTGAGGGTGGTAGCTATAGGCATGGGAGTGATGTAAGAGGGCATTATTAGAAAAATACTGTAAGCCCAGATTGATTTTAGAATTAGATATGTGGGCTCGAACCCGCGTCCTTTGACGCGGAATCTGATCGCACTACTAATTGCGCCATCGTCGTTCAAATATACTGAATTTCAGTTTAAAATACAAAATTTTACAGTACTACATAAGCTTCGGTTTCGTTTTCAAGCGAAACTGAGACTCAGGACGAAGGTTCTTTTTCGGATTCGGCTGAAAATCGTCTTTCGGTCGGACACTAATTATTATATTATATACAACAGATTATCTATGTTGTTAAAGCACTAAACAAGCATCATTATTTAAAATGATGTTTCAATTTTCAAACGTATGTTTACAATCACTAATGAACACGTGACGCCGTGTATCCAAGCTTAAATATAAAGTCCACATTACCTGCATTGTTGACTGGCACAATTCTCAATTAAATAATATGAAAATGAATGTAACATATTCCTTGTTTAAAACTGGACACGTATACGAATTTCTAAACTCCTGAATGGCAAATATTTATCCGCAGCTGATTTCTAGTTAGAGAAAAACATCTATCCAATAAATATACTGTATTAGAATTTCGATGAACAAGAAGTTAAAAGTACATACCTTAATCAAAATAACGCTTATGAAAACAATATTTCTTGTGTGTTCTTCTGAAAATATTAAAATGAATAATTGTACTTATTCAATTTCTTTATTCTTATAAATGGTGACGTAAAAGAATTATTTGTTATTAAAATGTGTACTGTTGTAGAGTGTATATCTTTTTCTAACTTGCTTGTTATTATGAAAACATGTATCTCTAAACTCATGATTTATCATATGATAACATATCTCGAATAATGCTTATCGTATAATATACATAATATGAATTATTGTAATGTTATATTCTAGGTTCTAACATGATTTTGTGTTGCTATCTATAAAAATACAATAATAACTAACATATTAGAAGAATTTTCGTAATTTTTCAGGGACTTATCAGAGTTTTGTTGTTATAAAAAATAGTCATTGATAATAATTAAAATTAATTTTCTTCATATAAAGTGTGTTCGTATATTAAAAACTTTTACACCTCAAAAAAAAAAAACGATGTTTTGAAAATCATTTATATTTTTATAGTGTATTGGGTTGAGTTATTCTTCATTCATCTCAGCAAAATATAAACATCCAATGTCTGGACATAGGCCAACCTCAAACGACCGGCATTGCGTCATCAGGCGCATCCAGCGGATACCCGCGACTTTCGCCAGATCATCGTTTCTCCTTGTTGGCGGCCTACCCACGCTATGTCTTAAGTTTGGTAATTCCTTGGACAATGTCGGCTACTTTGGTTTTTCTATGGATCTCCTCATTTATTATTAAATCCCGCAGTGGAACTTTGAACATAACTCCTTTCTTAAAAGGCCTATTGTAAACGGCCATGTCTCAGTGCCGTGTCTACACTGGTAACACACACTGTTCGTATACTTTGGCCTTGCGACACTGCGTTATCTCGAACGAGAAGGTCTCATGTAGCTTCCCGATCGTGGTTCAGCCGAATTGAATTGCTTTCCCGAAGTTTTACCTACCAAACTGGACAGTTAGTGATTTTCAAATCGGCGCTAATGTAACTTAGCGCGATTAAATGTATTTGGTACTTTTGAAAATAATATTTATTTTTGTTAAATACGTATGTACTTGGAAGTAGTTACTAGCTTTTATAATTTACTAATTAAGATAAATACTTATTGCTTCAACGGACAGCGAGTGAGTCTGGACGTCAGCACGATTTTACTATAGAAAAGAAATAGCTCGGCTCGATTCAACGCTACTTCTTCTATAGAACATTGAAGTGAATATTATTGTCTAATATTCGCTGTCTACTCATGAATTTAATACTTGTAAAACTTTATAATAGTATATATTCGTTTATTTAAAATCGTGAGCGTATACACCTAACGTGACAATTTCTTTTGTTTAAGTATTGAGCGGTTGCTTATAAATTTAACTTATTGTAGTGTGATGAATTTTAAAATAATTTAAACGACAGATACGGTTAGGTGATTAGGTTATACACCCTTGACATGATTTGTACCACAGAGTAAAAGTAATACACTGGGAAATATGTACATTGTCTACTTTGTTTCACTTTACGCGTATAGAAATATCGCAAATTTGGTTGTAATGCGGATAACAAAAGAGTATTTTTTTACATTGATAACTTTATCACATTACAATAGACTACTTTTATTTTCTTATAGATATGTATCAATTGCAATGAAGAAATTTTCGAGTTGTCACCTATGTGTGCAGTCCCCATGGCTACCTAGTTTTTTTTTTTTTTTTTTAGTAATTAAGATAAAACATCCACTTTTTAGTAAGGAACTGCGCATAAGGTAGAACACATAAAGTCACTATTTTTTCTAAAATTATCGAATATATTTACTGAGTGCAAACTAATTTTATGTAAATTCCGGATGTAATTTTAAAGGTTGATATTGTTATTATTTAAGAGATGAATTTTGAAAGCCTTAATTAAACCAAACCGACTTTAAAATTTAAATTTTGCAGAAGCAAATAAATTATAGTTTTATTCTTCGTGTTTTGGTAAATAATAGTAAAGTAATATTGATGATGTTTCACAATGGCGAAACCAAAGTAAAATCAGTTACGTATTTAAGAAAATAAGAAAACATTATGTGAATTAGGTCGATGCTATTCGCAGTGACTTCATAGATCGTGTTGCGGTTAATGCGATGGCGTAAAGGGCACGCGATTGGCAACAACGGACTATTAAATAAATGGCCAATAATTCACCAGAACGTGCCAACTAAGTCGCGTTTTATGGCTGGGACGATGTACCAAAGTTAAAGAAATATCAACATATTTCATTATTACGTTGTTTTGCTAAATGGTGTTGTATTATATCAAAACTTTAATACCTAATTTAAAAGAAAAAATTATCTAATTTACAAAAAAGGAATGTTTTTGTATAGGAAATACTAGATTAGTAATCATAAATGAGTTTTGCTTATGTTTAATTTTAATTATTAAATTAAAACATTGTTGTCTTTATAAGTAACGAAGAAATAAATAAAATTTATTGAAACTGCCATAAAAGCTTGCATTGCCAACCTTAAAATTTTTTGACATTTCTAAAGGGTTGCAATAACATATATATTGGGAGTTTTTGGCGGGATCTCAGTCTGACATGTAGCAATTGTTTTCTTTAATTCATTAAACTTGTGTACTTGACTCTATATCATGTAATCTTGGTGGCGTTTGTGTGAAATAGTTTAGTTATTGTGTTCAAGTTAAGTTTATTATAGAAGACAACGCGTAGCATACATTCTGAGGTGCCGACAAAGCTCCATGGAAAGTTCGAGCAGGATAGGCCACCGTTCTGTTGGAGCTTGGTAACGCTGATACAAGATTGAAAATCTTACCTACATGACATTGGCACAAATTGTGTGTACAACACAGATTGCCATTAACTAAGAAGAAGAAGAAGACATATATATTTTTGTGAAATATTGGTTTTTAAAATATAGAGGGGTTTTGGCGCGATTTTGGTCTATCATGTAGTTGTCCATTTTTAATTCATTATATTGCAGTATTTTACTATTTATTATGTAATTTTGGTAGCATTTTACGTGATATAGTGTAGCTATGATATACAAGTGTAGTGAAGTGAAGATAATGAAATCGAAACGTGAATTCTGAAATGTCCCTATCATTCCTGTTGTGGTCGTATTAGAAGGCCACCATTTTGTTACCGCCATTCATTTATTGATAGTGTTCTTAACTTCTGACTTGGCTGCATGGTCTACTAGTACCTTTGCCTTTTCCTTAAAAAGGAATAAATGAAACCAAAAAAAGGTTTTTTTAAATTTGAAAATTTACAAATTACTCGTTTTTTAAGAGATAAAGCGTTTTGTATTTGATTACGTAAAATGCGTATGTTTATAAACTGTGTTTAATAAAGAGTGTCTTACGCTTATATACTTGTCTTAGCCCTATCAATCATAACATAAATTACAGTATCATAATTGAATATCAATTATATTTATATAATTGTTCTAATAGACTAACTTTAAATCATATAAATGATAAGTTTAGATATTTGTTTTTGACTTATATTGGTTAGAAATTGCCCTATGTGACTGTGATATGTTATATTTTGTGCCTTCATAAAATAAGTTTGATTATTACAATATAAGTTTTGAATTATCTCAAGTAATTAATCGTTACAAAATAATGAACTCCAAAAAATTAAAGATAAGGAATAATGTTGCGTTAACAATGTTATTTTTTTAATAGTTTAAATAAACAGTAGCATAGTTAATAATATTGTTTAGTTTTTGAATCGTCCGGATTCTAAAACTTTTATCTAACATCCCTCAACTGTCAAAGTCCGTTTGTCATTGTCAATTTTAATTTTCTACTGTAGTCTAGATTATTCTTATAATTTCTAGAATATTTTCAAGAACTTGCCTATTATGAGTCATAATAACATATAAAAGCAATATTGTATATTAAACGTGTTGTTTTACGAAGTGTTGTTTGACCAACTAGGTTATTAGAGGATCTTAGTGCGATATACATTATTCAAGAAGATGGATTCAAATAATACTGATCATAACAGAACAATCGCTGGAGCTATTACATATCCAAGTAGGAATGTCTCGAATGCAGACCCACTGCCAGTACAGCCTCGGCAGCCGAGAAGTTTACAGGTTAGCTTATCAAATCCAACTTATATATTGTCCACAATTACAAAGAATCTTTACCAAAACACATTTTCATGATATATAGAAATTGCGATGATGAGCCTCTACTGTATTTTAAATATGCTCCTTGATAACAAGCTCTAAGGATGATAAAATACTAATATGAAGTTAAATTTACAATATTTATTTGTATTATTGTGTAGCACCATATTCATTTGGTGAGTTACCATCTTTTCTATCTGCAGCAGATTATATTTGTCTGGAATGGCTATAGAAATATATTGTGACAATAATGCTTAACTATGTTCCAGGGTCTACTTAAGTTTGCAATGGAAGCCACAAAAGCTGAGGATGCTCCAGGAAACTCTGAACTAGGACCCATGGATGAGGAGGTATTATTATTGATACAGATTCAAGCACACCATTTTGTTGCTTCCAATATTTTTGGTTTGGTTATTTATTATATTTGCTTCCAATGTGTAATTACAAAATTATTACAGTTTTGACAAAAATTAAGTCCTGTATCTTTAATAACAGGAGGTATAATTCCTTGAACCTCTAATTGCATCATTTGAAATTGATTTTTTTAATATAGGTTAACTACTTAAATTAATTTATATGGAAATATTGTGTATATTTATTTTTCTGCAAGTATCAAACAACTATTTTGTATAAAATAACTCTTAGATTCAAATGATATAAAGGCAGTTTGCCCTGTATCTCAAATATTTATAGTGAGGGAATGCTGATATATTTTTTAATAACTTTAAAATATTTATATCAAATTGTGTATAGGCTTACTAAAGAAGTTTTTCTATGGAAAAAATATTTAGAAATTTTGTAACACTTAGCTAATAATGAAAGAAAATATCATAAGGGTAACCTTAACCCCCTTGAGCACTTACCTGGTGTTTATTCCAGCTTTCCATTGTTTTTCTATTGTCTTATTTTTATGGGTAATCGACACATGCTAGATGTAAATATAATTCAGCTTAGTTTCTATAACCTTTTGATTTTGAAATACTGTTTTGAATAATTATTAGGCAATGTTGTGAATTGTATGATTTAATTTTTTTTAATGTTACATATAATTTTATACAGAGACGTAAATTTCTTGAAGATGCCCTCAAAAGCCTGACACTGGATGTGGCACAGGCTTTACAGAATTCAATCAAAGTCCTCACAAACACAGAAGTTATGCATAATGTACGGGTTGGAGATGATTTGCCAGAGGAAGTTCAGACTGCTTTTAACACCCTGTTAGACTTTATTGATGATATTGATATTGCTAATGGTAAGCAACCATTATATATGCTTTATTGAGGCATTGATAGCTTTAGTTGTCTGGTTAGATACTACATTGATTTACCTATTCTATTCCATAATTAGCTAGAGCAGTGATTCTCAACCTTTTTTTTTGTTGCGGCACATATTTAACGATTTCAAAATTTGGCGGCACACAAAGAAAAAGATAAAAAAAATTATTTACTTACTAAAAATAAAAATATTTTTCTTTTTAAATGATATAATTTAATAATATTTACATTATTATATATTTGCAAAATTTGGCGGCACACAAAAGTGCCGCGGCACAGTGGTTGAGAATCACTGAGCTAGAGCTTTCAGTACAGTACTATATCATGACAATTTTCTCTAGTGCTATACAGTATAAAAAAAGATTTTTTTCTAAAATCAGCTTTTCTCTGCGGTATCATATTAATATGTGTCTTTTTTAAACAATGTAGGCTGAGTGCTTTGACCACAATCTCACCTGATGTTAAGTGATAATGTGGTCCAGGATGGTAAACACACTAAACCTAGTTACTGGTTCTCAAGTGATGCTGCCGGAACACAACTATTGGTATTTAGCGAAAGGTTTTCAAACTTGAGGGTGGTAGCTACCCAGGCGGGTGTTATTAGAAAATGCCCTACATACTATGGTTTCCTCATGATGTTTTCCTTCACTGAAAGCTCAGACTGAAAATGTGTTTTGTTATTATAAAAAGGCTGATCAAAGAAATGGAATAAAATAAAATGTCAGCATAATAAGCATATAGTGAGTTAATTGAACTGAAATCCCCTAGTACACATTTCACAGTACCCACATTCTCTTTATAATATGGATAGGAGCATGTTTTTTTTTTTTTTTTTTTTTTTTATATTATTGATATTAAACTATCTGCAGACTCTGGGTCCGCACCTTTTTTTATATTGTAGATTTAAATCTACTTCTATTAAATTTTTTATATCTATATGTTAAATTATTTTGTTATTATTAATTAATTAATTACATAATTATTACTTGAAAATTTTTTTTTTATTAGCGGTCGACGACCGACGGATCATCATAATGTTATGATCATCGACTATGGTGTGTGATATTTAAGTATTAACTAGTGTATAGGGGTTGTTGACAGGATCTAAGTCTGTCATGTAGTGGTTATTGTCTTTAATTCCTTTCTCATACAAATATGACTCTTATCCACGGTCTTCTAGATTGTTAACTGTATACTTGCAGATTTCTACAAGCTGGGCGGTTTCGGAATGTTCCCCGTGTGTTACGGCAGCGAGAGTGATACTGTTCGGGCACTGGCGAGCTCGGTCCTGGCCGAGTTATGCCAGAACAATCCTTTCTGTCAGTCGAGGGCATTCGAGTACGGCCTGTTGAATGTACTCCTGAACCTGGCACAGTCGGAGCGTCGGGAGGCGTTAGTCAAGTGTCTTTATGCTATATCTTGTAAGTTGCCTTCCTCAAGGACTTTGTTCATCATTATTAAATAGATTTATTGATAGAGTGGTAAGGGGCTGTATAATATAAGCATCGGTGGTGCAGTACAACGTGTATAACGGTAAGACTGTCGTTTTGAGGTCTCAGGTTCGATCTCCGGGTCGGGTCAAGTGATATTGGGGTTTTCCACTCACTATCATCCCGGAGTCTGGAATTTGTGCCCAATATGGCGACAGGCTCGCCCCCTGTCACGTCTGCGACGGAACTAAGCTCGGCGAAATGCGGGTGGTGTAGTTTCGCTATTTCACCGCTGCCTAACCCTTCAGGTATAACAGGCGTGAGCTTATGTTATGTTATATTATCAAAGGGGGGGGGGGGCGGTTTCTATGGTTTGGATATTTTTGATGACATGGAGGAGGGATCTTTTCATTCTAAATCATGGGTTTGAGTATGTAATTCTTGCACAGGCCCTAAGTGGTGAAACTACCTATTGATTGATGTTTTTGATGAAGAAAAATACTGTGATAAAATTTTATGTTGTAGGATTAGAGGATTTTCTAATGTCCATCTGGTGACCTAAGAGTTTTGTAGGCCTCTAATGTGCTTATTTTTTACTCCTGGCAGTTACTGTGACACTCTTTAAATAAATTACTAGAATATGTTGAATTTTGTTTCTTTATTTTCTTCTACATCTAATGCAAATTGAATTTGATCTGCCAGTGGGCTTACACATAAAACCGCTGACAAAACATCTTTTTCATGTATACAAAGTCTTTCAAGTTGATAATATACTATGAATTATATGAATTATAGGCTGTAAAGACAAATCTTTGACTCAAAAACTCAATTTTAATAAATTTTTGTGTGCATAAAATATACGTTACTTACATACATACATACAAATCATCACGCCTTTCTCCCGTGGGGGTAGGCAGAGATTACGTCCTTTCACTTGCTACGATCTTGACACACCTCTTTCGCTTCCTCTACTTTCATGAGCGCTTTCATACATGCTCGTCGGTTATGAGTACTTTTCACCTGACCTTTATTTAACACGTGATCGATTCAGTCTAGATACGTTCGCCTAGGTCGGCCCTCACCGACTTGCCCATTCACCCCCTCGCCTTATAAATTCGTTTCGTTAGTCTTCTCTCATCCATCCTCTCTACATGCCCAAACCAACTAAGCATACCTTTCTCTATTTTGGTAACCACATCCTCTACCACACCACAATGGAAACAACTAATAATCAATATATTACTTAGCTATTAAAAAAAATAGTAAAGTGTAAACAATTCAAAAAATTGTGTGCTATTTGCAAGCATGTGTTGTTCGGTGACAAACGGGTTATGATAAACAAAACAAAACGAATATCAGAACGAATTCAATCAAGATGAGGTAAAATAGAGGAAGTCGCGGACATCTTGACATTAATTTTATTCTGTGAAACTTATTTGAAGACACATATATCCCAGGTTTTTAATGGTGTATGAGTTAGGGCGGGTATTTCGATCTGCAATAGATTGTTGAAGTTGTAGAATAGTGTGTGTGTGTGTGTGGGCCAGGTTCGACCCGGGAGTACGCGCCGGCTTGCCGGGAACTGATCGCGCAAGACGGTTGCGCCACACTCGCGCAACTGTTGCGGGCGCCGGAGCCCGCTGCGAGGACCAAAGCGGCCTTCCTCATCCGATACCTCTGCAGTAACTACTCCGATGCGAGAGGTAAATACTATTTATGTTCGGGTGACCTTTTTTATTTTTTTTTTTGACGGGGGGAAATGCATTTACGCACTCCCCTTACCCATTGCATTAGTGAGACCGAAGTCCCCCAATGCAATGGATAAGAGGGCACGGAGGGACGTCTCCGTGCCAGTGTGGGACTCACCCGGGCGAAAGTCGCCCGGAAATACCCACTTAAACCCCCCGGGGCCGTCCGCCGCATTTGGGATGGGGGCGATACGGGGTGGCTTTCGCAAGCACCGCGTCGCCCTCTGCGGCGAACCCACCGCGCTTCGTCAGTGCAATGGCCCAATGGGGATGGGGGGAGAATGCCCCCCCCCACACCTCTTCGCCCGCCCCCCCCGAAGGGACATGTTCAAATACCCTTCGACGCTAGTCAGGTGTTGGTGGAACTAACGACTATTTTGTGTTAACTGACTTATTATTTTTATATTCATTTTATATTATAACTAGCTATCTGCCCGCTGCTGCACTCGTGTTTCACATACTCTTCACTGCGTTTTAATTCTTTATACGGAACCCTAATTATATTCCTATAAAAATTTAGTAGTACAATAAAGTAAAAATATTTGTTATAGATTATTGCACTTGCCCGTAAAACTGTGATTTGAATCGGATTTTATTCAATTTGTTTTTACGCGAAACCCTAATTATTTTTGAAAATTTAATGTACCCTAAGTTACCCGGTATAACTTCAGCTATCTACCAAAAAAAGTCCCGTCAAAATCGGTCCAGCCGTTCCGGAGATTACCCACTACAAACAGACAGACATTTTAAAAATTGCATTTATGGTATAGATATCGTATATACATACATTCATATTTATTTAGTAAATATATTTAATTTTGGCAATACAAACAGACACTTAATGGCAACAAGTTTGATGATGGCTTTTTTTAAAAAATATAAATAGATAGTTAATTTTTTGCAAGTCATTGGATTTATTACTATTTTATACTTGTAACCTTTTGAATACATCTGAAATGTTATGTTATGTTATCTGATATTGTAATCTAAGATGTAAACACGCTAAGCCTAGGGCTACTGGGTCTCAGGCAATGCTGCAGGAACACACCTGTTGTTGCTTGGTGATTAACTTTCAACATGAAAGTGGTAGGAGACCAGACGGGCTTTACAAAATTTTCCTATCAGTATGCTATGAATCATCAAAGACATGAATCCAAATAAAATGGTAATAGTAATGGCGTCTCCCTCACACACTATTGCTGTCTATACTCGTACTCGTGCATACTGATAGCAAAAAAAAGTAATCAGTCTTGAAATGCACTTTTACAATTTTGATTCTAATAGAAAAATCAATAATAATATTACACTTTTAGCAAAATATCATTCGTGAAAAGGATATGTGTACTTAGGTCATTATTAATTAGACCTTGGTATGTACTAGCGAACAAAATGCACGAAGTTTCCTTTAGATTGTGCCTGTGTTTTGAATTATAATACAGTTTAATTAATTGTATGCTTATTGGGCGGAGCGCTAGTGACTTTCTCATGCATTTCGTAGTGACACAATGACAAAATTAAAACAATAAGTTTTTCCTCTCGCTCTGTCTGCCTCCTTTTGTTTGCTTTTGTGTTTTTTTAAACCGAAGTCTTCACTTTAAATTTTTGCAAATATTATATGTATAATAGTCTTCTACAACTATTTATAATATGATGTAACTGCATTAATTTGGTAGAGTGGGGGACAAGCGGAGACACCGTTTCAGGGCTATTCCCTATAATAGTGAACTCTGCCTGCAACGACGGACAGGTCGCGTATCTATATTAATAAATAAAAGTGTCTGTTTGTGATATCAAAATAATAACTTTTTACTCTCTTGAACGGCTGTTTACTTCGCGTAACTTGACTACTTTTATTATTTTGCCTATTTTTATTAAAGAAAATAATTCGCGTTTCCACGTAAAAATATTGAAACTCATGAAAGTTTTACTGGCAGTTATTTGAAATATGTTTGCTTTCTTTAAAAGTACTCTTGAAAAAATTAGAAAAATAATTAGGATTCTGTGTAGATTAAATCCCCTAGAAATTGTAAAAAACAAGATTCAATAGTCAGATTTATTGGTACATTAAAGTGTGAGTCATCATAACTTTGTTAGAAATGTTTTTATTTATATTTTTTTCCCCAGAACAATTCATTCGACACAATCTCATAGGTACGATAACGGAGCAAATTAAAGCGGGTCATGATGACACCACGGAACATCTTCTCAGCGTCCTGATGGTGCTAGTCGAGGACCTGGACGAGACCGTACTGGCTCAGTGTCGAGATCCTAGTGTCGGCCTCAGGAAGACATTAGAAGATCACATGAAAATACTTGAAAAAGAAGCAGACAGATATAGAGAAGAGATGGAGTATTGTGAGGGGATTTTAAGCAGAGTGTTTGAGAGTTGTTCGCAAATGAATGACTTAGTAGAGGAAGTTGCGGATAGGTAGTGTAGTTTTTAGAGGATTTTAGGTTATGTTTGTATTTTGAGGTTATGTTTGCGTTGACATGTGTGACATTGTGTTTTAAAATTCTTATAACATGTACAAGCGATTTAGTTACACTGAGCACTTTATTAAGAGTAATCTCATAAAAGTATCTTTTTTATGTCACTGCCTCTGCTTGTAGTTTTTTGATAATCTTTGCATAATCCTGCATTTAATTTTAATTACCTCGAATTAAAAAAAAACAAAAAAAAAACTATACGTTAATAAAGCATTTTCAATGTCTTTGTTTCCTTTAATAAAATTTAATTATCCTTGTCCGGTGTTCGTCTATTTGATGATTATGCACAGCTTTACATATTGGGATTTGAATTTGTGGATGGACAAAATTTTATCTGTTTGAATGTGTAGAATGGAGACTAGAAATGACAATATATCGATTAGTGATAAATACATTTAATCTTTAATTGATACAGGTAGATTATTTTATATCTAGTTTTTACGGTTAGCGTACAGACACATTACATGCATTCATAATAATTATGTCAAGATAATAAACATGATACTGATCTTAAAAGAATATAGAGTCCCATAAACCAGAATATACTTTTGTATATCGAATACGAATCGGAAGTCCAAATAGCACAATTCGTTCCGATTTGTAGTTAGCATTTGGGATGTTAGGTTTCAAGTTGGTGGAATTTTGGTTTTCTGTTTAGATTTCATGAGCTAATGGTGTTTTTTTACACTGTATAGGCTCCGTGCTTTGACCACAATCTCACTTGATGTTAAGTGAGGATCTGGTCCAGGATGGTAAACACACTAAGCCTAGAGATAGATGTAGGTACTTTTTAAACCTGAAAAACTTTAAAATGCTATGTCTCAGCGAAAAAAGATATCTTAAAAAATTCAACGCGTTTCAAAATAATTAGACCTATGTCTTAAGATATTAATAGTTTTTTGGAGAAAAAAAATATGTTGCCATATTACATAACCTCAAAAATAAATCGAAATGAAATTCTAGGTTCATAATAAATCGGAAACCACAGCTGATTGGACCGTTTGAATCAAAATCAGGATACTAAAAACTTTGCAAAAAATACTCTGGTTTTTGGGTTTGAAAGTTGATTAAATTTTGCGGGACTGTGTGAGTTCATTATTCGTCGACAATAATTACTCGATCGCTGTCTTGATCTTCGAAGTCGAGCGCTACCGGCTCTAGGTCTTCACTTTTCCAGTCGAAATCGATTCCGGTTACTTCGTAAAACCAGTCGTGGTAATGACCCGGACGTACATATCCTGGGATAAGAAGAAGAAATATGTTTCTTAATAAACCAAGTCGCCTATTATCGAAATGTTTCTAATTGCTTTGTATGTAAGAGATATACGACGAAGAAGCGATTATGGCGCAGTGGGTCATGCGGCCGAATTCTGCTTCAATCGACGCAAGTTCGAACCCACCTATCCAACTTTAAAATCGGCCTGAGCTTTCGGTGATGGAAAACATTGTGAGGAAATCAGGAAGGGTAAGTGTGTGGGTGGGGTTTTTGAATAGTTATAGAAAATTTTGAAGTTACGGTTTCAACACAAAGTATTAAAGGGGTAGCAGTTTTTCCAAGGCTATGTTGAACATTAGGGGTCACCCACCTATTATCGCATTTACTATACATAACCGGTGACAACAAGCACGGATGTCACTGATTAAATTATAAAACAAACACTGACCTGATGGGAAGGGGCTGTTACATCCAGAAATGTGACCGAAGCTAACCACACCGACCATAGTGGGTTTGCCGTCCGCATCCACGATCGTCAGAGGACCACCACTGTCTCCCTGGAAGTGGGAGTATTATACGTACATTGTACTGTAAATGATAGGTCTACACAGGAAATGCTGACGGAATATTTGAACGTAATTCTATTTTCATTTGTATTTAGCGGCATCTTGGTCTGTTATCCAGAGTTAAATAAATTGAGCGTAAATTCTGAAGTGCTACAAAAATTACCTAGAAAATTTTGCAAGATGGCCATCAGTTTATGCGAGAGGGTAAAATATACAGCATTAAAAAACTACTCTATCCACATGATACTGGTAGGTGATTGTGTATGTTATAAACACGTTGCTATTATACCAGTACCTAGTAGATTATTTTTCTTGTCTTTCCTTCATCGAACTACTAGTGACGGTCCAAGGGGGAGGGAGGAGAGGTCGTATGGGTCAAGACCCTTCCAAATTTGTACACGTCGAATAAATTATCTACTAACTTCCTGCTTAAAAAATCTAAACAATGAAATCAAAAATAGGTAGGTATTCAAAATAATTTAAAAAGTGCGCCCTAAATATGACACCCCCCCAAACCCCCAAAATCATTAGCTACGATCGCACCTACCATTAACTTCAGGTTTATTTTGTAAACAAAGAAATATGTAATTCTTTAGACATAGATGTAGCATTTACACGTGCGTCTATATAATCTGTCACGTCAAGTTTAATGAACTCTAATTAATTTAAATTCAGTTAATGAAAGTTACTAAAAATGGGATTTTAGTGCTTAAATTATAAGGTTAGAATACTGACTTGACAGGAAGACTGAGACGTATGGTTGTAGTATCCAGCGCAAATTGTTTGCTCTTGAATAACCTGACTAGTGGGGTACCAGGTGAGGCACTCTTCATTTGTGATACCACGTAGGTACACCCACAGAAGAATCTCGGAAGCGGCTCCACCTGCACCATGAAATGTGGATAAAGAATTTACAATAGTGTTTATAAAACCTAGAGAATTCATTTGAAGCATATATTTTACACCCGAATGTGGAATTAACAAACTTATAAAAAATACATAAAATGTCATACTAACTGGAAATCAATCGATCAGTGAGCATTTTAATAAATTTGAAGAGCTTTTATTTTTGCAACGTGTAGGTTCTTAATAATTTACGTCACCTTTTCTAAATTAAATAAATTAGATGTAGGGATGTTCCATTTTAGTAAATCCTACAAATGAGAATGCTAAAATGCTATGTCAATTGACTGAAAGATGAGTTTATGAAAGATGGTGTATGCAATGAAATAAATCTTTAATCTTAGTAATATTAGGTTATGATGGGGCTGATATGACTTGTGTCAAGAGCCCCTAATAAAAAAAAAAAGAATAATGTTGTCAAAACTTCATATTATTAAAACTTTTTTCTTTATATCCTGAAGTTTCTATTACTCTCCTATATATCTCCTAAACGTACTCCTGTTTCCGAACAAATCTTCCGCACAGAAGAGAACTTGGATACGCGCGAAGTTCACACCAAACGGAAGAAAAATGGTTAAATGCACTGGTCGTTAAATTGTCCCAGATTATAATATTATATTATAATAATTCATTTTACACGAATAATTCTTTCTTTTTTCATACGTCCATTAATAAGTAGCGTCTAGCCGCAAATACTTCTACACCTACAGTATTTTAAGCTTTATAAAAAGGAATACTAAATTAACCTGTAGAGAAAGTTATTATAGTAAGAACTGAAGAAGCTTACCGTTCCAAAGATCGTCAGTGCGGCCGTACCCACTGACAGTTAGGACAGCACCATCGTAGTTGATGTTCTTCTGTTCTCTGCTTTGTAAACGACACGGTTGAATATATGCTGGAAAATTGGAATTATTTAAAATTACATCTTTTGGTCTGATTGTCTCTGAAGTCTGAAAGGTAACATCTCTGAACTGAGAATTTTTTTTTGTTTTTTTTTTATAAGGTGGTGGTCTGTGAGTTACATATATGATCCAGATATATTTATAATCGTGTACTTTTAACAAAACGGTGGAAAAATCATCTCGCTAAAACGTTCTAGGTTCTAGTTTTACGGTACCTAAGAATACATGTTCCGTGTTATAATTTCCTTTACACAAAACGACATCAAAATTATGTAATATATGCGTCAAAGTGTTAAATACATGACAATTACATGACAAACTGAGATCCCATCAACAACTAAACATTTATTAGTATCGAAAAGCAGAACCCAAAAAATGCCCATTAAATTTCTTGATCGATTGTTTCAAGAAGTTATATAACTTACCTAAGGAGAAAATACATAGAACTGTTGGCTGTAAGTCAAAATATAGAAATATGTTCGCAAATTTTATTTCATTGGTTCATTTATTGCAGTGGTTCCCGAAGTTTTCTTGAAGATAAAGCACTTTATTTTCTTGGGAGTAATTGCTTTAGTGACTATATGGTTAGATTACTCACGGGAGTAAGGAATGTGGTGATCCAACCCGAGGAGTGCGATGTCGTCGGTCTGAACGCCGGCTCTGATTTCATCGTAGCCAGGGTGGATGTACTTGTGCGAAGTCTCCACGAGGTAATCAGGTCTCGTTAGGTTGGTCAGGCCGAATCGGACCACGAACGTGATGCGGCTATTGATTCAACAACATTTTTCTATGGATAAACACATACCTTAAGAGGATATGCGGGTGGCGTTTATTCCATACACAGCCATTCCCGTCTTTCCTCTCTGGATAGTGTCATTATAGATATGTTATATTATAATTTTAAATTATTAAAAAAAAAACATAAAATCTTCACGGAATTCGCACGGACTCGGAAATGTGTGTCATGAAATGGAATTATTGTTACTTTGGGTAAGTTTCTTAGTGTCTTTTATGCTATTAAAACACGTGAAACGAAAGACAAGTGCTTGTTTGTATACGTGAATGTGCTCTTTCGTGGTTTTTTAATACAATTAATTCTAATGATGTAATAGGTTGCGAGAGGTTGTCACAGTTTATCAGTAATAAGAACGGTGAGTTAGGTTAGATTAGTTTTAGAACAAAGCGTACGAGCCGAGAGAGCGTGCCGGCGGCGGCCGGGGAGTGCCAGAACAGATCGATCACCATTTATTCATTGATAGCTGTTTAAACAATGGTTACGAGTCAAAATTGCACCATGCTGACATGTTTATCTTTTATTAAATTTCAAAAAAACTACGCTTCTTTGGCGGGGGAAAGAGGAGGTAGCTGTTTCCCCCAAGCCCCCATTCAAGCGACTTGGATTAAGATTTTAACTAAATATTTTTCGAAAACAAGATTTTTTTTTATGTAGTTTTCAGACGTCCGTCAAACAAAGTTGACAAATAAAAACTAAAAAGCAAAAGGTAGAGGCGAGGCATAGCCAAATTGAAATAAAAACTAAAATCGGTCCACTTTGGAGGAGGAAAAAGAGGAATTCGAATTGACGATTTCGTCTATTTTGTATAGGTATATTATATTAGATCACAGAAGCTAAAATACAGAGATATCTCCTCACAAAGCGTGTTCTGTAAAGTTATTAAACTTAGTTCACTTTTATCTAAATATATCTACGCGTGTCCTATATCTATACTGTAACCATCATCTTGGTACGAATTGTGTTCGTTCGTAAAGTTCGTTTTATTAAACAAAATTATTTTAAACTATGAACCAGTTAATAAAACAGTCTTAGCCACAGTGTTCAATAAAATCGGGTCCTTCAAGCGTTATACGAAGAGGAAACAATAGGGGTAGTAACTGTAGTGGCGACCCACACTGGAGTTTTGAACAAGAGAACAAAACTGAATTATCAAGAGATAATTGTCGCTGTTTTATACATATTAGAGAAAAAATAGAATATTTGACGACTCTTCTCGATTGTGTTGTTTTCCCAACCGGTGGTTGTTTTTTGACGTTCATAAGGCCCTTTTCAGTGCCCAAATTGAATAAAGTATTTCTTTATTTGACTTGAAAATAAGTCTTACTTGGCAAGGCAATGGGCGGCAGTCAGTACCCAGGAGTGGTGGATGATGGAGCCACCACAAGAGCTAACTCCTCCCTGTTCGTTGACCATCCGTAAGCTAATTTGATGGGGTATCTGGGCTTCTTCAGCCGGCCAACCAGCGACAATGCGAGATGATCCTTCGGATTAATAACTTTGTTTTACACCGTATAGGTTTATTGTTTGGACATAACCTCACTTGATGATAAGTGAGGATTTTTCTAAAGATAATAACGCGTTTGACCTAGGAACTGTGATGTTACTTGAATGGACTTATGGGTGCATGGCTATCCATTTATTTGTCTATACTGCTAACTAAATGCTTTAGGTATTATTTTATTCTATACAAATATTTAATTTACATTCATCCCTCCATTCAACCGAAAAACGTGTACTGCTAGACATAAGCCTCCCCCAAAGATTTCTACAACGATCGGTCTTGCGCCGCCCATTTCAGCAGATTTCCGCGATCTTCATTAGGGCGTCCGTCTACCTTGTAAAGGCCCTACCCACGCCAACTCTTCCAGTAGGGGTTAGCAATTCGAGAACCCGTTAACCCCATTGGGCATCGGTTCTGCGAGCAATGTGCCCAGCCTATTGGGACTTAATTGGGATAAAACTATCCTGCCTTTTAAGTTGGACCAAATCGCACACATTGTGCAAGAATGATTTAGATCGGTTGAGTAGGTAGTTTCGAAGTTTATCGCGGACAAACATCGTGACACGGCATTAGTACATAAAATAGGCAAAGATAAAACAGTTTCGACTTCCTTAATTAACACTTGAAATTTTCGGGGTTTTTACTAATAATTTTGGTAATATCGGGTCTAGAACGCGTAATTTCTCGACGTTTGGCTTGATGGTTACGGATAAAAATATCATTACAGTTGTAATTTAAACGAGAAATCACCAATTAAAATGAGACCAAACAAATGCATGTATAGGATTTAGATTACATTATACAAACATGATCATTCTCTTGCCCTATTCTCACTTGGGGTTGGCGCAGTTTGTTTCCTTATTCCATACATCCCTATCAGCCGTCATCTCTTTATTTACTGCTTTTTCTTTCATATAACTCCTTATATACTCTATACACACTTTGTTTGGCCTTCCTTTACTTTTCTATATATTTCTAGTCTTCTCATAACATGTCCATATCATGACAAAACTACTTTCAACTTTTCTTACATACATTATAGAGTGTATCTTATATTAGTGGTCTGATCTTGGTGCGGTGCCTCTTCACTCTTGTCTACGGACAGGGAAGCGTCGTATTAGTGTATTATCTATGGTCATGTAGTCAGTATAATTACTAGTTAGGCTTATTTCTTTGAAGGTTTCACTTTTACTGTCTGTGAACCGAACACATGTTTATATCTATTGCTTTATAGTGCCATATACATTACTTTTTTCTTCGATACACTTGATTTTGAATTATTTATTTGATAAATTCATATAGAGCGCTGTGTTGAACTAAGACAATTTGTTGGTAATTGACGTGGGCAAAGTAATAAATCTAGTAAACCGATAGAAATTGCGTCTAAAGCTTGCTGCTTTTTTGTCCGGAACAAATATATTTGCATGTAATATGGAATATACTTCACGCTATTATTTCATATATATAGCTTCATTTTAGATTAAGCCAAAACATATTCGCCTTTTCTGAAGGATGAAACCAATATTTATTGCAAGGTAAGTAAAACTGTGAGAATTGGGATGTAAGTAAATAGTATCTGTATTCTCATATGAAATTTCTTATTTACTAAATTTAGATTTTTTTACACGGTATAGGCTCAGTGCTTTGACCACAATCTCACTTAACTAAACCTCTAGGTTTACTGGTCCTCAAGTGATGCTGCCGGAACACACCTACTGGTATTTGGCGACAGTTTTTCAAACTTGAGGGTGGTGGCTGCCCATGCGTATATTATCAAAAAATGCCTTACCACCATGCTATAATTTCCTCACGATGTTTTCCTTCACCGAAAGCTCAAGCTGATTGTAGAGTTGGATAGGTAGGCTCGAACCCGCATCCATTAACGCGTAATTCGGCGGCACTACCCACTGCGCCATCATCGCTTCGAGCTTCTACTCTAATTGGTATTGCGTTCTTAGTAAACTAAGCGGTGATTTAGGGACATGTTTTTTGGATTCATTTGGACATGACATGATGAAGTCTAGGATGATATCGGCAGAACTGTACACGAAGATCATTAAAACAGTTTTTCCATTTTAGAATTCTTTTTTGTTGGACACTTCTTACATAATTATACCACGGGCTCACAGAGTCCTATAAGATCATGCACCATGTGCGTGAATTCTAGGGGCCGTTATTTTGAAAGAATATTAACGTTCAGTTGTTCATTACGGCTGGGTGGAGCAAGCGTTTATTCCCCTTCGGTTATGCTTCACTCTTTCTATTCCTTTCTACACGATCTCTAAATTATACGGATAAGAATCCTGGTATTTTTTTAGCCTTAATAACGTTAGGATAAATAAATTAGAAAAAAGATATACAACTCACCTGCACGAAGATCTTCAATGATAGCTGTTTCATCAGCATTGTGTAAAGGATTAGCCTAAAGAATAAACGTGATATCATTTTTCTATCATGTCTCACAGTAACAATGATAGGTCTTTGAGGACCCACTTATGAAGACAATAAAATCGTTCATATTTATCTATCAGTCAGTTTAGTATATTTTTTAATTAAAATTTACGTCAGCGTATGCAATAAAGAGAGACACACAGTGAGAGTCGTTTCTAGGATCGAAAAAATAGTATCCGGTTCATTTATGTACACGAAATCGATTCGAAAGATTACGGATCTATCACTAGATTATAGAAATCTATTTATTTAACATGCTAAAGTCGCATGACGGATTTACAACACAAGAAGCTCAAGTTTATACTGTAATGTTATACAAAATCTTATTTTAAAGATCCGTAGTGATTTAATAATGAGAATTTGAAAAGAAATAATAATTTTTAGTGTATGGCAACCAAAATTGCTAATGCTGTTGATGGCAAGGACCTTGACAGCCTCATTAGACAAAAGAGGTAATTAGCACAGGGGCACAAAAGTGGTACAAACCTCGGCTTGGCCGTTACCTGAATAATTTTTTTTATCGCTACTTTCAATAATTAAATAAGGGGGGTAATTTATGGTTAGACATGCGTTTTCAAGTTAGCATAATTAATCTGTGATATGATGCAGGGAAATTAACCAGAGAAACGGGACAATTAAATCCAAGGGTAATTCCGGAATATTTCCCACTGGGTTGTATCTATATTATGTAAATACACATTACCTGGGAACATCCCAGAGCGAGCAGAAACGCGATGACGTACGCGGCCGCCATCTTTTACGGACGAACGCGAAAATGTAGGTAGGATTTGAGACAATTAGAATTAATATATTAATCTCAGTTCTTTGAGACGATAACAGTAATTATAATCAGGGATTATAAGATTAATAAATGATCAATTAATTTTTTATCTTAAGTAAAATCATATCGTAAGACTTTAGTATTAATGCTTCATATAATGGAGAGTTACAACGAAATAGTGTTGGACTTTTTGCATAGTATAGATAAGTCTATCTAAAGAATGACCAATACGTTTAGGATACATGCTTTAAAATAGCAAATAAACGTAGGTATATAGATTATTTAGTGGTATTTGAGGTGTGTGTGTTTGAAAAGACGAATTTGCTACTGCAAGAATTGTATTAGCGTT
Source organism: Samia ricini (assembly GCA_014132275.2). Classification (NCBI taxonomy): domain Eukaryota; kingdom Metazoa; phylum Arthropoda; class Insecta; order Lepidoptera; family Saturniidae; genus Samia; species Samia ricini. The sequence continues at coordinate 28,783,026 of AP028168.1, forward strand.
ATTAGTTCGTAGTTCATTCCATAGATAATACATTAATACTGAAAATTCATTCTGTATTTTCATCGCACAGTGAAATATCTCCATTTACGATTCAAACGATAGACGGTTAGAATGCTGTCTGAAGCGAACAAAACCTACGACATCTTTTCTTAAATATCCGGCGCTTTCACCATTTTATGGATTCAAAAATTATGTCAATTGAATCCGATTTTAACCACATTATCACAAAGTCATCATCGCTCGTTTCGTATCACGATTAGAAATAAAAATATATTAATTATTGATAAACACATTTATTCTTCATTTGCACTATCTATAGAATAGATTAATAATATCCAGTTTTTTACGGTTAGCTTGCAAACACATTAGATGAATTCGATTTGTTAATCTATAATATTACACATGATAATAAACGTGGCACGTATTTTAAATGAATAATTATATGAATAAAGAAGTTATATAATTAATAAAGATTGTTGATATTGATTACTTATAATAATAATTCAAATAACTTCGTTATTCGTCAACGAAGAGCACACGATCGCTGTCTTGATCTTCAAAGTCGAGCGCTACCGGTTCCAAGTCTTCACTCTTCCAGTCAAAATCGATTCCGGTTACTTCGAAGAACCAGTCATGGTAATATCCCGGACGTACGTATCCTGAACAAGAAGATAGAATATGTTTATTAAAAAATCTTATTATTGAAACGTTTTCAGGGCCGCAGTTACAAGTAAATTTAAGGTAGGCGAGCGCAGCTGTGGTTGCAGGCAGGGCGGAAGTAAAAGACGTTTTACCTTTTTTTTTTGCATTTCTGTCATTATTGTTGATCCTTATGAAACAGTGTGACGGGATTTTAACATTTATATGGAGATTGCAATCCAGTCCGGTTGAATTACCCTATCGCCACGTAATATTTCCTTATGGTCAATGCCCTATTGGTATTTTAAAGTAGGGAGTTGTCCCACAATGCTTCCCCTTGGCTACGGCCATGGATGCTTTTCAGTTTCTTATGTATATCTATACACCTTAAGTTTATATCTTCAATAAAATAGCACCTGAAAGTTAAGTTGTAATCAGAGGTAACGCAAGGATTGAGGGTTAGTAACTATTTTAGGGAACTTTTTTTACTAAGTAAGATTTAAGATAGTAAAAAAAAACATTTCACATGGTACTTAAACAAAAAATCAAATAAATCGTTGCATGAGCTAAGACATCACACATCCTTGATTTTCGAAAACCCCGCATTTTTCAAAATATATTCTGCATATTACCTATTTTTGTATTCATTATTTAGGCGTTTTAATCAGGAAGTTAGTAATGAATTTTAAAGCTTTCGTAAATTGTTTATTTTTAAGCAATTTGGCGATTTGACCTGTAGTGCTCGACTGCAGAATTTTGCTAAAATATGGCAATATTTGAGCTATTGTATTTAGAGTTAATGATTTTAAATGTACGTTAACACAATCTATTCCATAAATCCAAAGCATTTCATTGTAATACATAAAAGGAACAGACCCTACAGGGACCTTACACAATGGCCCATGCATAGCCATGCACTTACAACGAACGTCGAAGCAATCATGGCCGCGCAGCGACAATTAATTTTTGTATAACGCATACAGCTACTATATTAGTATATACCGAAACCAAGTAACAAGTATTTAGTTAAAAGAAACCGATTTAATAGCTAGTCTAAGTAAAATATACATTTTTTTTAAACAGAGATGTAAAGTTCAGGGAATTATTGAACAATGGGCCACTGTGTAAATGACACTGGCCATACTGGCCGACTCTCAATTCGGCCTGAGATTTCGATGAAAGAAAACATCGTGAGGAAACCATAGCGCATGGTGATAGGGTATTTTCTAATTATCCCCGTCTGGGTATGTATCACCCTCAAGTTTGAAAATCTATTGCCCAAATACTAATAGATGTGTTCCAGCAGCATTACTTGAGAACCAGTACCTCTAGGCTTAGTGTGTTTACCATCTTGGATCTCGTCGTCACTTAACATCAGATGAGATTGTGGTCAAAGCACTGAGCGTATTCCGTGTAAAAAAAACCATGCCACGATTCCTTTAAAGTGTGTTGAAAAACCCGATAACTTCGCCATTGTGCACCATTTATCATGTGCCATTCACTCGTGTACGCTATGGGAATGGCTTTTAGCGGGCCATCACGGGCTTTTGTGTGCAGGACCTTAAGGATTTATTTATAAAAAGAAACAAACGCCGACCTGATGGAACGGGGCTGTTGCATCCAATGACGTGACCGAAGCTGACCACACCGACCATAGTAGGTTTGCCGTCCGCATCCACGATCGTTAGAGGACCACCGCTGTCACCCTGGACGTCACCGTTTTAAGGGTTGTAATATAAATAATATGAAATAAAAAAAGTAGACAATATTTTTCAACTAAATCTATTTTCTAGTTTCATCAAGTTTTTTTACCTTCATTGAGAACTCCAGCTCATTTTGTAAACAGAAAACAAACTTTATACGAGTACTTTAATATGAATAGAAACTTATTACTATTTTACTTAGTAGAAAAGAAAAAAAGTATAGAGCTCATAAAAATATATTTATATACGGCTAATGAAGAATAATACAGAGCAAACTGATTCTTTGTTGTAACATTTTTAGGTTAGAACACTGACCTGGCAAGAAGACTGAGATGTGTTGTTGTAGTATGCAGAACAAATCGTTTGCTTCTGAATGACCTGGCTGTTGGGGTACCAGGTGAGGCACTCTTCATTTGTGACACCACGTTGGTACACCCACAGAAGAATTTCGGAAGCGGTGCCACCTACATCATGAAAAAATTCCAAATATCATTATTTACGTATGGCGATTTCTCGATTCAATATCACAGAGCTTTTACACCCTAATTTAATTGACGATATGCCTTTATGAAACGAATACTTCATACTACATTGTAAATATTGAATAATATTGTAAACAAAGTGATTCGTGATTGTGATTTTTTCATTATAATTAGAAACAAGGATCGAAAACTCATTTTATGGAAATCACTTTCGTTTTTCTAACTAGGAAACGGTGTTGACCGGAAGGGCATTGACAGCTTCACCTTGACCTTGGGGGTGAATGCTGGAAGCACTCAACCGCAAAAATGTAACTAGCACAACAGTTACTAAAACGGTACGGAACTCGGCTTAGTCGTTGCCTGAGTGTAAAAAATTCCCCGGAATTTGGAACCTAGCTAAGCCCTATATTTTTTATTTAATAATAATAATAAAAGGTTCCTTACAGGACCTATGTACCTGCGTGTTATGTGCAGGAGTGTGCGTGCAGTGTTGTGCATGTAATGCTTAATGCATGTTCAGGGTCATTCTATCGCGCTGGCAGGGACATCAAGTCTCCCGAGTTAGGGAACTAAGCAAGTCTTGGGCCGGCACCGGAGGGGATCCCGGAGTGTGTGCGGGAGCAAAGCTATCCGTGGGAAGCCCATATTACCTTCATTTGAACATCGCTGACTAATACAATATTAAACATGTAGATAAAGACATTATAATAAGAACTGGAGTAGAAAGGCTTACCGTTCCAGAGGTCGTCCGTGCGGCCGTACCCACTGACAGTTAGGACAGCACCATCGTAGTTGATGTCCTTCTGTTCTCTGCTTTGCAAACGGCACGGTTGGATGTATTCTGGAATTTAAATTTACATCTTTCGGACTTTTTGGAGTTTGTATCCTAAATTACTTGATCTAGATTTAGGTATGGTATTTAATTTTCTTACGTTAGTTTTATTCGTTTTGTTTTGGAGTTTAAAGCAATGTTTTGATTGGTCATTTACCTACTGGTTTTCATTTCACAAGTTTGCAGTATTGGATTCTATATTATGTAATATTAGTGGCATTTTAGGTGATATATAATGTTTATTAATTAGTTCACCTTTACTACAAATTTTATGTTATACTAGCTGCTTACCCGCGGCGGCGCCCGTGTTTCATATATTTAACACTGCGTAATATAGTTTTAATTTTTTTATACAGAACCCATATTATTATCGAAAAATTAAAGTAATCTAAGTTGCGCGGATAATTTCAGCTATCTAACAAAAGTCCCGTCAAAGTCGGTCCACCCGTTTCGGAGATTATCCTGAATAAACAGACAGATAGACAAAAATTAATAAAAATGTATTTTTAGCATAGGTATTGTATAAACGTCGGTTAGTAACAAAATGTTATTTTGACATTAAAACAGACACTTCAATTTTATTTATGAGAGTAGATGTTAATGAAAAATTTTGTAATTATTTTCCACGATAGATTTTTTTATATTGAAAGTTTCCGTTTGTAATGTCTATTTTTTTATTTTTTACTAAATAGATATTAATGTATATACGATATCTATACAAAATATTAAAATTTTTATCTGTCTGTCTGTTTGGTCAGGGTAATCTTTGGAACAGCTGGACCGATTTTGACGGGACTTTTCTGGCAGATTGCTGAAGTTACTTCTGAAGCTACTATTATTATTACAAAATAATTAAGGGTAACATGTAAAAAAATTAAAACTCATAAAATTGTAAATATAATCCGTTAATCCGAATAAATAAAATGCAGAGTTTTACTGGCAGGCGTTTGGTTTTGTGAGAAATATATTCTTTTTCTGTTAAAACCAAAAAAAAAAAAATGAAATAAATTAGAGTTCCGTGGAAATAAATCCAAACTCATGAAATTTACTGTTCAATGTACAGGACAATCAAAAACATTGTTTTTCAATGATTATTAAAAAAACGTAATTACACAGCGAAGAACATACGAAACGCGGACGGACCCACGGGCACACATTTGGCTATAAATATAATTATTTACATTAAGTTCCGCTTCAAACTAACGGTCTCTACATAATACATGCATATGTACACACTAAAATGCATGCATAAATAGAAGGATGTTATGCATACTTTAATTTTAGGGCCGGTTTTTCTATCTTAAAAAGTGTAATAACTACCAAAAGAATAAAGTTATTTGTCTGTTTATTCGTCTAATAATTACTGACTTTAGTTTTTTCAATGACCATTTATTCCGGGTATTTAACCGTGAGACCGTTAATTTCGTTTTTAGCGATGCTAACTTCAAAGAGATGAAACAAACGTATTTCGTAATTGTTCGTATCGGCTGAGTATACTCGTATGTTACTCACGAGAGTAAGGAATATGATGATCCAGTCCGACGAGTGCGATGTCGTCGGTCTGAACGCCGGCTCTGATTTCATCGTAATTGGGGTGTATGTACTTGTGCGTGGACTCCACTATGTAATCAGGTCTGGTTAAGTTGGTCATACCGAAGCGGACTACGAACGTGATGCGGCTGTCAATTTAAAAATATTTTCTATGAGTATCTAATTACCTTAAGAATGTAGTGTCGGATTTAAACCACGGGAGTAATAGAAACAATTTTTGAAGTGAAAACTTTTTTAGCATCGTTGTGATTTGAAAGTCGATGAAACGAAAAAGCGACAGTACGTTTCTAATGGAGGTCGGATTTGTTCATGAAATTTTTGAGAGCGTGGTTAGCCCGGTGAACTAGTCCGGTAGTAGTAGGTAGTAGGATGGGTAACACATCTTTTTTCAAAGGTTTCATTTCTTCCACATGTAAATTGCACACACATTAATTTTTTTGTGTACAGATGAAAAAACAAGATTGTGGTACAGTTAACTTTATTCGAATAAAAAGTTGTCCTTTTTGACAAATGTACTCGTAACAGAAAATTCATGTTGAAAGATTTCAAAAAAATGTTTCGACAGCTACGGAGCTTTGATCACTAGCTCAGTTAAAGTTAAGTAAAGAGATTGTCCAGGATGATAAACACACAAAACCTAGAGGTACTAACTTTCAATTGATACTGCCGGATCAGACCTAGGTACTGGTGTTTAGCGACAGGTTTTCAAACTTGTGGGTGGTGGCTACACAGACGGGCATTACTAGAAAATAACCTACCACCATGCTGTGATTTCATCACGATATTTTCCTTCAACGAAAGCTCAGGCTTATTATGGTGTTAGATACGTAGGTTGCGACCTGAGTCCACGCACGTGGCAATCGACCGCATTACCAATCGCGCCATTATAGCTTCAGAAGTATAGAACGAGCGATTTTTTTAAGAAGAGTCGAGGTAATAATATGGGATCAGAGTTATAGCGGAGAAATGTTTAGAAAAAGCTTGTTTTGTATAATTAAGTTTCATGTACATGGATTCAAAAGGATAGAACTTTTGCTAGATTCAACTGCGAATGAATTATAACCATGCCTAATTCTGTAATAGTGTTTGAGCTGCTGCATTCTTATACACGCATTGAGATACGAGCCTTCCATCGAAAGCCTCATGATTGACTAATAACTTTCTTAAGTTACGACTGTGGTCCTTTTTGCTGCAAACTCCAAGTCTGTTTGATATTTCGTACCATAAAATGAACTAAATCGTAGTCTTCTCGGGTCTCTAGTAAATAAACATAGTAGCAAATTTCCCAACTAAATTTCAAATGCTGAAGGAAAACGAGTCTTACTTTGCGAGGCAATGAGCGGCAGTCAGTACCAGGAGTGGTGGATGACGGAACCACCGCAGGAGAAGACTCCTCCATCTACACTCACCATACGAATGCTAACTTGATGGGGTATCTGGGCTTCTTCCGCAGGCCAACCAGCGACGATGCGAGATGATCCTTCGGGTTAATAATTTATATGAATTTTAGCTTAGTAACTTCTAAGTTTGAACGACTAAAGGTACTGGATTTGCCGGAACATTCCATAGGTGTTTGGCGATAGATTTTTAATGTGAAACGAACGGAATTTGGAAGTAGAACGCAATAAAATTGACAATGTTCGCCTTATGATTTTAAACATTAAAAGGACGGACAGAAGTACGCAATGAGAGAGAAAGAGACAAAAATAATAAGCACGCTGTACTTTTTGACTCTAGATAAGTTATGTTATGATTTTTTAATTCAAAATAAATTATCATAATTGAAATATATAAAAAAATAACTTCTGATACGTGTACTCAGATACACGCTATTTTTTAAATCAATATCATAATAACATGGTTAAGACTTGGAAAATATATAATATCTAACCATAAAGCGTTTCGTATACGTTTCAAAGGAATTTGAGATTACTTTAGGCACAAAATCACTATTATTTACCTTGCGACAAGTTTAGAAATTAAGATTGATCTCTTAGTCAGTTTGCGTTTTATCTGAATATACTAAGTTACTTTACTACTTACTAAAATTGATTTTTGTAAAAAATTCAATTCTCGGGTCGTGCGTGCGTCGTTTTACTCTTAAAAAATCCACCATAGTTAGGATAAATCATTTCAAAAACATGACTTACCCGCTCGAAGATCTTCTATGATGGCAGTTTCATCAGCATTGTTTATTGGATTAGCCTTTAAGGGAAAAAGTGATGTTATTGTTCCGTCATATTGTATTAGGTTCCTATTATAATAAAATAATAACCCCCAATTAACAGATTCGTATGTATCAGTCCTCTACTACGATTTGACGACTGATACGATAGTTTGTACTGGAATCGTTATGTGAAAGATGGTGATGTCTGGAAATGACAGCCTTCTCTGTTCATTTACTAATAAACTTTGTAACTATTAGTAGTGAAGTTCCAAAAAATTAGATGCAGAAAAAAACCCAGATTAAGTTTTTTCTTCGTTCTTCACGATTACTGGTTTGTTTTCCGAACCGGTGGTAGTATTCTAACGTTCATAAGCGCATCATGAGGGCCTAAATTTAATTAAAATATTTTTGATTTAACGTCAAAACTCTTAGTAAAACATTTTTTTTTGTAATTCATGTTTACTAGAGTAATTATTTTTATCCATCTATTTGTTATATTATGTATCATTAAGAGTAAAAACGCTTGTATGCTCAACAAGCGATCATACAACATCTAATAATACTATAAACAATAAACTAATGAACGACGAATAGTGTGAACATAAAATAAATTAGAATTTCGTTACTACTAATAAGGTCAGATTTGAGGCACGGTGCGCGACGGGAGGTAACACTCTATTGGAAATGCGAAATAAACAAATAGTAATGTAAAGGTGGCCGAAAATAGTAATACGCCAAATCTATAAAGTGAGACAGCTTGAACCAGTGGCCAAACTATAGGGTGGCATATCTGGCAAAATGCCACGAGCCGGGTCCGATGAAACCCTGGCGCGAGCTCAGATAAAAACATTTTAAACAAAATTTAGTAAAAATTATAAATACAATTAAAGTTAGACACGACTAAATATTTCAACGCTTTGGTGATTAATTTAGTGATTTATTAAAATCAAATTACAACGAAACAATTGTCAAGTTTTACGGGTCCCCATACAACGAACTTACCACGGGCTTCAGTTGGTATAAGTTACGCCCTTGGCTTGAACTCCAATTAGTTAACCAGTTACTGGCTTGAGTAGTGAGGTGCTTGCTGAAGTTGCCTTCATATTTTCAATTGAACTTTGTAAACCTCAAAGTGTATTATTGAACTCTTAAATTCAAACCAGATATTGGATAAGCTATTTAACAAAGAAATCCTAGCTTGGCCGAGTCGAACCTAGACAAATTCAATACTAGTGGTTCTGAGGGTCTGCGCTTATGACCGTGTTCTTCTCTCACAGTCGAGGAAGCGGGTCTCTTTGTAAGGTCGTGCAGGATAACCTACGGCTACCGTAGATATGGCTTCCGGACTTTGGGAGCAGGCATATCATTTCACTGAGAAATCCAGTGAAATGGGTTACGAATAAACGAGGAGTTTTAATCAATAAGATTGTGACATAACATACCCTTAGCTGCGCCACGAGGGTGGGTATTTTATGCAATATTTTCCAGCGTAAAAGCCAATGTACTGTTCCAAATACTTTCGTTTGCGATACATCTTTCCAAAATATTTAATTTTACCTGGGAACATCCTAAGGCGAGTAGAAATACGACGACGTACGCGGCCGCCATCGTAAGCGAACAAACTCTGAACAGGGACTTGAACAGTTTTAATATAATCCCTTGAATTCTTAATAAGGAAATCGGGGGGTAACCCCAGTCCATTGAGATGATAAAAAAACAATTATTATCAGGGTTTAAAAGATTAACAAATGATTAATTAACTGATATCGTTAGTTCAAGTCGTGATTAGACGACTTGGGTTTTTTTTTCATTCCCGTTGGCTTGTTGCGTGATTTGTGGCTAACATCCGTTAGATTGATAATTGATATATATAGGTAGATAATGTGCATATAAATAATAAGTTTCAGGAATATACTATTATTATTATTATTCGAGAGAGTCCTGTGTCACTGCGACCTAGATAGATCTATTGTGATCGCCCCCATATTCCTAAAGCTCACTGTCTAGACCTACAACCTGGATATACTGTAGGATCTTTTTGGCAGAGAGCGTCTGTACCTCCTCTGGGAACAACGCATGTTTGCCCAGAACTCGGTTGCGTGGGTATTAGAGGGTCACAATCACACAAGATGTGCTTTGGTGTTTCATCTGCGATTTCACAGAATCTGCACTCTCTTGTGTTCTGGGCACTCATGTTATGCATATGCTTGCGCAAACAACAGTGCCCATTTAGCGCTCTCACTAATACCAGCAACTGATTCCTACTGAGCATCAGGGCTTCTTCAGCTTTTCGCTGAGTATATCCCCTGATGAGCTCTTTGGAATGAATTTGTCCTGGCAAATCATTACAGAATTCTTTAGCCTTATGGGTGTATTGGTCCCTTATGGTCAGTCGAACTAGGCTTTTTGAAATGCCACAAAATGGTTCAGGCCCAAATTGTGTTTCCATAGCCCCTGCTCTTACAAGCGCATCCGCAGCTTCATTGCCGGGAACTCCTGCATGCCCGGGGACCCATCTTAAAATCAGCCTGTTATTCTTACCCAGGCTGTTTAGCATTGCCACACAATTGGCAACTAACTTCGAGTCAACTGTGTTCGAAGCCAATGCCAAGAGAGCGGCTTGACTATCCGAATGAATATATATTATATGGTTATCGTAGGCTTTCTGCAGATTTATATAGGTGCATTCCAGAATGCCGTATATTTCTGCTTGGAACATGGAGGCGAAACTACCAAGATTAGTTGTTTTACTAACCTTGGGTCGCTCTCCATATATTCCACAGCCTACGTTGAGTCCTATTTTGGACCCGTCAGTATACCATATTAGGCTGCCTTCCCTCCACGTTATCTCACTGTTTAGCCAGGAGTCCCGTGGAGGGATTTCGACATCATAAAATTTTTGAAAATTGGTTTAAGGTATCATCATATCCGATATCATACCTAAAACTGGTGTTTCTATCACTGAGTCTATGGCAGATCTCATGAACTGGGATATCCATTGTGTCCTCCCGAGGGATATACTATCTTCAACCTTTACCGTACAAACCCTTGATAATTTAATGAAAGTTCGTAGAAGGTTCAGGTATAGGTTCACTAATAAAGCTTAGGTTCTAAATATAGTACTGAAACATATTACCCATTTACCTGAAAATAAGTTCAAGTAATAGCTATCACAAGAATGTTTTAATTTCAAAAGCTTGTTATAGAGTACAGTGGATCATTACGCGAACGATCACTACGTCAGGAAATGAAATTGCACTCTGTCACAGTCTCTGTGCTTTCGTCAAATTGTTTATAATTATTATAAACCGTAACGTTTTTGTATAAAAAATCCGGCTGACTTTTCTGACTGGGTATTTTCCGAACCCGAGTTAGTGTTATAACTTTCGTAACATCTTAGTAAAATCTAAATTGAATAAAATATTCAATAATATCGATTTTGAGATGTGAATTATAATTTATATAATTATTATTAAAGTATTGTTTGCTAAACGATAGCAATATAATTGTTAATTTCACAGATTTATGCCAATTGCATGGGGTCAACCTGAATAATTTGTAAAGAAAAACATGGCTATAGAATGATTTTGTAACATTAGATTCTCTGTGGGGCCTTTTTTGCATACTTATGATGAAGTTTATAACTAAGATGAACTTTTTATTATTTCTTTATATTTATTACAAAAACATAAAGGATTAAAAATTAAATCCTTGGCCACATGTGTACATTTCAAACTAATGGATCCATACGAATGGGTATATATAACACAACGAGAAAAAAAAAATAAGAATTCTACAGTCAAAATGTAACTACCTAAAAGTACCTAGCGTACTTGTTATTTTTATCGCTTTCTTTTCCACCACCTACTTCCATCACCCTTTTAATATTCACAATCGTGGGGTTCAATATTCTGAAACGACCTTCAAAATTTACTACCATCGCGCGCAAAGATGCTTCTCTTCAAAAAGAATGATCTAAATTGGTTCATTGGTCACCAAGTTAAAAACATACTGTTAGTGTTAACACACGTACGGACCAGACCGTGGACATTTTACAACGGACGACCGATGTTATCAGTCCCCTAAGTAGAGATGAGAATCCTTTCCGAAAAAGAGCGATTTAAGAATCTATCCGAATCTAAGTTTGATGAATCGATTCACAAAACATCGATCTTTCAAACTAATAATGTATAAATTATTAGAGTGTCCTTTTTATATTGTATGATATGATGATTATCTATAAATAGGCAAAATAAAACAGTTGAGTATTATTTTTCCTTAGTAGGTTAAGCATTCTTCTTTTTTTTTAGACACTATTGACGACTTTTAATCCCTTTATTAAAAAAAAATAGAAACAGTTTTTGCAATAATGATGATTATACTCTAATTTCGACCACTGGAAGAATACTATTGTCGAATAAAAAGTGAAATAAAAGAAAAAAAAAAAAATCATCTCTTGGATCTCAATGTTTTGTGAATCGATTCAAAAAAATCTATCTTTTTGAAAAATCTTATTCCCCATCCCTACTTAGGCGACTGATGACCTCGGCCGCTCGACATACCATGTCCGCGATCCGGTCCGTTCGTGTATCAACAGTATAAGAAATAGAGAATCTTTGCCTGTTATAATTTATAAGGATAAAAACAATAAAGAATTATTTTTACAAGTAAAGAATTTGACGTCAACGTATTTAAAAGTAGTTTATCAGTACTTAGCTATTAAATGATTTAATTACGTTATCAGTGACGATGCTAATTATTTCGTCTGATAAGTTTGAGGGGCCGTACTAGTATTACTTATTACAGTGCGATATCTATCGCTCATCAATATCGACGTCTAGTTGGTTAGTTGTTAAAGAGACGAGGCTGCTCTCTATAGAAGGATGTATTCGCTTGAACCCTCAGAGATCTGATTAAGAGAAAGAATAGATTGCCGAAAGTGACTCGGAAGGTTACTTAACGAAAGAAGACATTTAAGTAATACTTCAGCATGCTTTGCTTATTTTTTATACGTGCGGGACGGGGTGTCCGGATGGTGATTATTTACGCAATATTTACTTAGGTAGCATTTACCAATACATTACCGACCTTGGAGAGCATTTTTAAGTCCCTTTTTCGTATGCCGTAGCCTTAAGGGAAGACGTTGCCGGGTAACTCATTCCACAGCGCTAGCGTACGCGATAAAAAGATCTTGGAGTACCTTAGGGTAGTGGCGTTACAGCTAGGTTACGATTTTGGCAAAATGACTAGGTACACATCATCTGGATATAAATTAGGTACAATCCAAGAACAATGCCGACTACCGATAGATGTGAATTGTATCTCGAGACGACATCATCATGCCCTAATACATGTACCACGAGTAGTGTCTAGGTAGGGCAGTCTCTAGGCTGTAAAGTCTTCGACCAGTGCGTGTTGCCATCGATGACATATGGCTCTGAGACGTGGTCGCTCACAATTGGCCTAATAACAAAACTCAAAGTTGCTCAAAGGGCAATGGAGAGGGCTATGGTTGGAGTTAAACTGCCTGATCGAATCAGGAATGCAGAAGAACCAAAGTCGGTTACATTGCCCGAAGAATTGTTAAACTTAAGTGCCAATGAGCTGGACACATTGTTCGCAGAACCGATGCGTGATGAAGTTAACGGGTTTTCGAATAGCTGCTACGAGTCGGATGGACTGACGACCTGGTGAAGAACGCGGGAATCCGCTGGATAGATGATCTTTGGGTAGACTTATGTCCAGCAGTGAACGTCTTTCGGTTTAATTGATGGATGGATAGCGGGTAGGATATATACTTTTTCTGATTTATACAAATTGGTGTTTTATATCAGTAAATTAAATTGTATTAAAAATTATTAATTATGTTAAATTGTGTACTTTATTAAATAAAAAAACTGATTAGATATACAATAATTCATTAAATCACGTGTTAATAATGTCGCTGAGTTTCCAGTCGTAGCTCGTACCGGTCTCTTGTTCGATCCAGTCGTGATAATATTCCGGACGGACGTACCCTGAAATTGATAATTAATATATATGTATATACATTTTATTGATTATTTAATTGATATGAATTGTTCAATAAACATGTGCAATAAAAATAATAAGCCATTCATTTATTTGAATGCATAATAAATGACATATCCTATTATATATTAAAAGTTAACCTATATCTGTCTGTATGTCCATTTGTTGTCGTATATCACTGAAGCGATTTATAATCCTCTTAAATGATAGATATATAATCTGGTCCAGATTTAGTATATATTTCGTTACGTTAGACAAATAATATATACATGCATATAAGAAAAAAACACGGAATTATAGAAAAAAACGTTATATAAATGACCATTATTGTGTTAATTTTTCAGCCTATCTAATATTGCAGTATATAAAGACAACATTTTTTTATTTGTCCATTAGCATAAGCGAGGGGAGTCGCGGGAACACAGCTAGTTAATTGTAAGGTCTAGGCAAATTATCTTATGTACTTGACAGTAACTCTTGACACGGACGACTTCAGTCACAGATACAGTGCCCAGCGTACAGATGGTTTGAAATATCTATATCAACTAACAGTGGAAATTATAATTTAAAAAAAATTGTTTTCATGAAATTGGGAATTATTTTAAATTAAATGATTTTGATAGAAAACAAAATTATATCGTCATGAGATAAACAGGTGACAGACAGAGTCTCAAACGTTGCTTTTTATAATGTGTCCAACTAGTGATAGTGAACTGTTCTGACCTGACGGATTCGGCGTGTTGCATCCCACGCTAGCACCGAAGCTCATGACACCGACCACCGTCAGCTTGCCGTCGATATCGGGGATGGTAAGAGGTCCGCCGCTATCACCCTAAAAGTTAAAGTTATAATATCAAACAACGTTCTTAAATCTCGATGTTACATCGTAAGACGGGACAAAAGTCCCTCTTGTTTATTATAAATGCGTCTATTTAAGAAGAATTTTAGTATAAAAAAACTGCTCTCCACTATTTGTTTCAGGAGAGCTTTCGGTTTCTTTGGTTATTTAGAAAAGCTGATATATTCGTACACGCTGGCTGGACACAGTTGAGAAGGTTCCAGGCGACAAACTTCCAGAGGTAACAAATAAGAGAGGCAGAAGATCAGCCGGCTTCGAGTGCATTACAGTCGAGAGCTAAATTATGTTGATCACGACCCTCAGTTACGGACTATCTGACGAAGGAGAATAATCACTTCTTAAAGTCATGAGGCCGAAAAAGTTCATTAGAGCCACTGGCATTCAAGTTATGTTGCTAGAACAAACTTATAGGTACTTGGAGGTAATTTTCAACTTGAGATTGATGACTAGCCAGCCGTTTATTACAAAATTCCCTACCTTCATGCTATGGTTTCACTACGACGTTTTCCTTTACCTCAGCTCAAGCTTAGCAACTAACCCATTAATTTAGTTATCTAACCACATTAACTAGCAAACTAACGTAATGTAATAACTAAACTATTACTATGACTATACAAAAAATTAAATTAAAATGTAAAATTAGAAATAAGTATATAAAAACTATGATAAGAATTATGAATAAATAAAGATCCGACAAAACAAAATGTAATAGAACAAGAGATAAGAAATAGAATAAGATTGTAAAATAGAAACAAGAAGAAAACAATAAAGGCACAAAAAAATAGGGGAAAGCCATAAAAAAAGTAAACATAACTCGAATTATGTCTGAGATGTAAGGGGACTAAATAAAAATAAAACACATTAACACAGTCATCATTGTTTGGATAAAGAAGTTTCAAGCTAAAAAGCTTGTTATAACACAACGATGTAACATAATTATCGGACGGGAAATTTAAATAAAGGTATTGTAAAATTAACCTATTGTAAAACTTAAAAGTTTGTATTCCGTTTTGTGGACAAATAAAAAAGCAAAAAAAAAGAGCTTTCTGAAATTCTGCAAATCGTGTTTTTCCTAGTTATATAGTTGCGATTTTGAAATGAAGCATGATGAAGCGTTTTCAGCATCGGAAACTGACAAAAGAGCCCCATCTCTTTGTACCTTAGTAGCTTTTTCAAGACAAAAGTAATACACTTACTTGGCATGTGTTATGTGACACATCGACATAGTATCGGACACACATGGTTTGATCCCTGAAGGTCTGGCTGGCCGGGTACCATCGTCTGCATTCCTCTTGCGTTATGCCTAATTGATAAGTCCAGTACAAAATTTCTGGGACGTATCCACCTGGAAATTCATAAGAATAAGGAATGATAACAATTTTCCTTGGTTTTTGAAAAGACCAATGCCAGGGGCAAAGAAAGATGTTTTTGGCAGATCATTCTTCAGTTTTTTATTAAAATAAAAGACTTGTTGAGTAAAACATTCATGCCATCATTATGGCGGTCATTAATCTCTTATCGTTAGATCGTGATCCACGTGAGAGCAAGAGCTCTCTGTCGTACTTCTTACGTCTTTTACACTACTGTTGTCTAGCAACATTGGTCATATCTATTTTATAAACATTATCATACTTTAAAAAACCCTACTGAAAGAAACAAACAAACAAACAAGGAGCCCAATCGTGTTTCCGGTACTGATTTATCAAGCCCCAGTAAAGATGGAGTGTAGTTAGGACTATTATATAAATTTATGTATGGTAAAATTCACATTGGAAGGTAATCAACTTAGATGATAATTAGCAGTTTCGATACAAAAATAGTATCATACTAAGTACAAAGTTTTGGAAGTAACTAGCTATCAAAACAATCTGATAAATTTGCTTGAGGTTGAGCTATTATTACGTTGAGGTTTAGTCTGATGTTTTGCTTCACAACACACTTAATCATGGAAGAAATTTTGTCAAAACAAAATTAGATTAAAAAAATAGTGCAAGACCGCTTACCGAGCCAAAGGTCATTGGTACGTCCATATCCGCTGATCGTCAAGATTTCACCGTCGTACTCCCTTGCCTTTCTCTCGCTGGTCTGAATTCTTATGGGCTGAATGTTTACTGTCGAGTGTTTAAGATTTTCTTAATCTTTAATGTCAACTATCGTTACGTATAGATTATGAAGACCTCTTCTAATTTGCACCATTTTGCGTGATCTTTAGTAGTGACCAAACTAGGTTACCAGGTTTTCCATTTCTCAGAATGTCAGTTAATCGCTTATTTAAGTAGCATTTAAAAAACATTTTGCCTCAACCACTACAACTACAATTACTCTACCATTTCAGTTTATTAAATCTACTGGTATCACTGATTCTCTGATTGATAAATTCGTTTAGAATTTTAACCTTTACCTTTAAGTATAGCTTTCAGCATGATTTGCTCGTTGACCACTAATTTATGGACAGATTGTGCCTTCAGTGTTTAGGTAAATACTATTTTTTCTAAATACATTTTTTTTCTTTCTCTCAATGAGAATCTATCGTAGAAGATATGTAACCTGTTGAGCCTCCATAGCATACGTTCAAAAAATAATACTAATGATAAGGCTAATAAAACACTTACCACCGTAAGGAATTTGATGCGATAATTCAAGTAATCCGATATCATCAGTCTGTACAGCTGTCGATGCCTGGTTGTAACCGGGGTGAATGCGAGCCTTGGCGAATTCACTCTCGATTATGAACTCTGGACGAGTTAGATTCGTAAGGCCATATCGCACTACGTAGGTAACTCGCCTGTAAAGATTTATTTTAATTACATAGCTTTAACGTTTCGACATAATCTCACTTCATGCTGTGCCGATGTAACGTTAAATGTTAACTCGCTAGTCTAGAAGAGTTGGATATCAAGGCTAGGTACTTGACGGCAGTTCGTTCATAGTTTTTGAACTGAATACAGTTGTAAACGAAACGAAAAGAGTAATTAAGCCATAAAAGAAATCGTTACAAAAATGTCAATAAAGCAAAAATGTGATAACACCCTTTGTACTTGTTTATAGGGATTTTTAAACTTATAAGTAAACGGAATGCAAATCAATTTAGATAGTTTAGCTCAAGTTTGAATCTCGCATCGATTAATATGTGAAGGTTATGTTATATAAGGTTAAGTGTTTGTAAAGATTAATGACGTATATATTTATATGAGTGTCTAGTGATAATTAAAATACGACGCTCCAGGCTCCTCCTCCCTGCTAGCTTCTACGCCGCCAACGTAATTCAGTGAAATTTTAATTCACTGACATATCACGCATTATACTGCACCCTGCACTAATGCATAATACACGCAAGTAGATGAAGATTCTGTAAGAGACCCTGAGATCCGTAGTTTCCTTACAATTAGATTTACGCGCAACCACTCTCCCGGTTGAGCGTTCTAAAACTCATCTCACAAAATCCGGTGAAGCTGACAAGGACCTTTCGGTTAACAGCATTTAGTCAATTCGAAAAAAAGTAACGCGTGTAACAATAATAATCTGTGTCACTGGTACCTGGCGAGACAGTGGGCAGCGGTGAGTATCCAGTCGTTACGTATGATAGCACCACCGCAAGCTCCTACACCACCGGCCGGTCCGACCATCCTCAAGCTGGCCATGTGAGGAAACTGACCGTCACTCGCGACCCATCCGTTGACAATGCGCGAATCACCTGTTTGAATTTTAAATAACAAAGTCTAGAAAATACTTTATTCCAGCTAATAAATATCTCCACTGTTGGGCTATTTAACCATAATCTTAATGTTTTGTTAATCAAGGTATTCTACTGCAAACTATAGGGAAAGAGAAAAAAAGAAAACGTCACCGGGCTTTGAAGAAAAAAATATGAATTCAAATTACATTCAATATTTTTATTATTAATGTAACTATAGCAATGATTATAGAATATTCTGTATTTTATTTTAGATACAATAGACGCAATAGACTCAAATAGAGGAGTTCTGAAGTGTTAGGATAGCGTACGTCACAGGCGTCACAGCATACGAGTCGGTATATGGTATGAGCCATAGTCTTCCGTAAGCAAAGTTTAGGTCATTTGTAACTTAATACATACATCCATATATACGTATCATCACGCCTTTCTCCTGTGGGGGTAGGCAGAGATTACATCCTTCCACTTGCTACGATCTTGATACACCTCTTTCGCTTCCTCTACTTTCATGAGCGCTTTCATACATGCTCGTCGGTTGAGTACTTTTTACCTGGCCTTTATTTAAGACATGATTGATTTGGTCTAGATACATTCGCCTAGGTCGACCCTTACCGACTTGCCCGGGTTCGCCTTATAAATTAATTTCGTTAATCTTCTCTCATCCATCCTCTCTACATGCACAAACCAACTAAGCATACCTTTCTCTATTTTGGTTACCACATCCTTTAGCACGCCACAGTGTTCTCTTATCATACTATTCCTGACTTTGTCAATCATCTTCACTCCAGCTATACTTCTCAGACTTCTCATTTCCACCGCGTTAATCTTACTTTCATGCTTCTTCTGCCAAACCCAGCATTCACTACATACCTAAGTGTAGGGACCAGGACTCCTCGATGCACAGCCAAACGCGCTTTTTCAGTCACTTTCTGGCTGCACATGAAGTTACGCAGGGCCCCATTCACTCTATTCCCTAACAAAACTCTTCGCTCAATATCATCGTCACACTTTCCATCTCTCGTAACATTTGATCCCAAGTACACAAACTCTTTCACTTGTTCCACTCTTTCTCCCTCGATCGAAATTACGCAATCTGTCATACTTTCTTCTCCTTCAAATAATATAACTTAATATTGAACAAAAAAACGAAGATTAAAAATAAAATATTGTTACGTAATCAATTTCAGTACGTTGCAGGCCCCCATGGATGTTTACGTATTATAATATTTGAAACCCCCTATTACAAAAGCGCGCCAATACGTTTAACGATTTTTGTAATTGCTTCTTAACGTAAATGCATCCTTTCTGCCGTTAGAAATTTGACACAGCTCTAGAGAGGAAGGGTAATAAGACAGAAATAAAAATTAAATAATGACTTTATTCAACAAAGAACGGATTTAAACAGACATGACAGTGAAGTAGTTGTTGTTTTGACAGTTCCCATATAGAGCTAGACTACAGAAAGTGACGTATTTCGAAACTCATAGAACGGATTTGCAAGACTGTCAGAAAACTTCGTATATTTGGTTTTACAGTCAGTTTGACGTACTCACCATTTCTCAAAAGTTCAGCAGGTACTGCCTCTGATGGTTGGAAACCATCCTCCACTGAGCTCTCCAAAGGTATACCCTAAAACACGAAGTTAACCCTATTACATCTACATACGTCAAGTTTGGGTGAATCTTAGGTAAGCTGTGGTCTAAGCTTTATGATGTTAACATCTTTGATTAAGTCACCGATTGTTGGATAACTTTGGATGACTGAATAAAAGAAATTGTTGACCTTATGTAAACAATTCTCATTTCTTTACGGTATTCTTTAATTAATTTGAAAACTACCTACATTGAAACTGGTTAAGTCATTTCAAATTTATCATATTATAATTATTAAATACTAGCGATCCGACCCCGCTTCGCACGGGTATATATTCTAATTTGGCAAAAAAAAAAAAAATTGTCTACGTTACTCTGTTGCTTATGCAATTAGTTTTTGATTTTAATCATTATAAGTAAAAAATATATTTTACGTCTTTATATAATATATAAAAGTATAGATGTGTACGAAAGAACTGTCAAGTAAAATTTTCCTTGAGGACTAACTTGCAATAGTCATCTAGAGGTCCTAGCTTCTGGAAAGACTTTTTTGTATGACGATGTTGTGACAACATATTTGAAAATAATAAGCATACTGAATCTAGAGGAACATGATGACAGGTTTTCATCTTAGGTAGCTAATTGTCATTCTTTAGAAAACGCCCTACGATTAAGCCTGGGTTACATAGTATTTTACTTTTCCAAAATCTAAGGGTCTTTATAGATATAAACACACATCTATTGTAACTGTGTCCGAATACAAAAAAAATAATCAAGTAATAATTATGTAATTAATTAATTAATAATAACAAAATGAGTGTCTAGAAAATAATTTAACATATATGTAGATATAAAAAATTTAATAGAAGTAGATTTAAGCTCACATATGCGAAAGATTACTAACTGCATAGCTGCTTGAATTGCTATTATAGGCAATTTTTTCCGACGCAAGTCGATTTAAATCTCCAATATAAAAAAAGGTGCGGACCCAGAGTCCGCAGATAGTTTAATTTCAATAATAATAATAAAAAAGAAAAAAACTGTGTCCGATCAGAAAACCACTGAGCCAGGTTTTTAAATATTCTATTTAGTTCCCTGCGACGAAAGAATCGCTTTATCTTTGCAGCAGTTCTATTTTCTTTCATGTTTTTGCAACGTCGACCGTCATATCTGATAATGAAAGGGTCGATTCAACTCATGATGATTTTCTTCTTGTAGGTACCTAATTACATTTATTTTCCTTTCTTGTATTTCAATGGTACGTGATCGAATCAATCAGAACAAGTTCTATGTAGCAGGTATCATGTTAGCAACCAGCTCTAGAACTGCACATCTATGGCCCACACACTAATTCACATAAATACACACAAATTAAACTCATTTTTACCATTGTATAAATAATAAGTTAGCTATAATTATTTTATTACATCTATTTTGATATCTTACGCTTCCAAATTACAGGCAATGTCTAGTTTAGAGCCTTAATAAAGGCTCTATCTATTATTTTCTAAATGTTTTGAGGAAATCAAAATATTTGTATGTTTGTTGTTTGGGAAGATTCGCAGAGCACTAAAAGAAACTGTTCATTGCCCGAAGAATGGCCAAACTTAAGTGACAGTATGCACATTGTTCGTAGAACCGATGCTCAATGTAACCACGGGCTCTCTAATGGCGACCACCTATCGGAAGAGGTAGCGTAGATTGGTCAGAGTGGATCCACAATCAGACGAAGGTCGCAGGAATCCACTAAATGCGGAGAGCGGAACACCAGTCGATTTGGAGACCCTTAAGGGAGGCTTTTTTAGATAAATATTAACTAACCACTAGCTTTGATAGGGGTAAGTTACAGGAAACCAAGAGAATCACGATTTTTCAATTATCTTTTTGAGTAAACATTTATAGTGACTATGCGCACACAAGAGGTGACAGCGAGCGAAGATTAGGGAGATTAGGGGGGGTGTAAGGATCATAAGTTTACTGGCAACTGAGATCATCCAATTAAAAATGACCGCTTTAGAATTCCGTTTACTACGATAATTTTGTTACTAATAAAGGATATTTTTCACAAAGCCATGTAGAATAAATAGGTGAAGATTATATTATTACCTGTGCGACACCCGCTAGAACCAGCACGCCGTATATAGAAACGCGATAGATCATATTGAACTGACAATCAATTATACGATGCATATCTCTTATATTTTGTCATTATGTATTTATATGAAATCTTTATCCGAAAGTTTTAAGATAAAAATATAATTAATTGATTTTATTTCACGCTCGATTGGGTTCACATTGTTTAAAGTAATAAAGATATTTACTTATTGTATTTTGTTCTTTTAAATCCTTTTCATTGGTAATATTAACTAGTTAAGCTTGACTATTACATATTAACTAGATGTTTAGTCAGTTGATCTTTATCAGAGTAAATTTAAAACCGACGCCCGAGCATTTTTTTTTACGGCAGTCTGCATCAAGTTAAAAGAATCACTACATGCATAATAATATTAAATTGTTATTAAAACACTGCTAGTTCTGTTTTCGTGTGATGATATCACAAACGTTTAATTTTGCCATCTGTTTTTGTTTAATAATGAAACTATAAAGGACTTTCGCTTCCCTCACATATCTCGGTTCATATTAAATCCGACTCTGGATATATGGTTTCTAAGATCAGATCTACTTTAAAATCCAAGCAACTGGACAAGTAAACATTATGCATTCCCTTTCTAGAATTTGCTTTCGAAAAGATGACAGGTGCTTTTTCGACGTGTGCAAAAAATACTAGCAGACTCATAATTATTTACGAAATGATGGACGATACGTGATTTGAGAGAACAAGAGAGTTATGTGAGACATGTACTTAGTAAAAGCCAGTGGTGTAACATTCACCGTGATTAGGTACCTTGACTTTTGTTTTTTTTCATTCGGCTTTTTTTTAATGAAATTTTGTTATGAAAGAAAAAAAACTACGTAGAGCAAACGGTATCCTAAACATATTATCAGTTTCATTGACGATAAGGAATCGTTTTTACTGATTTTATGTCAAAAATAAATTTACTGCAATCGAGCGTATCCGCGATAATAATCGCCCGACTACCGAAACGTTATGCTACGCTCAATTAGTAGCTAATTATTTCAATCCTAGCACTATATAGCTGCATGTTATTTTACTGTTTTATTTATCTCACTCTGTAGCTAGTTTGTATATAACGTGTTGTGTCTCGTGGCTTTGCTTGCGGTTCTTACTGTTCAAAGTTACCTATACTAATATATCAAACAAGATAGATTTGTTTGTTTTTAAATTGTCACGTTCCCACTCGATCACATTATTAAATAATGGGTCTTAACGCGTTAACAGCCGGAACGACAGGATAAAAAAGAAATGCGTTAAGACCAATTATTATTTAACCGGTCAAGCACCAACCTGGCGTTTACGCCAGCTTCCAACTGTTTTCTTATTGTCTATTTTTTATTGGTATTTGAGCGATGAATAATTTTATCGACAGATTTGTTTATTTGGAATCGATATACTCTGAAACTAAAAAACCGATTTTAATCTGTAACCTCCGCATCTGTCTGAAAAATTTATTTCTTGAGAGCCAGTATTTTGAGGCTTAGTGTGTTTACCATCCTGGAACACATCGTCACTTAATATCAGCTGAGATTGTTGAGCCTATACAATGTAAAAAAAAGATACTAGCTCTTAATTCATGTTGGCGAAATATAACATGTGGTTGCTGATAGATTTAAAACTTGAGGGTGGTAGATTGTTAGGTTGGTATTAGAACCCCGGACTGTCGACCTGACGGTCGTGCTTTCCTTCCGAGGCGGGCTAAGTGGTGGAGGGGAACTATTCTCCTTCATCCCTACCGGGCCATTGCACGGACGAGGCCTGGTGGGTTCGCTGCAGGGGGCGACGCGGTGCTTGCGAAAGCCACCCCGAGTCGCCCCCATCCCAAATGCAGTGGACGGCCCCGGGGGGTTTTAGTGGGTATTTCCGGGCGCTTCACGCCCGGGCGAGTCCCACACTGGCACGGAGCTCGTCCCTCCGTGCCCCCTTAACTATTGTATTGGGGGACTTCGGTCTCACTAATACAATAGGTAAGGGTAGTGCGTAAATGTATTTCCCCCCGTCAAAAAAAAAAAAATAGGTTGGTATTAGAAAATGCACTACCAACCAAATATTGTCATGTATTACTCAACGGAATTACAAACGGGCATCCATCTCATCATCATCATCATCATATCCCTACCCTTTTCCCATTTTTATTTGGGGTCGGCGCAACATGTCTTCCTTTTCCATTCCTCTCTATTTGTTGTCATCTTCGCATTCACTCCTTTCCTAAGCATATCATCTGTCACACAGTCCATCCATCTTTTCTTTGGTCTTCCCCTTCCCATGTAACCGTCCACATTCATATCCAATACCTTTCTTACAACATTCTCTTTCTCCCTGCGCATCACATGTCCATACCAGGATAAACGACCGCCTCTTAACTTATCTGTTATTGGCGCCACTTTCAAACTTCCTCTAATATATTCATTCCTAATTCTGTCCATTCTTGTTACCCCACACATCCATCTCAACATTCGCATCTCAGCTGCATGTAATCTTCTTTCGTCCGTCACCTTTATGGGGTAACATTCTGATCCACACAAGACGACAGCTCGTATTATGTTAAACGGGCATCCATCTATGCCTAATAAAAAAGCTCAAAGTTGTTCAAAGGGCAATATGGCTATGCTTGGAGTTTTACTGCGTGATCGAACCAGGAATGAGGAGATCCGCGGAAGAACCAAAGTAACCGACATTCCTCGAAGAATTGCTAAGTGGCTGTTGGCTGGGCACATTGCTCGCAGAATCGTTGCCCGATGAGGCCAAGGGTTCTCGAATGGCTACCACGCACTGGAAGACGTGGACCGATAACCTCGTGAAGGTCGCAGGAATCCGTTGCATGCGAGAGGCGCAAGATCGGTCGTCGTGGAGATCTTTGGGGGAGACTTCTGTCCAGCAGTGTACGGCTTTCGGTTGAACGGATGGATGGATTTATCCATCTATGTGATGTTAATATATACCACTAGTAAATATTATCCTATAAATAAACTTAAAAGAAACCAAAATCCCAAATGAAGGCAGCGTACGTACATCTTATTCATAAGTTTAAGCACGCACTGTGATCGGTAAAGCCAAGTTCAATTAAAAAAAACACGCATCAATAATATAGTCAACATTTATTTTAATACAACTAAGTACAAATTACTAATACAATAAGTACTAAATATCACAAAGGACTCCATATCGTAGGTTTCGTTGGTACAGAAATTACTCGTAGTAGGTAATTTCTTCACTGGCGAAAGCATTTCTTTTATAACCATTAAAAAAAGTAACAAAATATATGACACTAAGATTGTACAGGTAAATATATTAAAAAAAAATACATATTTATACTTAACTTGGGTGTTTAGTGGTGCATTAAAATGATGGAGCAAAGAGTAAAGAAATATTAGAGCGCCAACCCTTTAAACTTATTAAGTAATGTCAGGAAATTTTGTTACATATCGTTTTTAATTAAATAAATATTAATAAGAAAGAACCTTACACCTATTGTATAAATTCTAATATTTAAAGGTTATAAAATAAATTCATTTTAAATTCAACTGATTTAGAGATTATGCATATCCCGTAAAAATTATCAATGTTATCCTTGGGGATATGTTGCCGCATATTTTTAGGGAATACTTGTTATTTAATATTTTTTAAAAAATCTAAAAGATTATTTTTAACAAACTTTCCTCGCTTATGATTTATGTAATTTATATGAAAAGCACTAAATCTGTAAATTCTTTACTCATTCGCTCCGAATCCAATGAACACAAAACTGTCGAACTCGTGTATATATATATTTAATAATGAAATAACTTTAGTAAAGTATTTTAAAGATATTCAACAACTTAAAAATTCATCCTCCGAGAAATTATTATTAACCCCTTGAGCACTAACCTGGCGTTTACGCCAGATTTCCGTTGTTTCCTATTGTCTCATATTTATGAGTAATCGACATATGAATCAATTTCATTTAAATAGTTTTTTTATTTCCTTTAAATACTACTATAATGTATTAATTGACAAATATTAGAAATCTTGTTTATTGTAAAATATATTGCACATACACAATGAAAGTGACCCAACTCGAAAAATACAATTTTTAGAAAGCGCGATTAAAGATTTTAAGTCTTGACCTTTGTGTATATTCATCAATATTTCCTTAGAGATACATAAAAAAGTGAGCCGTCACGGGACGCCTGGCAGATGTGAAACATCGACATTAATTTTGTAAAAGTAATATGCAGAAAAGAACAGATTGTGATAGGAACTAAATATGTCATAATGATAAAATAAAATGTTACGAATTTTTTTTTCAGATAACGATGACTATTTATTGAATAAACATTTATTTTCATTCAATACAAAAATTTACGAATTTATTTCAAATCGTGACTACTTAATTCGTTTAATCAGAGTGACTTCGATAATAGTTATATTCGATGTTGCCGCGACGCGTCGCCACGGCACGCGTCGCCACGCCTAAAGTCGGTTTTACGTGCGGCTATAGATGTTTCACATCAAAAAGATTTGAACGTTAGTTCAAAACATTATTTATATAATATAACTAGCTCAAAATGTTTATTTCTGAGTCATTTAACGACTCTAAATCAATATCTCGATTTCTGACTTGAGTCAAAAACATTCTGAAGGTGCGAAATATATTATTAACTTGAATATTCTTTTATTTATCTATTTTAACTTTGTAAACTATAAACAGTTTGCTCTCAGTTAAGGTTTGAGAAACGGTCGTCGTAAATTGACATGACATTTAATTTATAAAAAAAAATAATAAAATGAATACCGTTTCATATTAATAACTGAACAACTGTTTAATCATTATTCCAGTATTTCTACTATTTATTTTATATCATCACAAATGTATACACAATTTAACACAAAATATGTATTTTACTTATAACTATGAAAGTATTAAAAAAAAGAATATTCATCAAAAATTCTAAAAATCGGATAACGAATATTTATTTTTAAGTTTTCGAGTAAATAAGTTTATGTTTTAGTAGTTTAGTAGTAGGGGTTTATTCGAGACGGTTTGGGAAACGCTGGTTTATTTTTGAGCAAACTGTACAATACAATACATTATTCCTACAATTATGAAATTTACTAAAATATAATATAATAATCTGTTATTAAAAAATATGCTCCAATTAATAAATTGATAACGACATAAACTAATTAATAACATTAACATTTTTTTTTATATATAAGATGGGACTATTCAGGTTTATCAAAATGTATGATATGCCTGTATTGCCAATTCTTGTTTCACTACATTCCAGTAAGATTCGAAAAATTTGTATCTTTTCTTTCAAAAGAAGATTCATTTCCAAAAAAGTGAACTTACCCAAAATTTAATGTTTTTTTTAGGTAATGAGATTTTCTATTAAATATCGAAATCAAATAATTCTTATAACTTTACAATATGGTTTCTATAATCTGAAAACTAATTACACAAACTAGTTACTTTGTCAAAGTAACTCAAATGCATTTGTTTCGACTCTTTTCGAATTTAAATGACACGTTCGGAAAGTAAATAAAAATACATATTATAAACGCTTCAACAGTTATTCTGGTTTTTAATATTTTGTATTATTGGCTTTATACTATATTCACAGTGTGCTTATGTATGTGTGACGTTACATTAAAATAAGTGCAGAAAATTTGTTATATTTCATTAAATTATATACAAGCAACAATTACGTAAGCAACAATGCTTATATTTGATGAAATGGAGGCTTATGGCTCAGGCCATGACTTAGGCTTCCAAGTCACATGTACTGCCTAGTTAAAGTTATGTAAATTTGTGAATGTTTTGAGGATATAAAAAATATTTATACAGTAATACCCCGCTTTACGCGAGGGATACGTTCCGAAAAAAATCGCGTTAACTGAAATTCTCGTATATCGAGGTTTATGATTGAACATAGTCAAAATTTAATACAAAAAAATACAAATCATTTTAATCAATCACTTTAAGAACACTTTATGCAATATATACTCTTATTTTCTACGGAAAAATACGTTTATTGTCTTTACATTATGTTTATACGCACTCGTTCGCGTAATGCGAGGCATTTGAGCGCGAAATTTGACATTCGTGTTATAGTGAAACCGCGCGTAACGGGGTAACTGTATTTGAATCTGTAGCCCCCGTATAAAGCGTATACATATTAGACAAGTATTCAACTTTTCCACTCATTGTCCTGTCCTACAGACATAAGCACGCTGTATACGAGTAAAAGTAAGTCAAGAATAAGTTACTTATATCAATATAATATAGTAATTCTCACGATGTAACCGATATCGGGATGTTGTGTTTCTTCGATTCCATAACGTTGTAAAAAACGACCGCGTCGTGAACCGTCGGGAACGTGTCCAACTGTAGTCTGTCCGTTTCTAATGAATTATATTTCTCTATCATTTCTAACACTGGCCCTGTTTGAATATAAATCATCAATTGAATCGCTTGATTCCTCTGCGTTTATTATCTATTTACGCGCCTCGATGTGGTTTGGCAACGTCGCGCGTAAACTCAAACCTTCACGAACTGATTCATTGTAACAAATGCGACGTTGCCGAACTAAAGAGTTGGAGGTTTTTATGAAAACATACAGAATGTTGGTGCAATTAAAAATTCTTTTTAAATCAATGGAGTTAGTTAGTAAAATACGAAGTGTATTTCAAAATTGAGTCACTTAATAAAATCTATATTATTCACACAAGTAAATATAATTGGATGGATTTAAATCTAGATTATCATAGTTTTCTATACTTATATTCCGAATCAAGATTTTCGTTTTCTCTTACTGCCAATTTTATTACTCAGTCTTTCCACTTGGTAGCGTTACTTTTAAATATAAGATAATAGCAAAATAAACATTTCATGGGATTTAAAATCTATTAGAGCTTATACTAATAAACATTTTAATGAAAAATGTAGGCATTTCATTCTACAGAATCATTACAACAAAGAAAAAAAATAACACCTATATTTTTAATGTTTGTTATCTTTGATTATAGTTGTGCATTATAAAAACCACAGATGATAAAACATTAATAAAGATAGCCGCAGTAAAAAATGTCATATTATTATTGTTAAGGCTAAAAGTCTAGGTAGGTGGGCGCGCTGAAATGCAAGGCGGACAAATCCCATCCTTTTTCCTTTTATATGCCTTCTCTTTTTTTCTTACCCCCTTCCCCTCTCACCACTGCATAATCAGCCGAGTGATTGAATTTCATCGAAAAACATCTCGAGAACAATACATTATAATAAAAATACTTTTAATTGTCCGTTTGTCGGAAATTAGCGTTTTACAATATCATCGAGTACACAGAACACAAGAACTAGTCCCATTTTTCCACACTCCATATTTCATTGTCGCCGTGCAGTGTTTCCGTGCCCTACCAGCACACGATTTAGCTAATATTTTGAACCATAAAAGAGCCAGCGCGAACAATTATTTTTATAAATATCGTGTTCTAGTGTTACTTGTGTGTGAAAAGTGCGAAATAATAAATAAAGTTTACCATTAGCTCCTGCGAGTAGGACCGCAATATTGCTATGGATTAGTTCAGTTTGAACGGAGACAAGACTCTTGATGCCGGGCGCGTCTACGTAAGACAAAGCCGTAGCATCGATTATAACACATTGCACCTGGGGAATTATAATTTTCAAGTCACTTCATCAACGATTCATAAATTACCTCTTCGACTACAAATAGCATGCGTTTTTTTAATATATATTTTTAAGGTATTTTAATACATTGGTACTTGCTACGTATTGCACTCTCAAACTTCTATATTTTTTACAAACACTGAGTTATTTAAAAGAAACGGGTGTTTATATTGGGAGCGATAAAATGTCGATTCAGTAAATTGCATCATTAATAGAACTGGAAACTTTAGATTTACTTGACGTTTGAATCCATGTCTCTTTAGGACAAAAAATATCTTTGATCAAAAGTGGAGCATCTATGACTATTATAATTATCTTTAAAGCTGTGTATAAAATACGAATCCAAGAGTTACAATTGAAACTCAAGATTTCTGATTTTAACGGAACAATAAATTCTTATACCTAATATACATATATGAAACCTGACAATATCTGAAATAAAAACACAGTGAGGCTCCAGAAAACTCACAATTTTAGCTAAATGAGAAGTGAATATAACTTATCATTTAAATTGCATACCGATACCTAGGGTATTTCTGGGAGACACTGGAAAAAGTTTGACAATATCTGGAATAACTCACGCGATTGCTGATGGTCGGGTCCCATTCGTAAGATTCGCTTTTGGTCAGATTGTTGTCCTCGTCGTGTATCGTTTCGGATGGCTTCAGATATCCTATCTTCCTAAAAAGCGTAGAACGGAATAGATTCTTACTCGCAAAGTTCAGTCCGCCGCAGTAATGAAAGATTTTTATACCAGGAAGCTCTTCCGCCTGTTACAATAAACAAATACGAAGATTCTATTAAAATATCTAAAATAACGAAGAAATATTAAAGTTTAAAATAAAAAAAAACAACTAAAATTTCGAGTGTGAATATTTCATTAACATCAACTTTGAATTTAAAAATAAACATAATCTTAACTTCGTTTAGATTGAGAAGAAGAAATGAGAAACCAACAACATAAAAAAGGGTTAAAAAACCCCGACTTACATAACAAAATATAAATTAAGATTACGCTTGAAAACTTTTATCAAATAAATGAAAATACAAGTGTTGGGGATGATTTTTTATTTAAATTATATGATTAACTTCCCATAAAAATGGAAAAAAAAACAAAAAAAACAAATTGTAATATAATTCAAAACCTAATATTTTTGAACAAACAAAACATACAGTTTCAGAACATCGTTATATGATAAAAGAAAACTTCTGACCAAAATTTGTACAAATCGAAAAGGGGGTCGATTCCAACTATTGGTCGATTTGAGGCGGAATGACCCATTTATAAAAGTAAATTAACAGCTGTTGTAGATTTTTATTTAATTAATAATTTAATAATGAATTAGTTTATTCTGATGTTGGCAGCAATATTAAATTAGATTAAATTCGATTTCTTTATTATTTATGACTTTTCAAAGCTCATTGTTGTCAATTAAATGATATATTTATAATATTTATTGGATTTTAATATTGTACTATAATATAGTTTCTCAAATCTTATTTTTTAAAATTACACTTTTAATATTCAAATTACTATCAAATTTAAATAATATATAATACTAAAAATATTACATTATTGCAATAATATACAAAATATTGAAAAATAACTTTCTTTCAGAGCTTTAAGATCTAAATCAAAATTCATCACCATACTTCTTTCTCAAAATAACTATCCATTAGTGATTTTAATAAGAAAAAGAAAAAATAATAAAAGACCAAATTGACGTCTGTCGTCAAAACTCAAAATCAATAATATGTTAAAA
This sequence comes from Samia ricini, assembly GCA_014132275.2. NCBI lineage: Eukaryota > Metazoa > Arthropoda > Insecta > Lepidoptera > Saturniidae > Samia > Samia ricini. The sequence goes on from AP028168.1 coordinate 28,814,141, forward strand.
CACAAATCAGTTACATTAAATTTCAAAGTAATGTCTCGAGTACCCATAAAAATAAGACAATAGAAAGCTGGCTTAAACGCCACATAAATGCACAAGGGGTTAATTACAAAAATACCGATAGAGATGTGACACCACAATCGTGTTACGATTTCAGACCCTTTTGCCCTATCAAGGTATTACAATGAAGTTGTTTTCTGATAAACGTTATCCCTACGCCTCGAGCTACGAGACCAGTGTCTGTGACCATTTAAGATGGGGCGTAATCGTCATTCTGAACATCATTATTATGTGTGCAGTTCAATATATAATATTATACATATCTAATGATAGCGACATGGAAATTGCTAGCAGAGGAATGGTTTTAACCCGATAAAAAAAAATCAAAATAAAAGGCTGCCACTTCGAGGCATCGTGTAAGATAAAGTTTGAAAGCATTGTACCTTTTAATTTTATAACTCCTATTTATGTGTTTTAAGTGCCACGCCAGTCTGTCATGTAGTAGCCGTTTTCATTAATTTTAATAAATTATGTTATTGGACCCTATATTGTGTGATTTTGGTGGCGTATACGTAATGTAGTTTGATTATTGTGTCTATTGAAACGTTTATTCTGAGGTGCCGCGAATATCCCATAGTTATTGATATCAATTGTCTATTTATTTATTTATTTATATGGAAAATCTACAGCAATAAAACGATATAGCACTAAGAATATACAATATTTAGCCAATTACAGATTTTCACGAATAGATATTAAATTTCTAGGAAATACACATGTGAAATAAAGTCACAACGTTATATCTAACTTATTTTATCCTTAATTTTAAAAGAGAAAATGATATTAAACATGTAATAATAGATATTATAAGATGACATGATTAACGAAAAAGGTCCAAGCTCAGCTGTCTTCTAGTGGATAATAGAGTGTCTAATTAGTGGAGAATACATCAAAGTCATGTAGCTTACAGATTTGGTTAAAGTTTCTACCTGCTCGCACTATAAAAGTATTTTGGCGATAGTTGGTGTAAGAACTGGGAACAAAAATTGGAGGGTTGAATCTAACGATTTTTCCGGGACAGTTTAAAGAGAATTTGGATAGAAGGTCTGGGCTGTCAATACTATCAGAGAAGATTTTAAGAAGTAAAGTACAGTCCGCAATTTCTCGTCGACAAACAAGTGGAAGAAGGTGAAAGTTTTTACATAAATCTAAGTAATTTCTGGAGTCATATGGAACTCCAGTACAATAGCACATGAATTTAATAAATTTCCTTTGTAAACTTTCAATACGATCTATGTATTTATTGTATCGGGGATTCCACACCTGCGAGGCATATTCAAGATGGCTTCTAACAAACGTACAATAAAGTATTTTAGTTATTATTTAGTGTACAATATTCATAAATAAAACTTAATATGTACATAATACTTACAGCTCTATATCGTTTGGTGTCCAAATACAGATCCGTATTTAAAACCCTGCCCAAAAGGCATGTATACGGTTTCTGAGATCGACAAAACAGAGCACCGACACTGGCCAAAAGACCTGCACCCAATCTAAAAAAAAAAACACAAACAAAATCATAGACTAGGATTCTGTAGTTGTTTCAATATAATTTGAAATGCAAAACGGATTGATTTCAAGTTAAGTGTAAAGAAACTCACCCGATATCTATATTCACTAAAAGGGTTATGAGGAATGTGACCAACCACACAATGGCGTCCAACTGGCTCAGCTTCCAAAACCTGGAAAACAATTATTTTATGAAACTTACGAGCAGTGTTACCAAATTAGAGTCAAATTTTACAGTAAAAAAAATAATTTCTAAAAATCACTTGGAGATGGTATATTTTCACAAATTTGTACATTGTAAGCTATCCACAGTATATATATATATATACAACCCTTAATTTTTAACATTTATTTTATTCCCCTAGTTTTCATTCACTGTATTTTTGTACTAAAGGAAACGGTAAACGCTAAAATTTAAGTAAAATTACAGTAAATTTGCTGTGATTATGGTGAAGTTGGCATCACTGCTTACAAGTGAGTTGAATGGGGTGAAGATAGCTATGAGACGAACTACAAAGTGAAGTTAACTGCGATTATGGTATTGTAATGAAATTACACTCGTTTTTTTTAGTTACAGACAATTATTATTTTGTTATTATTGTCTGTAAATTAAAGAAAATAGGAAGATAATTTTTTAGGTTATAAAATCAGTTGACGAATCAGAAAACGTCTTATTGTGACACATCAGTCCGGGTCGTTTATATAAATGAGGTCGAATTTGGGGTTTGAATCATGATAACTCGATTAATATTTACTTATTAGTTTGCCTTTTTTTATGCTGTGTCAAGTATTACATAATCAAGGGGGCAGGTTAAGAGTAGTCAAAAATGTTCAAATTTTGCGTACGTATCTAATACTAATGGAACCCATGTATGAAAGTTCTGAGTTAAAAAAAAAAATATTAAGCACTAACTTGCCCAGTTCCTGCATCTGCATGAACATTCCCTTGAGAGATACGACGATGATTGAGGCGAGCACACACCGAGGCAGCTGCTCGAAAAACGGTCCGATCCACAACAAAACGAACAGTATCAGCACGGCGCTAACCGTTGATGTGATACCGGTTTTACTGCCCGCCTGTAAACGGATCACGGCGTTCAATAACTCAGATGATACTCGATTCGACCCGGGAGCGGTCCCAGGTGGGGAGGTCGTAGAGGTCATAATCCCTCCCCATCGCCCGTAAATCGTACCCTACGTATTTAAAAATGTCTCAAAAATAGACAATTTACAAGAGCTTCAAATAAATTACCACCTAACGTCGTGCTTAAAACGTCTAAAAACTGAAATGAAAAATAGGTAGGTACACAAAATAAGAAAAAAAAAAATAAAAAGCGTGAAACACGCAATTTGCGAATATTATATAGTCCGTTAAACATAGTTTTTCTAACAAAAAACATCTTATATTATTGTTATAAAATAGGAATAAAGAAATAAAATCAGAATCAGTATACTGATTAATTTTTTATTGTCTCATCAAGAAATAAATCATCAAATAAGTCGGACAAAAAAATCACAATTAAAGGAACTTATAAGCATCCTAGAGACAGAGAGTACTTTACCAAGGTATGACGTCACACTTTACGTGTTTCATACGAATTTTATACTAACATTCATTTTGCAGGCAAAGAATGGAGCATTCTGGATACCCATCATAAACGTCGTATTTCAGAATTTTATTTATTTCGATGAATTAAAACATGAGCCCACTATCCTAATCAGAGTGTCTTATTAATCCAGACCCTTGAAAAATCATGGACGCTGTTTGTACCGTCTCAATATCAATATTTTAATTGATAATAAAGTGCTCTACATTTATGACTCAACTCCAAAACTCTGGAGCTCACTACACCTGATAGGAGTAATGGAAAATCAAAAATGGCATATTGCAGGGCAATACGTACCTGATACTGTATATAGGAACGGGAGAGACTTGCACAAAATGGTGCACAGCAGAAGAATGACCCGAAGACATTGCTTGCACCCTTGAAGGTTTAAAATACGAATATATAAATACACACACTACTTTAAATGAGGTTTAATTTTTTTTGTCCCATTTATTTATTATATTATTATGTAAGGAAAAGGCAAAGGTACTAGTAGACCATGCAGCCAAATCAGACGTTAGGAATAATAAACGTCAATAAATAAATGGCGGTAACAAAATTGGGACAATTCACGCTCCATGTCATTATTTTCACTTATATATCATAACTAAACTATATCACGTAAAAGGCCACCAAAATTACATGATATATAGTCAAATACTGCAAAATAATGAATTAAAAATAAGGATGACAACATGACAGACCAAAATCGCACCAAGCACCCCCATGTGGTTTTATTATCAAACAACGTATCGGGAATAACTTATTAATTTGTTTAACGGCCCTGGGTTCAAGCTCTGTTGGGCCTACGGCAATCCGTTTATATCTAGTGTTAACAGATGTTGTAAGCTAAATTTTGTTGTTATTAAAAACAATACGAGTTTTTGTTCGATTTATTTCATAAGGAAAAAAAACTACAAAAATATGGGTCTGCAAATAAATCATCATAAATTTAAATCCAACTGCTGTGACCTATATAGCTATTTTTTGTTTACATCTATCCACATCTTGAAAATAATTGTTAAAGAAACACACGCCACTCACCAGCGCCAATAGTTCCTGGTTCGCATCTATCTCATATTTCTCCTTAGCGGCGAATATGAGAGCCATCGACATGGATATGGTGTACGTGACCATCGTTATCGTGAAAGCGTCCAAAGCCACTTCAGGCAGCAGTTCTAATGGAGGCGCCTGGGGTACTGGTAACCTTGGCAGATATTATGAACTTTTTATACATTATTACGCGAACATGCTTAAGAGAATAAATCACTCAAGGAAAATGACCACTTCACTGAGTTGCTCATTTGTCTCATTACGTGAACACGTTTAAAGAACTGAGTCACTCAGTAAAATCGAGCAGCTCTTATGTGTACAAGTTTGAGCGTTTGAGTTTATATGTATTTATACCTATTATAGTTCTTATTACTATAACATCATATTTGTTTAATGTTGTTAATATGCGTATGGACCGGACCGCGGACATGGTATGTCGAGCGGCCGAGGACATCAATCACCTGAGTATGGATGGGGATTAAGATGTTTACAAAAAAATCGATTTTTAAATCGATTCACAGAAAATCGAGCTCCAAGAGATCAAACTTTTTAAAAGTTATATTTAACTTTTTATTCGTAAATAATATTTTTGCAGTGGTCGAAATTAGACTATAATCATCATTTATTGCAAAAACTGTTTCCATTTTTTACAAATTAACAACAGCAAAAAGAACGTCAATAGCAACTAAACAAAAAAAAGAAAGAATAAATAACCTACTAAGAAAAAATTACACTGAACTGTATTATTTTTGTCTATTTACAAATGATAAAAAACAAAAAGGACATCTAATAATCGATACTTTATTAGTTAAAAAATCGATCTTTTGGGCCACGGTATTTTGTGAATCGATTAATCAAAGTTAGGATTCAAATCGATTTAAAAATCGATCTTTTTCAGAAGGGAATCCTTAGGGGATTAATAAAATCAGCCGCCCGCCGTACTATGTCCGCGGTACGGTCCGTACGTGTGTTAACACCATAAGCGTGCACATCCATACGAAACTGAAATATGCATACGTTATCATATACTGCGGTGATAATTAGCAAAAAGGAGAGAAGGAAGAGAAGAAAGAATAGCCGTTACGTGCAATAATTTTGAATAATATATAAGTATACCTAATAGAATTACAGGTTACACAAAAATAACTAAGAGTTTCTAATATATGGCGACACTAAAACGTCTTAAAATTGTGAAAAAAACATAGCGCAGTACAATGCCCAAAGGGAGTATTTACAGTTCGCACTTAAGCATTAGAACTGGGTTTCAATCACTATACCATGGCACCGCAACGATAGCGCGAACTAAAAGACAAGTAACGCCATCTATTGAGGACAAGGTAATAATTCGGTATGAAGTGATGTTAGTAATTAGCAGCGACATCTGGCTTCGACTGTGATAAATGTTAATAGTATTTTGCAATTTCATAACACTAGACTTTTTTCGGAAAATGTGGACAGATTTCGAAAGTGGGCATCGGATATCCTTGGTAATCCAAGGATTCTAGACACGAATAACCAACATCCGTAGCGATTCCTGTTCAAGAATATAATAGAAAGAAAGTGTAGTAAAAAATACACATACCCAGTGGGTATATTCCCAACGAGGCTGATGCCAAAACTGTTCCTTTAGACCTCCGAACCTTGAAACGAGGGTTCCGACGACGATCGCCAGCAACTCTATAGGCACCGGCACGCGGCTTCGTTTGCTTACCCACGGCTGTAAATTATCAAATCATTATCATCATCATGTCCGAAAATTGTCCACTGTTGGACATTGGACTCTCCCAAAGATTACAAAATTGTTACGATTAAATCTATATTTATTTATAACATGGTTTATAGAACGATCTCATATTGAGATTACAACATTGATATTATTTAAAGAAAAAAAAAAACAAAAATTGTTTGGATATCCTAAATCTAAGTTATATCCCGGAAGTATAAGATATTATTCATTTGAGCAACGTTTAAAGTAAATATTGTATGTTTTTTTTTTGTTAATTTGGTGAAATTAATACGGTATAAAAGGCTTACATTTTTTTGGAATTATTATGCTTTTTTCCACTAGTGTGATATTTAAAACCTAGTATTATTTAAGAAAAACGAATTTTATAGACATATTTTATTTCGAAACCATAACTTTAAGCGTATTTATGCCTGTCTCCAATATTATAAAATAGGTATGTGATAATACCTTGAGAAGTTCGTTGTTCAGAGCGATGATGAGACAGGTGATGAACGATATCACGAACGCGGCCCAGTTGAGGTTCGGCAGGTTCTTTATCACTTCGATCACTGTCTGGAACAGACAACAAACGGCTTCTTGAGTAGGCAAAAATTGTGATGTTCCGTTGTTTGCCTATTATGCCTACTATATGTTTGTCAAATCATACACATCTCTTTAGTTAAATGGCCACAATTGCAAACGGTTATAACCGACGTCGGAAAGAACGGATTTCCGAAAGTGGTCAACTCAAGAAGGTAGATCTTGTATCACCAAGCCTCCACATGGGTTCCCAAGAGGGAAAATCAATATTTGACTCAAACTTCAGAACTGCTCGGGAGTAGGTGTAGTATGAGACCAGTCCCTACGCCCTAGCTAAATAGGTACTTAGATGGAGTAAAAAACCATGGGAGGTAAAAATGTGACATAACGCATCCTTAGTGCCCGGCAAGGATAAATGTAACTTAAATCCCGTATCGTCCCCATGCCAGATGCGGCGGGCGGCTCCGGGGGGTTTAGTGGGTATTTCCGACGCTTCACGTCGGGTGAGTCCCACACTGGTGCGGAGATGTCCTTCCGCACCCCCTTACCAATTGCGTTGGGGGACTTCGCTCTCACTAATGCAATTGGTAAGGGTAGTGCGTAAATGCATTCCCCTCGTCCTCCTGGTAAACCTTTGGACAATTTCCCTCCACGCTTCTTCATTTCCACTTACACAGTTTTTAAAACCAATGCTATTTTATTATTACTACCAATTTTTACTTTTTACTTATAACTTAATGTTCATCATTACTTAAAAATACCACAGTTCATTATTTATAAATTAAAAGAATATATAATTTTTATAAGGTTTGCCACTTACAAAAACAACTTTATAGTTGCCAGATGACTTCGGTATTTTGACACCGAAGAGATCTTTCAGCTGCGAAGCCAATACGTTGAAGGAAGCGGCTGTTGTGAACCCGGATACCAGAGGTTCGGACAGTAGCGTCGATACAGCACCTAGGCGCAGCATCCACATCAGCATCTGTGAAAAAACTAGACTTAATGCTACGAACAAATACAGTAATACCCCGCTTAGCGCGACCCCGTTACGCGCGGTTTCACTATAACGCGAATGTCAAATTTCGCGCTCAAATGCCTCGCATTACGCGAAAGAGTGCGTATAAACATAATGTAAAGACAATAGATGTATCTTTCTGTAAAAAATAAGAGTACGTATTGCATAAAGTGTTCTTAGAATTAAAGTGATTGATTAAAATGATTTGTATTTTTTGTATTAAATTTTGACTATGTTTAATCATAAACCTCGATATACGGGATTTTCAGTTAACGCGATTTTTTTCGGAACGTATCCCTCGCGTAAAGCGGGGTATTACTGTACACTGTACAATTATAATTGATTAATTAGGCAATTAAAAAAATTATTATTTAATGTCAAGAATATTTTGCGAAATTAATTAATTCTGTCAAGGAATAAATCCCATTAATTAGTTCTGTTAATTCAATAGGTCATTATTTGTATGGTATGATTCCTATCGCACAAAGAAAAAATTGGCCAACGACACCTGTGATAAAAAAAAAAAACTACAAAAAGCAAACGTAGTCCCTACTTTCTACGTATTTCATTGTTTATATTTTTTATTTACGTTCCGACCGCACCTGACTTAATAGGTATCTAATCATCAGGACCAGAATTATCTGGTCATCTCAGCCCCCCGCAATGGTAGGCAAGGATACCTTTTCAGGGCATTGCCCTCTTTGGTGGGATCTTCGCAGCCCGTTAATGCAGACCGGTCATTGGGGGATTCCCAGCGTATAGGCTGTTGGCTTTCTCAGTTTATTTTAAGTTCTAGTCGTTAATCGCCGTTTACGGCGACCAGAATAAATTGCGAGGCGACGGTTTCGTTCGCTTGTCCGGAGGGCGCGCGTGGAACGGAGCTATCCCTCTAATTAGAGGGAAGCTCGACACGTCTGTTCTCTGGAACATGTACGTAGCGAGCTTGCGGATATGAGTGTCCAAGCCCTCCCACTGCAGGTTCCGCGTTATTGTGTCATTCCTGACATAGCGGGGGGCTTTAAAGATTGCCCGTAAGGTGAGGTTCTCTTCACCGGGTTTAGTAACGAGCGCTATTATACATGTAGTTAATATATATATAAGCAAAGTTTGTTTTCTTTGTCCGAGGTAAACTCGAAAACTACTGGACCGATCAGCATGAAACCACAACCATTCGACGCGGAATTAATCGTAGATGGTTATAGGCTATATATTTTTAATAAATTCTATGAGCCCTTTGCCATGTTTTCTCAATTTGTTTGTTTATTATTCCTTTGACGCACCATCACCTCGAAACTACTGAACATATCGGGATAGGACTAATACCTTTCAACGCAGTATTTTTCCTAGACAGGTATTTTTTGGATTCCGCCGATCCTCTCTCATTTTATTTTCGATTTACTCTTTTGAACATTTTCCACTTTCATTTACTCTTATTTCCGCTAATAAAAACAAAATACTCTTACTTTTATTTATTCATTTTATTTTAAATTAGCTATAAATGAAACGTCATATGCACAGAACATATGAAACGCGGGCGGAGCCGCGGGCACCAGCTAGTTAAAATTATAAAACAGTAAAACTAACTAATCAAAGATGAGTAAAGTTTATAGTAAAGTAAAGTATATCTATAGTTATAGGAAAACTTCGAAAAATTGACAGAGGGATTTGATAAAAAGAAATTCAAGTTTAATACTTTTTGATATGATATGATATGATTGATATTTTTATGTACTTTTAGAGCTATGACGTATAATACCTCACCTGAAATATTCCAACCGTAAGGCAGACAATACTGAGTACTTGCAACGGCGTGTATTCATAGGAACCCAATGTAGGTACTGAAATAAAATATCCTGTTGTATGATATTGGTGTTATCAAATGTTTCTTATCTATATAATAAATATAATTATATTCAAATAACAAATGTTTACTAAATACCCATACTAAGTATCTATACACAATAATTAAAAAAAAAAATTGTCTGTAGTTTGTTGTTGCGGCCAATCTTCAAAAACATAAATCAATATCAAAATTTATTTATTCAATTTAGGCCCTAAGAAGGCGCTTATGAACGTCTAAAACACTACCACCGGTTCGGAAAACAACCCAGTCGAGAAGAGCGCAGGCGAGAAACTCGATCTGGTTCTTTTTTTTTCATAAAAATTATATATATCATTTTTTTTGTCATATAAAAATCTATACAAATCGTAGTTTTAATAATGTTAGCGGGTGCGCACAGAGATGTGGGTTAATTCCAGACATCACTATCGTTCACGTAATGATCCACCCTGTAATAACCTTTTGAGATTAAAACTTGCTCGACATAATACTTGAACTTATTGTCAGAATACTTATAACTAAAACTTATACTTCAGAATGGCTGTGCCGATTTTGACAGGACATTTTTTTCTAGATAGCTGAAGTTACTCAGCGTAACTTAGATGTCCTGTGTAAAAAAATTAAAAAACCCGAGAAGTTGTAAAAAAAAAAATGCTATTTTCAGTATTACTGGCAAGTGCTTGAATTTATGAGAAATGTCTTTGCTTACTCTTAGTGCGTATGTTTTAAAAATACTTAGTTCGTATTTTTTTCTGGAAACTTTGCAATGAGTTCGATGTTTTTAAAACATCTGTTATCGTTTTCTATTCAAAAATGTTTACTATAGATTTGATTTTACTGAAAAATATGTAGGTAACACTTACCCGAAGTGACGTTTGTGCTATTTGTACTAACAGCTTCGAAATGAGTCGAATGTTGGGTCACGACCTGTAAAATCAAGTATAGAGCAAAAGTTCAAAAAAACTCCGTTGTTTTGCGCCGAACAAACAATTATGGCGGTAAAATACATTGTCACCCGATAGATAGACTTGTGGTGTGATAAAATCGCAGTAAGGTGGATATCTATTTACTAATAACGAGTGTTTGGACAATGTTACGATACTAATGCCGCTAAAAATCTATTATTTTCTCATAGTTTTACTCGAAAGTCTGTCCTCTCTTTCATGACTTATGATGATGTATTCTGTACGGGCCCATAAATTAGTTGGAGGTAAGCAAAATTATTTATCATTTTTGTTTTGACGGTTTTAAAAACCCTCGGATGGTCAGTCACTTGTGGCACGACACAGTCACGTAGCGAACTATCCGTTATTTTGTGTTTAGCGTACCAGTTTATTTGAATTAGAGAGCATCCTGGACACATCGGTAGCTATTTAGCGACGAGCTTTCATACTGGGTATAGTTTTATATTTTTGGCTTAATTTTATAGGGATCTACTTCCAGCTAATTTAAAAACAAATCCACTTATCGGGAAATCTAGACCCTTATCACCGTATGAGTGTAGTGGCTGCCACTCCATATTATTTTCAAGGTTCCTGAGCACTGTAAAAATATTTTTACGACCCACTATCGAAATTTGGAAATAAAAAATACATACATACATATCATCACGCCTTTCTCCCGTAGGGGTAGGCAGAGATTACGTCCTTGCTACAATCTTCACACACCTCTTTCGCTTCCTCTACTTTCATGAGCGCTTTCATACATGCTCGTCGGTTATGAGTACTTTTTACCTGGCCTTTATTTAACACGTGATCGATTTTTGTCTAGATACGTTCGCCTAGGTCGACCCTTACCGACTTGCCCATTGCAATGGTTTATAAATGTTTATAATTTTTCAAAACATATACTAGTTACATTTTTTAATTATAATTTAGTTTTTAAAGGAGTGAATGCGGAGATGACAACTAATAGAGAGGAATGGAAGAGGAAGACATGTTGCGCCGACCCCAAATAAAAATGGGAAAAGGGTAGGGAGATGATGATGATGAATACATTTTTTGGAAAATTTATTAAAGCATTTTTGATAACGCGAATAGTTTTTTTTCTCACACTCTGACTTATGCTGTCCCTGAAAATTTGCCGCTAGTGTAAATCCGGTGCTTTTTATTAAACGGTTTTAAACAGTTAATGACAATTTTTTTTGTATCTTCTTTGCAATGATTTTACTTTACAAATCGTTATAAAAACGAACGTTAATATGAATACGAATATAAAAATCACCTTTCCAGCCATGAGACAGGCGACGGCGAAGGTTCCCATCGAAACGTGGGGCGAAGTACCAAATATCACGTAGATCAACACCGGAAAGAATGCCATGTAGAGTCCCACTATTGGAGGCACTTCCGCCAATAACGCGTACGCCATACCTGCAATAAAATATTAAGAATATCACCTGGCTGCTCGTTTATCAGTGTAAGTTAGTCTGTGTGTCTGTTACTTTTATCCACTTTTCTTTTAGTGTTTATTTATTCGTGTACGTTAAGTTTCAATGTCTGTTTACAGTGTAAGTTTATCTGTCTGTTATGCAGCTGCATTCCACGGAAAGAGCCACATTCCAATTTCCCAATAACATGGTTCAATAACACAGCTGCATCCCACGGAAACCGCTACCTTGCAGTTTCCATGTAACAGTTGCAACATCGGACCACTGACGCTACATGCCACCTGCGATTATATGGAACTCCACATCGTCATCGTGGGAATCGCCCCCACCACTCGAGGCTCGCTGAAGCTCACCTCATCCGTTGAGTGCACCAAGGAAGGCACTAATGAATCTGACATCGATCAGTAGGCACGCAAATAAGTTTAGTCTTAATATAAGATTATTGTAAACTTTAATTAATAAATATTAAGTTGAATTGGTTTTTTTACGCCTCTCGGGCGCGCCCCACATAATTTGTCTGTTAGTTTTGTTTGTTTGACTGTTTATTTGTTTATAAACTTATTTTTATGTTACTGTAAGATTATGTGTCTGTTACTTTCAGTCTGTCTGTCTGTCTGTCTGTTCGTTTGTTTTTTGTATATAAATAGCTTGAAAACGTTTCTCTCTATTAATGTATTTTGTTTAATGATAGCTTATTGATATTTATTTGTTACGTATTATTATAAAATTCGCTGCTTCTACAAAATCAGTTGTGTAAAACTGGAGTATATTTCGAAGAAAAAATTGGAAAAGTGTTCCTTATTAGCAGTACTGGATAGACAATTACTCATTCAAAAGAGCTTATTAGGGCTTTTACATAGCGCAAAGTTTAAGAAGCCCTGATGAGCAGTAGGGTAGGTAAAATTGGTGAAAACACTAACTGGGCACCATGCTTCAGCAAACGCATGCACAACATTGGTGTCCAGAACGCAAGAGCGTACAGGTTCCGCAGATAAAACTTCAAAGTATCATTTGTGTGAATGTGATCCATTAATACCCGTACACAGCCGATTTCTGGATAAGCATGTGTTGCTCCCGGAGGTGTTAGAGATACCCACTATCAAAAACATTATACAGGATACATCTTCGATAACTTAATGCATATTCGTAAAAATTTAGACAAGCTAGATCTAGTGAATGATCGTTATAATTTTAATATTAGAAGTAAAGACAAGTTGGCTGGAACCACGCTTTAGGTTAAGTAAGTGTAATAAAAGCTATATAGGTAATAGTATTCGGTTCTACAATAAGATCCCAAGTAACATTACCGATTTACCTGACAATAAGTTCAAGTATTATGTCAAGCAAGTTTTAATCTCAAAAGGTTATTACAGGGTGGATCATTACGTGAACTATAGTGATGTCTGGAATTAACCCACATCTTTGTGCTTCCACTAACATTATTAAGACAACGATTGTATAGTTTTTTATATGACAAAATAAATGTTATATTTATAAAAAAAAATAGAACCAGATCGAGTTTCTTGCCGGCTCTTCTCGACTGGGTTATTTTCCGAACCGGTGGTAGTGTTTAGACGTTCATAAGCGCCTTCTTAGGGCCTAAATTGAATAAATAAAGTTTGATTTTGATTTTGATCTTGATTTTGATATACAAGCTGTGAGCTTTAGCAGTGTGGCGGCGATCACAATAGATTTATCCAGGTCGCAGTGATACAGGACTGTTCTAGCCTGCATAGTTTGGATTTAATAACAAATACATAAAATATGTTTGCTTTATTACCATTTATGACGTCACTTACCTTGCGGTATGTGCATGACGGCGGTCGTAGCGCCAGCGACAAGGTCCCCGACGAGGTAATGCTTAGCGCTGTATTTCGGCAGCCAGCGCACGATCGGCACGGAATTGAGCAAACAATCCCCGATTCCGCAACTGCGTAACGCTTTCTTGCATCTGTAGCCCACTGGAAACCCAATTGTATATAACACTAAACTGTATTATCTGCTTTTAGATTATAATATTTTGGCGATTGACCTTTGTTCTATGTCTTATAGTGTAAGGGCAATGGTCCGGGACGTCTTCTAACCCCCAACGGGGAAGGCTTCTGCATCCGTCCACTGCAGCCCATTTCCCTGCACAGTGATAGAGGCACACAGGTCGTGTATGGGACCTTTTATTATTATTATCAAATAAATAAAACATGTAGGGATTAGCTAGGATTAAAATTCCGCGGGAATTTTTACTCTTAGGTAACGGTGGCGACGTCAAGAGCCTCCCCAGTTGGGGAACGAGACACGTCTTGGCTTAGGAATCAATTTTTTTTCTAACCTAGCTAATGCTGTTGACCGGAAGGACCTTTGCAGCTTCACTGAACTTTGGGGGCGAAAGCTGAAGACTCTCAGCCGCAAAAAGGTAACTAGCACAAGGGTTCGAACCTCGGCTTGGCCGCTACCTGTATTATAAAATTCCCGCGGAATTTGAACCAAGTTAAACCCTACATTTTTTATTTCATAAATAATAAAAAAAGGTTCCTTACAGGACCTATGTAATTTTTTTTTTGACGGGGGGAAATGCATTTACGCACTACCATTAGTGAGACCGAAGTCCCCCAATGCAATGGGTAAGGGGGTGCGGAGGGACGTCTCCGCACTAGTGTGGGACTCGCCCGGGCGTGAAGCGCCCGGAAATACCCACTAAAACCCCCCAGGGCCGTCCGCCGCATTTGGGTTACCTCGTACAAATGCGTGCCAGCGCCCACGCCCGCGAAAACCGCCGTTCCCGTCGCCGGGGACAGGCGGCTAACTTTGCTTCCGCACACACTCCGGGTCCCCCTCAGGCGGCGACCCAAGACGTGTCTCGTTCCCCAACTGGGGAGGCTCTTGATGTCGCCGCCAGCGCGATACAGTAACACTGCCCATGCATTGAGCAATTACACGCACAACACTCCATACACACTCATGCATAACATGCAAGGTACATAGGTCCTGTAAGGAACCTTTTTTTTTAATATTAATATAAAAAATGTAGGGATAGCTAGGACACAACTCGCGAGTGAGTCTTGAGTACTCAGGTGACGGCCAAGCCGAGGTTCGTACCACTTTGGTAGCCCTTGAGCTAGTCACCTTATTGCGGCTGAGTGCCTTCAGCACTCGCCCCCAAAGTTCGGTGAAGCTGTAAAGGCCCTTCCGGTCAACAGCATTAGCTAGGTCAAAAAAAAAAAAAAACCGCATTTGGGATGGGGGCGACTCGGGGTGGCTTTCGCATTCACCGCGTCGCAAGGACCTATGTACCTGCGTGTTATGTGCATTGTTGTGCGTGTAATGCTTGATGCATGGACAGTGTCACTGTATCGCGCCAGCGGCGACGTCAAGAGTCTCCACAGTTGGGAACGAGACATGTCTTGGGTCGCAGCCTGAGGGGCACCCGGAGAGTGTGCGGGAGCAAAATTAGCCGCCTGTCCCCGATGGCGGGAACGGTGGTTTCGCGGGCAACTTAGTAATTGATGCCGATTGCCGTTCTTTTATACTGTACCGTTTATTGGGATTTATTTTATAGATTTAGTTATTTCTCTATGCCGAACAACAACACAAAAACAGTAATAACAACATACATGGTCTATCGGGGACTTGGTAGTCTGCATCTTTGTTGAGGGCATCTTGCTGATAAATTCGCCTCACCACGTTAAACTGCTGACTGGCACGCGACTGATACCTGAGAACAAAACACACATTTCATATTATCTTCAACTCTATTATATATTTCGTAAGTTATTTGAAATGATCCGATTAAAAACTCGTTGACGATTATAAGAAACACTTTCTAATGTGGCTTTTTCGATGCATCGAGTTTCAAATCACAACGGAGTTAAAGAGATTTGTAAAACTTGGCCAAATTTTTCTGGAATCTTGGTCTAATATATAATAGTCCTTGTGTTTGATGGCATATTACATAAAATTGGTGACACTTTACGTGAAATAGAATGTTCGTTGTGCATAGACAAAATGTGTTGAAAGTAGTGATACTAGATGTAAATTGTAAGATATCTCAAAAAGTTTTAATTATGAACTGTCATTTTGTTACAACATTGAACATGAATACTATTACTGCCGCCAGACTTGGCTGCATGGCCGAGCGCTTTTGCCTTTTCCTTAAAAAGGAATAAATGAAACCAAAAATAAACTTGCCCATCTTCGTCACTGTCTCCGTCTAAATCTTGTAATAACGGTTCGTTTTCGCTCGTATTATCTCTGATATCTCTATCGAAAATTAAAAATGTTTTTTTCATACGCATTTTAACTTCGATAATGTGTTTTTTTTTTATAAATTATATTACATGACCCAACGTTTAGTTAATTCGATATTAAAAGTATCACTTATTACTTTACACATTTCAAATTTTATTTCCATTTTTATTCCGTAAAATGTTTAAAACTCGTTTAGAATTATTATTACTCGATTATTATTACACGAACATGACTACTACTGTTGATTCAAAAAATGAAAATTAATAAATCACGTACCAGGCGCACAGAAATCGATAACAGATCTAAATATAACTGTAATGTAAAAAAAATTAGATATTTAAATTCTCAATAACTGTGTCTAGGGCCGGGGTAGAAATTATGTACATACGTATAATGTATATACGTACGATAAGATAAAATATAGTTTTCTGGAGAAAAAAAAAACTTTCTTAGTATTTTTAATTCATATACTTTTTCGATGAATTGTATGCCTGTCGTCTTGTATGGATCAGAATTTTGGTCCATATAGTTGATGGATGAAAGGAGAATGCATACATCCGAGATGACAATGTTGAGATGGATGTGCGGACAGGATTAGAAATGAATACATTCGAGGAAGATTGAAAGTGGCACCAGTGACAGAGAAGTTAAGGAGCAGCCGTCTGTCTTGGTATGGGGATGTAATGCGCAGGGAGGAAGAGGATGTTGTAAGAACGATATTGCATATGAATGTGGACGGGTATAGGGGAAAATAAAGACCAAAGAACAGATGGATGGATTGTGTGAAAGATGATATGCATAGAAAGAGAGCGAAAGTAGGTATGATCTACAAAGGCCACAAATAAAAATGAAATAAGGGCAAGGATTTAATATAAACTCTTTCAAAATTGAATAAAATAAATTCTCATCGTGCCTATTCGTTATTTTGATTGATTACCACTTCCTCGCCATTCTATCGAACAGTGTAAGAAATGAAAACTTTTTTTATCCCGTTATTGTTTTAAATTTTAGAAAAACTTCTGAATTTCAATCAAACAGACGTTTGTGTAAATAAATCAAGTGATTGTATTTTTATTTATTATGGTTATTAACATAAATTAGGTTATATTATCGACTTACTATTTTTTTCTTGTAAATAATATTTCTGTCTAGGCAGCATTTAAGTGTAATTCGATCTAAATTATAGGTATTTCAAAATTCTAAAGTTGTACCTGGGTTTGTTGGATAATAAATTAAAGCTAGTGTAAATGAGAAAGTATCAGAAAAAAATCATATTATTTTGATACCGTTAATGTTATATGGTTTATTACAACCAATTAAGTTTTTAATGTCTGCCCTGGAGTCAGTTGTAAGATAACATGTCCGAGTCTTTGAGTATTAAAATATTTTATCATTCGTAAGGATTCACACACGGGATTTCACTGAGAATAATAAATTTGTTTTGTTTTTCTATATTTTACAACGGCAGTCAAAAAACTTTTAATAAATACAAAATATACGGTGTATTTTTAATTCATTGTAAATTTCAAAATCGACTTCATTTATTAGAAAAAAATCTACGGAATCATGTTTAGATATCCGCCATTTTAAAAATTGTGTTTCGCGGGACGCACCCTTTTTTTTTTTTGACGGGGGGAATCGACTATAGAAATACGTTTGTTTATTGTTAATATAAGATTTTTGAAACGTTTAATATTTATAAACGATTATAAATTGATTATTTACGTCCGTGCCGATGTAGATTAATTAAGAAATGTATGTTTTTTTTTTTGTATTCATTCATAATAACACGCTCTGGTTATCAATCATTAACTTGAATATTATTTTATTTCCAAATTAAATTTAAACGGACGCGCTTTAAATTTTTTTTTACATCACAATAATATTTGTTTTTTTTTTAAATATATATTAATTATTAATTCACATTCACTGAACCCTAGAATCGGATTAATTAATTAATTATTATTATTATTAGTATCGCGACGTTTTACAAATGGGTCGTACGAAGTTAAACTGAGTATTTGTAAACTCTATAAGCGATAACGCAACGATTCGGACGGATGACCAACAATTGGCTTACTGTGATTACAATGATAAAAAATATATATATTTAAAAAAAAAGTGATAGTTATTTTCTTACCGGCCTTGAGTTACAGTTCATGCAACTCTGTGTAAAGTGTTTTTATTTTTGTAGTCTAATTTATTTTGAACAAGGTGTGTGCCCGCGGCAACGCACGCTTTATACGGAACACTAATTATCTTCCTGAAAAAGTTTCTGATATTAAGTACTAACTGATACTTTTTTTTACAGTTTCTTGGAGTGCTGTGTTTTTGGTGCTGAAATAAAGCACTAATGTTTCTCTTAAAATCAAACACATGCCAGTAAAACTGTGCGTTGACTCGGATTTTATTCAAATTTTTATGAGTACTCACTTTTTAGGCGGAACCCTAATTATTTTGCAAAAATAAGTAGCCTCAGTTACGCGCAGTAATTTCAGCTATCTTCCAAGGAAAGTCCCGTCCAAATCGGTCCAGCCTTTCCGGAGATTAGCCGGAACAAACAAATAGGCAGACAAAAATTAAATGGTTTAGGTATCGTATATGCATTCATATTTATTTAGGAAAAAATTGTCATTTTTTTTATTACAAAGAGACACTTCAATTTTATTTATTAGTATAGATAGTTTTTTAGGCTGTACAATGCCGTTTGACTTTGCCTTCGTGGTTATTTATTCAAATGTAAATCAACTTAGAATTATTTTCTTTTAACTTTAAGTAATTGATAATTATGTAGATAGTATGAATAAAATGTTAACATTCACAGTTATGAATATAGACAAAGATTTGAAGTTATCTTATGATGTTAACACACGTACGGACCGGACCGCGGACATATTAAGGCGGACGGCCGATGTTATTAGTCCCCTAAATAGGGATGAATCCTTTCCGAAAAAGATCGATTTTTTAATCGATTCGAATCTAAAATTGATGAATCGATTCACAAAATCTCGGTCTTTCAAACTAATAAAGTATCGATTATCAGAGCGTCCTTTTAGTTTTATATAATATAATGATCACTTGTAAATAGCTAAAAATTAAACAGTTCAGTGCCATTTTTCCTTAGTAAGTAAGGCATTCTTCTTTGTTTTTTTAGTTGATATTGATCATGTTGAGTACTGTTAATAAAAAAAAATCGAAACAGTTTTTGCAATAAAGGTCTTAATTATAGTCTAATTTCGAATACCGGAAGAATACTAATTACGAATAAAAAGGAAAATAAAAAAAAAAAAAAAAAAATATTGATCTCTTGGATCTCGATGTTTTGTGAATCGATTAAAAAAATCAATCTTTTTGAAAAATCTTATTCCCATCCCTACTTAGGCGACTGATGACCTCTGCAGCTCGAAATACCATGTCCGCGGTCCGGTATGTAAGTGTATTAACACCATTAGCGTGTTTATTGAAAAGTAAACATTAATTTATCGTTGTGTGAGCAAATAAATACGTATGAAAACAAATTTATGTCTGTTCGTATCATTGAAGTATTGTATGAACTGACTACGACCTCACTTGATATTAAGTGACAATGAATCAGAAGACGTTGCTAAAAAATATTTTTAAATCGTAAGACGCGCGCGACTTGCGTGATCAAAACTTTCCAATAATTTTAACTCACATGTATTTGTTATGTCTTTCTCTATTAATAACGGCCATATATTTTTTGTCAAAATCAAAATCAAAATTTGGCGGTCAATCAAAAATCAATCACATGCGGTTGGCGGCAGATTTCAAATTTATTGCTATCGCGTTGCGCCCCAAAGAAAGAGTTATAAAACACGAAAAGGACAACTGCAGCGCGAGCTGATTTTACCGTATGCAAATTAGAGTAAAACATCACTTCGTAGTACCCTGTTTCCTGCTCCAAAACTGAACAGATTATTAATTTCAGTTTTAGAGTAATACAGACTTTGGCTATGCCTGTACGTTTTGCTGTTTTAAATTTTATCCATAAAATTTGTTTGACGAACGTCTGAAAATGATGGTAAAACCGAGCATTTTTTTTTTCATTTACAAAGGCTCCTACAATAACTAATTTATGGAAAAAACCAAACCGTACGGGCATGGGGGTGGTGGATTATATATTATTTGGTTTAAAAATATTTGCCATAATGCTATTATCCAAGGAGAAAACAGGGGACTACGTTTGTATAGAAAAATGCCGCTAGCATATCCTCTTAACAATAGTCTGTTACCTGTATCAATAGTCTGTAGTAGGTTGTCCTATTTAATTCGGTATCTTCCAATTATTTTACTCATTCCGTTCAATTCAGAATTAAAAAATTGTTCACTCAACTTAGGCCCTGATAAGGCGCTTATGAACGTCAAAATACTAGCACTGGTTCGGAAAATAATCCAGTCATCGAGAAGACCCGGCAAGAAATTTGATCTGGTTTTTTTTTTCTGTATGTTTTGTACGCGGTAATGATTTTAATATTTCAAATACATACCTCTTATATATTTAAAATTAAAAAAACACAAAATTAAATAATTTATTCAATTTAAGCAAAAAAAAAAGTGTAAATACTGGTTTTGAAAATGAAATCGTATTTAGAAATTTTGTATGCAATGTCCAAAACCGAAGACCCTGTAACGGTTAAGTTATTAAATGGTTGTAGAAAAAACTAAAAAGTAAATATATTAAAAGGTTGAGCATCGATGGATTTTTATCAGTATATGGCACTTGTCGCATTCGATCATGTGATGTTTGTGGTTTTAATTGTTTGTTTGACCGATAATAAGCCGCCGCGCCGCTCGGAGACTGGGCCTTGCCAATGCTTCCTCGTCAAGTTACAAAACATCATTATCAACATAGGATACAAATTAAATAGTAGTAGTATTCTATTTAAACACGTAGCATCGAGGATACGTGATTGTATCTATGTCATAATGGACTAAATATTTTCAACAAATTCGTTGTACTATGTTTTTTTTATTGGGTGCCAATTTGAAACAAAAGTCAATTCTGAAAGCTGTTATACAAATTACAAAAATTGATTTGTAATTGTGATCGATAACGTAACTGATTTAAAATTAGTCTGTATTTAAAAAAAACATTCATTTATAAACACTCTTATAAGTCTTGTATTGGAGCCGTCTTAACCTATAGTCAGTGTGTGCAGGGCACACGGGCGCAAGGTTTTAGGAGGCGCCAACGCTCTCAAAGACTCTGCGCCCGTCTTATGGCCGACACCAAGCGAAGTAATGTTAAAAATTACTTCCCGACATCTTAAATTGAATCCGAATTTACTTTTGAAAATATAACTGTAAGTATTTAATTTTGACCGCGCGCCTAATATTGGGCGGGCGCCAGAATATTGGTTGCACACGGGTGCTACAAGGGTTACAGTCACCGCTGTCCTGTATGACAATTTTACTCCACCATAACTGTACTATATGTTATGTATATCATGTATTTCAAATCAATAATAGAATTAAAAACGCCTGACAGTTTTAATTAGCAACACGGGATGTGTTAGCATCGAAAACACTGGTTGCTATAATTATTGCGCAGTGTACAAATTTTATTGTAAAAACTACATACAATTGGAGGTTATTTGCATTTAAGATTTGCTAATATTATGCATTAATAAGCATATATATAATATATGGGTAATGCAGTCACGGTAATCTGCCGTGACAGTGACGTGAAACTGTGTAATCTCAACGATATAATCGTCCTGTTATAAAATACATATAATTTTTATTGATTTCTGATAGACGTTTTAAAGCTGATAATTATTCACTAAAGTTTACATTATTTAATGATAATACGTAAAGAATAATTATTACATGACATAAGTTTTTATAAAGATTAAAGTCCAACAAGTTTTAAGATTAATCAAGAGGTTGGAATAGTAAATTACAATCTATTTATACCAATAAAAATGAATGCTTGTATATTTCCTCTTTATAAACAAACAACAATTATTTTGTAAAAAAAAAAATATTGTCAAAAAATTTAATATAATTCTACAAGATCATCTTTTTTTAATTTGGTCGACAAATGGAAAAACTTATATGACGCTATGACAAACTCTCTTGGAATATTATTTTATTTATTAAAACGATTTGACATTGGCTAACCTAGAAAACAAAAAATACAAAACATAATATTATCTGTACAAATAAGTTAAATTGAAGTGTCTGTTTATAATACCAGCATAATGTTTATTAATTAAATACATATATATTTCCGTATTTGTACGAATGTATCTACGGTATGTATACATAAAACACATTTTTTTTTCTATATCTGTTTGTTACGATTTATATCCGGAACTGCTGAAAATATATTGAAGGGACTTTTTCTAGTATATAGCTTAAGTTATAACTTCATAGGGCCTTATAAGGCGTAACTCAGACTAATTTTATTTTTAGAACATAATTAGGGTACTGTGTAAAAGAAATTAAAACACATGGTATTGTCAACGAAATACAATTCAATGGCCTGTTTTACTGTCAAATGCTTGAATTTGTGAGAAATATTTTTGCTTTCTGTTATTACTAAAAATAATTAGGGCCTGCACAAAAAAAAAAAAGTGATATTTTTCTTTTCAAATGATTATTTAACAACTATATTATATATTACGTCATATTGTTATTATAATACTATAATTGTGCGGTATAAAAAATATGATACGCGAGCGGAGCCGCGGTAAACAGCTAGTATAATAGTATAGAAAAATATATATAATAAAGTGAAATTAATAACATTAGTACGTACCATCCGTTTGGATTGAGTTTCTCCCTCTCCCAGTCAGGTGTCGAATCATTTCCTGCGTCTCTCATTTTTCTTATTTATCTATTTATTTCACTCGTCAGGTCCATAACATTATCACCACTACATACACTGTTTTGTTAAAGTTTTTTTTTGTTTATTTTATACCAAATGATATTATATATTTTTACTAAGTTTACTAAACTTGAATGTCTGTATATTTGTATGGTAGGACTATAGTTTCATCTTAGGTTTAAATTTATGGTAATGCGTCTGGATAAAATAATAGATTAGTATAATTTTTCTAAACTCGTTTAACTTTACTCGATAATGTTTGTGACGCTAAAGGCTCTGCAGGTACCTATGTAGATTTCTTTTGTTTGGTTTTTTTAAGATAAGCGCATTCAAGATAGATTATATTTTTATTATCAGCCGTTGCGGAATCAGATAGCATTTGTGCCTTTATCATAAACCTAAGGATTTAAATCTTAATGTAGTTTTTTTATTTTATTTCTTTTAGGTAAATAATATTTTTCATATATGAAATAAACGCGAAGGACTCAGGGTTATTTTGAACTCTATTATCTACTATCAGAATGTTTTATATGTAAATGATTAAATAAAATGTCATAGTAGATGATTTAGAAAAAAACTGATACTGAAAGTCTTTAAGTTTATTTTTTTAGAATAATTCATTAGGGCCATGAATACCAATTATTTAAGTCGAACTTTGTATTATGTATTTAATCTTCAGTGCTCCAACAAAATGGCAGTTCTATATTGAAGCTATATATATAGGAGTTCTTGTGACACTTCAGTATTTACGCTTATTTTCATTACACTACACTTGGGCGTAATAACCAAACTATATCACTAAAATTAAATAATGTAGGGTTAAATACTGCAGTGCAAAGAAATAAATGATAATGCAAAATTGTGCCAAAACATCTTGACTGGGGTTTTTGAGCTAATTAATTTCGGGTTCCTTGCGAAGATTCCTACTGTAATGGTTACGACAAACAACGGGCGGGATTTTACTATAGAAGAGGTTGCACGGCGCGACATCTTCAATAAAAACATCTAGCTAGCGTCCCTACCCGCCCGCTGTGTGTCGAAACCAAAAACCTTTCCACGAAGTCGGTCTAGTTGACTACAACTTAACGTGTCAACATAAAAAAAAAATTTAAAGTTTTTTTTTTACGGATTTTCTATATTTCTTCCTGTTCCTTTATAAAGTTCAACTGGAACTATCACTTGAGCCACCAACGGGGACGGGGTGTCTATGTTTTGTCTACATTTGATGATACGAGGAACAGGAGGTCTCGTAATTGTGATTACGTAAGGAATATTTACTTATTTACATTACAGTTTTTTATTTTGGTAATTATGCCAATGTTGCATCATCAAAGGAGGGGAGGGGTATGGGAGAGGAAAAGCTTTGCTTATTATTGCTGTCAAGCGAAAAGGTGGAGTCAAAATGTTTAACACTTTGCTTAGCAGCCCCTTAATGATTTCTGTATTCCGTAAATCTAGACTTCAAAGTTAATTATCCTAGTTATTATAGATCTGTTTATTATTATTATTACATAGACCGTTATAAAGAAAGATTTTAATTGTTAACAAGGCAGCCATGAGGATGATTGACAGAAGAGAAACCGCAAAACTTTGGAAAAACTATTTTTTAATGTTTAAATTTTATAATTTGTTAGTTGAAATTATTAACATAACCTAACATTTTATGTATGTCACTTCCCTGGTTTTTATCTATATTGGCACTCCGAGCAATAGTTATGTACATTGTCATATTTTTTATACATAATACAAATTTATAGCCTGCGTATAATTTTATAATTTATCTCTGAGGGCCAGCACTTAATTGCTATCTTTTACTTGACATACTAGAGCGTGTTGACGGCTGACGTTACAACATTGGTAATGCGAATCTATAAATTTTTAACAGAGAATCGCTCACAGCCGATAAATTATTTGAACTGAAGCGATGATGGCGCAGCGGGTTATGCGGCCGGATTTCGATCCGCATCTATGCGACTCTAAAATGGGCCTGAGCTTTCGATGAATGACAACATCGTGAGGAAACCACAGCGCATGGTGGTAGGACATTTTCTAATGATGCCTGCCTGGGTAGCTACCACCCTCAAGTTTGAAAACATGTCGCCAAATACCAATAGGTGTGTTCCGGCAGTATCAGTTGGGTACCAGAACATCTAGGCTTAGTGTGTTTATCATCTTGGATCACATCGTCAACATCATCAGGTGAGATTGTGGTCGAAGCACTGAGCCTATTCCGTGTAAAAAAAAATTCTCACTTTAAAAAAAGTAAGACTTATATAGGTATTATTATATCGTAAAGTTTCTAGATACGTTGAAAACAACTGGAAAGTAAAAGTAACATACATCCTATTGAGAATGACAATATTTAAAAAGATCTGGTTCTGTTATGTAGCTTAGTGGACTATCTTATCTTTAATTCATTAAGTTGCGTTATTTGACCCCACATTATGTCATTTTGGTAGAGTTTTACGTGATATAGTTTGGCTGTGCACAAATAATGGAAATAACAATACGAAATAATCGTTCCCGGTCGCCAAAAATACTCCTTGGAAATTTCTAGAAATATGGTCATCGTTTTAATATAGAATCGACACTGCCATAATTGTATATTTAAATCACATTTTGTCAACAACTGCGGAAGAGATACTATTTATAAATTATTGGTATAAAAACAATATTATTAAGCTTACAAACTATAAAAACAAAGTCTGTCTGTCTGTCCGATAGTACATTTATAACTCGAAAACTATTGAACAAAAAGCCATGACTCCTTTATTAAATCTATAGGAATAAAACGTTAGAGGTCTGACGTTGCGCACGCTTGTCCCAAAAATACTTGATAGACTTCAGAAAAAAATAATGTGCTTCTTAAAATTCGAACGTTGCGATCACAGACTTGTGGATCGAACAGTGTACATGATAAGTCGGACGACCGAACTGACTCAAATTATCAGTTGCTATATGGAGAAAGTCAGGTAGGGACGTACTGTCGACCTGACGGTCGTGCCTCCTTCCGAGGCGGGCTAAGTGGTGGAGGGGAACTATTCTCCTTCATCCCTACCGGACGGACGAGGCCTGGTGGGTTCGCTGCAGGGGGCGACGCGGTGCTTGCGAAAGCCGCCCCGTGTCGCCCCCATCCCAAATGCAGTGGACGGCCCCGGGGGGTTTTAGTGGGTATTCCCGGCGCTCCACGCCCGGGCGAGTCCCACACTGGCACGGAGCTCGTCCCTCCGTGCCCCCTTACCTATTGCATTGGGGGACTTCGGTCTCACTAGTACAATAGGTAAGGGTAGTGCGTAAATGCATTTCCCCTCGACAAAAAAAAAAAAAAAAAAAAAGGGACGTCATATTTTCGAAATTATCTAAGTGTGAAATAAATAGAAACTACTATTTATGAAGGTAAAAGACTTAAAGACAGATAAATGTTGCATTTTACAATATTGAAATAATGACGTTATTTACGTTGCAGCTATTTTATGGCGCTTCATTAATGTACACAAGACGACTTATAACTTCGGTCGTTTACCCTACGATGCATGAGTTTTAATTCTTTTTTTTTACACAGAACCGTAACTGTTTTCCTAAAATAGTTGATAATTGAAAATAAATGAAACTGGCCATTGAATCGGATTTTATTCATAATATCTTTGACCAGAAACACAGAAATTCGTATATGCGCAGAATTTTTTATACTTATAACCGTAGCAGTATATTTTGAAAACAATGTGAGTTATATAACTTCAGAGCGCTCATGGTTTCGTTTTACTACTTACTATTAGACTAACATACATATACATACATATGCTCACGCCTGTTTTCCCCGAAGGGTTAGGCAGAGGTGAAGTAGCGAACTACACCCACCCACATTTCGCCGAGATTAGTTCCGTCCCAGATGTGACAGGGGGCGAGCCTGTCGCCATATCGGGCACAAATTCCAAACTCCGGGATGATACTGAGTAGAAAAAAACCCAATATCACTTGACCCGACCCGAGGATCGAACCCGAGACCTCAGAACGGCAGTCGTATGTAATACAACTGCGCTACCGAGGCAGTTAACATATGACTAATAACAGTTGTTATTAGACTAACATATGCACTTAAGTCTCGCTTACAAATAAAACCACTGACAAAACATGTCTTTCATGTGTACAAAGACTACAAAGTCAATAACATTTTGCACAAACAGCTCTGGCAAGGAAATGCAAATTGGGATAAGATGAAGCGTATAATATAATAAATATTTAAAATTGCACTTTAACTAGTCGAGAATAAGGTTAGTTAATTAATGTGGTTTTATGAAAGAGCATTAGTCTGATAAGTTCGTTGTACTTGGTTGCTGGTACGTTGCGACTGATTTATAGAGTAACCATACGTCTTCTTTTTTATTTATGGTTCCACACAGTATCTCTCATCGCGGCACGAACCAAAAAGTTCGATTCATAAAAATAAATCCATAAAACTGAGGAACAGTCTCTCGGCCGCTGTATTCCCTATTTCTTACAACATCGGGTCCTTCAAATGGAATGTGAAGAGACACTTGTGCAGGCTGGCATAACAGCGGAACGGCGATCGGTAACTGATATTTCGGTGATCGTCGCTGTTTTTGGATTGTTCTGTGCTTACCATCAGGCACAGAATAACCATTTTGACGTGTTAGTATAAAAACAACTCTTTCGAAGGAAAAGGCAAAAGGTACTATTTAGACCATGCAGCCGCCAATCATGTATCTTTTCATTATCCACAATTTATATGTATTTGTTCCAGATAATATTATCATATTTTAGCTTCAACGATTTATCTGTACGGTTAATTTTTTTTAATATAAATAATAGTAATGTCACTAACATTGTTATAAACTATGATGCCATACCAAAAGGAGCAAATATAACTTTTATTTTACTATAACTGGGCATAATAAAAAAAAATTGGAGTAAAATTTCAAAAAAAATACCAAAAAATTAATAAGAAAGAAACTTGAAAAAAAAAACCTATTTTGCTACTATAATATCCAGAACACGATTAAAAGTTTACTGATCTGATTTTAACAAAAAGAAAAAGTGATTTAAAAAGAGGAATGCCTTGCAGTAAAATACAACATAACAAAAAAGTATGGCAAACAATTTAAATTAATTATTTGAACATTTATTTATTTAAATAAAATACTTTGTAATATTTATGCACATGAAATAAACTTGATTTCTTTAATGTTTAACTATACCATTCTATACACTGAATATTTGAATGAAGAGATCGTTAAATAGATTAATACAAATAAAACAAAAGGTAACACAAATAGCACTTATAAAATTATTGCAAACTACACTGACTCACTATTACCGAGAATTTTAAAGCACTACAGGTAAATACTTGAACAAACTCTTTGTGTGTAAAAAGTTTTATATTTATTAAAAATGAAAAGCGCGCGCAAATATGGCCGACGAAAAACGCTACTCACGCGTCTTAGGTAATCAAAAGACGATCGAGAACTATATTATATTTAACGATTAAATTGTTATGAATGCGCGATACTCAATGCTCTGATGACTCAAGGTTCTGAGAAATTACATCGATGATACCGTGGAGTCTAAGGTACATTAGTGATTTAACGTGTTATTATTACAAGAAAAAGAAGTTATATTGGTGAATTAAAACCTTAACTAAAATATGTAGACTTACCTTCTTTATAGTAGAAATTCTTTAGAGACTAATTAATGAATAAATCTTGTTAATGAGGAAAACTCTACATAAAGACATAATGGTTTGTTTAATGCGACCATGAATGCGAGTTCTTTCATCCCAATTTCGTGTTATTTTACTAATGTACTGTGGTCAAAGTTGAAGTCTCTAAAAAATTGACAGCCATTTTTCAAAGCATTCCAGAGAAGTTGTTGTGAGATCTCCAGAATTCACGCTCCCCGTTCTGATTTTCAATACATTTATGCACAATAAACAAACTGTGTCGTCAAGTGCCGGCCAAGAATAATATCACCCCATATGTTACCGTGGATGTCGTAAAAGGCGACTAAGGGAAAAAACCAGAGGGTGGGCAGCAGTATTCTCTAAGTACCACAAACGCCGACTGCGATCGCAAACCCGCCAGCCAAGCGTGGCGGTTATGGCAATCCACCCTTTTTTTTTTTTTTTCGAGGGGAATGCATTTACGCACTTGCTGTCCAGCCAGATCTGATAGGGAACCCCTTCCAGGTCTGGCTGAAGCGCGACTGATGATGTTTTTTTTTTTTTTTGACCTAGCTAATGCTGTTGACCGGAAGGGCCTTTACAGCTTCACCGAACTTTGGGGGCGAGTGCTGAAGGCACTCGCCGCAATAAGGTGACTAGCTCAAGGGCTACCAAAGTGGTACGAACCTCGGCTTGGCCGTCACCTGAGTACTCAAGACTCACTCGCGAGTTGTATCCTAGCTAATCTTTATTTTTATTTATATAAAAAAAAAAAAAAAAAAAAAGGTTCCTTACAGGACCTATGTACCTTGCATGTTATGCATGAGTGTGTATGGAGTGTTGTGCGTGTAATTGCTCAATGCGTGGGCAGTGTTACTGTATCGCGCTGGCGGCGACGTCAAGAGCCTCCCCAGTTGGGGAACGAGACACGTCTTGGGTCGCCGCCTGAGGGGGACCCGGAGTGTGTGCGGGAGCAAAGTTAGCCGCCTGTCCCCGGCGGCGGGAACGGCGGTTTCGCGGGGCGTGGGCGCTGGCACGCATTCGTACGAGGTAAAGGAGGAAAGATCCTATTACTACGGGTTATGGTATCGTCGCGGCACGATAAGATTCTCTGCGGCCGACGTATACGACGCGGCTTGCGACCTGGCAAGTACGAGACGGCTCGCACGATGAGGGGGTTCGAGTGTGTCTCTGCGCGTTCGAAGAAAGCGCGACACTGGGTCTTGAAAACGGACCTAATGGAGGGCAGGTTGAGATCCCTGTGTAAATCCACAGTTCTCTCGAACCATTGGGCACCTACTGCCTTCCTTACAAAGCGATTCTGAATCCTTTGTAAGGCGTGCATGCGGGAACGAGTGATGTGTCCGAAGACAGGTGCGCAATACGTGATGATGGGTCTGACCACCATCTTGTATAGGGTAATCTTATGGCGGAGTGCCATTTTGCTCTTGCTGTTGTAGAGCGGATAGAGACGACCTAGCACCATGGAGGTCTGGCGCTTCACTTTCTTTATGTGAGATTTGAAAGAGAGTCTGTCATCTAATTGAACTCCTAGGTACCTGACTTCGGAGGAGTATGGGATTTCAGTACCCGCGTACTGTATGGGCTTGGGAGGGTCTTCCCTAAGTTTACGGCTTCTAGTGAATAATAACGCGGCGCTCTTTACTCGGGTTTATCGCGAGACGCCATTTGAAATACCAAGCGCTGAGTTGGTCGACAGCGTCTTGGACGTATTTACGTAAAACTCTTTTCTTACGAAAAGCGAAATATATGACGGTGTCGTCCGCGTATAGACCTAACTGAACTCTTCCGAGATCAGGGAGGTCCGCTAAGTATAGGTTAAAGAGGACAGGCGCCAGAATGGAACCTTGGGGGACTCCTGCGCGTATGGGGTGGGCTATAGAGAGAGCGCTCTCTACTCTATAACGGAAACTACGATCGGTGAGGTAATCGTGTATGATTCTAACTAGGGTGTCGGGGATACCTAATCTAGTGAGCTTGTAGACGAGGCCCGTGTGCCAGACCTTGTCGAATGCTTTGGCAACGTCGAAGAAAACTGCGAGCGTATGCCAGGATTTATTAAACTGAGGGTGATTAATATTGGTGAGTACGTACTCCGTGAGGCGGAGCACCTGATGCGCACAGGAGTGTCTGGCTCGGAAACCAAACTGTTGGGGAGGCAAGAGATTTTTGTCCTCTATCACCTCTATGAGACGGTTCATAAGGATCCGCTCATAGAGTTTGCCTAAGGTGTTAAGCAGGCTAATTGGACGGTAGCTATCGGGTTGCCTGGCGTCTTTGCCAGGTTTGTGTATCCCTATAACTATTGCTGCTTTCCAGGCGGCTGGAAAGTGGTTGTTTTTGATGGCCGCATTGAAGATGCAGACCAGCAACGCGACCAGAGACGGAGGAAGAAGTTTGATGACTTCGTTCCTGATTCCGTCGGGACCGGGGGACTTTCTGGGCTTAAGGCCCTTGATGGCAGTCGTAACCTCGCGACTGATGATGTGTGACAGTCTCTCGCACGTAAGTACAAGGGGCTGTCACACAGGATTAGTGTGGGACTCGCGGCGAGAAGCGCCGTTGACCAATGGCAATCCACCCTCCCCATTTGGTATGACCTTCGTCCAACAGTGGACGGCTTATGGTTGAATGGATGGATGGAACTGAACTATATAACGTAAAACGTGACCAAAAGTACATATTCAAGATCCATATATTTCAAGTTAATGGATTACAAACAAGGATTATTACATGGACAAGTGAAAATTGCAACAAGAACTCCTTTTTAAAATTTGGATCATTAGTGTTGCTAAATGCAAGCCAAATATGACTTTCTATAAGGAGTTTTTGGCGGGATCTCAGTCTGACATGTAGCAATTGTTTTCTTTAATTCATTAAAACTTGTGTACTTGACTCTATATCATGTAATCTTGGTGGCGTTTGTGTGAAATAGTTTAGTTATTGTGTTCAAGTTAAGTTTATTATAGAAGACAACGCGTAGCATACATTCTGAGGTGCCGACAAAGCTCCATGGAAAGTTCGAGCAGGATAGGCCACCGTTCTGTTGGAGCTTGGTAACGCTGATACAAGATTGAAAATCTTACCTACATCACATTGGCACAAATTGTGTGTACACACAGATTGCCATTAACTAAGAAGAAGAAGACTTTCTATAAAGTCTATATTTATATACGACCCAAAACAACCGTAGTAAAAGTTAATCTATACAAATACATGTTATTTTTTTTTTTCATATTCGTCAGTTGGTTTTCGTATTCGTTACCTACTCAAATTATAATTCGTTACTATATTTTTATAAACTTCAGGTTAACGTACGCGACAAGAAAAGTTGTCTGTACTATTATTGCAATCTCAATTTTGCGATTAAGAAGATACAATTTAAACTTATTGTATATAGTATCTATTTCGCTCACTTTTTTCTTATATTGCCAGTCCCTCAACTTCGCGTTCCCCATAACAGACTAAACATGCGTTTCATAGTCAAACTGTTCGAGTTCGTGATTAAAGATTTGTTTAAATTCGCTGCTTTAACGAAATATGCATACTTTTTGTCAATGTAGAAAGTAAATATTAGTTATAATTCATGTTAAAAAAAATAATTATTATGTTCA
The DNA here is from genome assembly GCA_014132275.2 of Samia ricini. NCBI lineage: Eukaryota > Metazoa > Arthropoda > Insecta > Lepidoptera > Saturniidae > Samia > Samia ricini. The sequence continues at coordinate 28,846,287 of AP028168.1, forward strand.
ATACGTATTGTTATAACCTTATTCCAAATTGTTCAAATATATGTATTACTAAAATAAAATGATGTCACGTTTTTTTTCAAATGTGTTGTCATAAAATAAACAGCCTACGTGTTTGTTATAATTGGCTAAAATCGAACGAATAAGTGGAGTTACTTTTTCAATTAAAAATAAAACCGACTTCAAAAGAATAAATTATAAGAATACACTAAAAAGTCATTAAATAATTACTTTATTAATCTGCTTCGTTAATTTTGAAATCGGTGCCAGCTTATGGATAAGAAAGTGGTGTAAATTTACGTCACTTATTATATTCAATTTTGATCAATTGTTCTTTAAAATCACCCTAGTCCTCCATTTATAAATGAGTACATTGCTTAACTCTAGCTGGCACCGACTCCAAAATTAACAAAGCAGATTATTAAAGTAATTATTTATTGATTTTTAGTACATTTTTATAATTTATTCTTTTGAAGTTTTTTTTTCTACTGTTTAGTTTAAGTATGTAGTTTTAGGTGTAGTTGTGAAATGCATTTCCCCCGTTATGCATTTCCCCCCGTAAATGCATTTCCCCCCGTCAAAAAAAAAGGTGTAGTTGTGAAGCATACTTCATACCTTTGGAAACGAATATATGAAACACGTGTAAGTGTCTATAATATTCGAGGGTTTTTCTCAATTTGCCTGAGTTCCACTTAGATCCAATCCAATTAGATTCTGATCTGATGGAAATGGGAATACCTATGAAATGTACTCCATCGATTAAAAAAAAGTTTTGTAAATGGGTCCACAAAGGACGAAGAAATCGAGTAACTGACATACAAAAAAAACACAGAAGAAAGGAGACCTCCTTTTTGAAGTCGGTTAAAAAAAATAAGGCAATTGTAAAATGCGGCCTATTTTTATGGGGATATTAGATTTAAAAACCAAACGTTATGACTACGTGGGTGGTCTGAAAAGTTTCCGACCTAACAAAGATACAAGACATTTTTGCAGAATTATTTTTTTCATTTTTCAACATAGTCTCCTTGTAACTCTATACACTTCTCCCGGCGATGCTCCTATCTCTGTAACCAGTCCAAATAGTACTCGACGTTTTTCACCGCAAAATAATTGTTCACGAAGGTGATTGCCTCTTCATTTGTCGAAAATCTCTGTCTTCCGAGCGAAATTTTTAGATGAGGGAACAAAAAGAAGTCGCTTGGGGCCAGATCTGGTGAGTAAGGCGAATGGTCAAGCAGTTGAAACCGTAATTCGTGGATTTTCGAGATGGCAACCGATGAGGTGTGAGACGGTGCGTTGTCTTGGTGAAACAGGATTTTTTTTTTTGCAAATGTGGCCGTTTTTTTTCCGTAAATTCTGCCTTCAGCTTGTCAAGTAATAATACGTAATATGCTCCTGTAATGGTTTTTCCTTTTTGAATATAGTCGATCAAAATAACTCCATGACTATCCCAAAAAACAGTCACCATCACTTTCCCAGCCGAAAAAAACAGTTTTTGCTTTTTTTGGAGCCGGTTCCACCTTTGCAGTCCACTGTTTGGACTGTATTTTTGTTTCGGGCGTATAATGGTGTATTCTAGTTTCATCTAAAATAATTAATCGACGCCAAAACTCGGATTTATTGCGCCTAAACTGCGCCAACAGAGGTTGCAAATGTTCATTCGAACACGTTTTGGTCTAACGTGAGCAAACGCGGCACCCAACGCGCGGACAGTTTTCTCATGGCTAAATGTTGATTTAATATGTGACAAAGGAGTTCTTTTGACATGTTCGTATCCTCTGCTATCTCTCTCACTTTAATTCGGCGGTCGTCTAGCACCGTTGGATGAACTTTGGCGATGTTTTCGTCGGTAGTTGCAGTTTTTGGACATCCTGAACCTTCATCGTCTCCCAAGCTCTTACGGCCACGTTTAAATTCAGCTGCCCAAAATTTCACTGTGGTAAATGATGGTGCAGAGTCCCCATACACAGAATACAACTCATCTTTTATTTGTGTAGGCGTATTGCCTTCCAAAAACAAATATTTAATGACAGCTCGATACTCGATTTTGTCCATTCTCATAAAAATACTCACATCAACTCATTCAAACGACTGTTACTTAACAACTGTGCGTCCAAAATGGCTGAAACTTTAGTGAATAACTGTCAACAGGTGAACGACGAAATTCACTAGCTTGTGTTTACTGGTGCTGCCATCTTCATGTTGAGGTCGGAAACTTTTCAGACCACCCGGGTAAGTGGTAGCATAGGCGAATACTGTCTTGATTGACATAGGTGGGAGTGGTGTGATAAGGGAACGTGGTGTGCTAAAGGGTGTAGTGACAAATATAAAGAAAGAAATGCTTAATTATTTTGGACACGTGGAGAGGATGGATGACAGAATATTGACGAAACAGATTTACAAGGCAAGGGTGACTCGCCAAGCCGGTAAGAGTCGTCCTAGGCGAATGTATCTCATCCAGATAAAAATGTTCGAAAGAAAGCCCAGGTCAAAAGTACCTTGGGTGGCGAGAAGTATATCTTGCCCCCTGGATTGCAGACCACCCTAGGTCATACATCTTTCAAGAGGTGGGCGAAGAGGTGGGGTGGAGAGGTACTCCCCCATCCCCGCTGGGCCATTGCACGACGAGGCCCGGTGGGTTCGCTGCAGGAGGCGACGCGGTGCTTGCGAAAGCCACCCCGTGTCGCCCCCATCCCAAATGCAGCGGACGGCCCCGGAGGGTTTTAGTGGGTATTTCCGGGCGCTTCATGCCCGGGTGAGTCCCACACTGGCACGGAACTCGTCACTCCGTGCCCCCTTACCTATTGTATTGGGGGACTTCGGTCTCACTAATACAATAGGTAAGGGTAGTGCGTAAATGCATTTCCCCCCGTCAAAAAAAAAAAAGGTCAAAATTACCTGTAACTGAAGTGCGTGTATAAAACGCTTGTCATCAAAAAGAAACAAAGCATAAATCTTTACATTCATGTTTACGTGTGCTTACGTAAAAGTGATTGAAAAATGAATGGAAAGGTTGTTTATTTTTTCGAATAGATTTATGAAAATACAATGGCTATTTAGAAAAAATCAAAATTAATAGGTGTAATTTGAGGTAAAATAAAAAACAAAAATTCCTACGTTAAATTGATAAGAAATAAAAATAAAAATAGCGACCTTTTAGAGTTAAACTACAGCATCCAAGTTTCGCGAGGACTTTTTTCTTATCCATCTCAAGTATTTGAGAGGGTATTGAAATTTTGTGAATATTTTTGAAGCATTCTAATAAATATAGATGCAGTGGTGGATTTCGAGGCCTGCGACGGCCAACTTTCGAAGACGGCAGTTTTTTTTTGGCTTTTATTGAAAACGGAATATCAGTTTCGCCGTACTCTCTCTATACTCGCTTTCCCAATAAAGTGAAAAGCCTGTCTAATAGTTTGCGAAACTGAGTGTCGCGGCGACAGAGTGCGGTGGTAAATTAGAGAGCATAAAATCTTCGAAAATGTACGGATTAAAATTTTCTAGGTCCCATTTAAATTTAATGAAATAAGAAGAGAAGGGAGGAGGGAATTCGCGTCAACGGACGCGGGTTCGAGCCCACCTATTCAACTCTAAAAAAATCAGCCTTTTTTTTTTTTTTTTTCGAGGGGAATGCATTTACGCACTAGCCGTCCAGCCAGATCTGATAGGGACCCCCCCTTCCAGATCTGGTTGAAACGTGTCTGAAGATGTGTGACAGTCTCTCGCACGAAAGCGCGAGAGGCTGTCACACAGGATTAGTGTGGGACTCGCGGCGAGAAGCGCCGTTGACTACTACCCACTAAACCCCCCGGTACCTCCCGCCACCTAGTTGGAGCAAACACGGGATCGCTCTGCATGCACCGCGAGAAAGAGATTTCGGTGAAGAAAAACATGGTGAGGAAACCATAGCATGGTGATAGGACATTTTATAATAATGCCCGTTTAGGTAGCTACCACTCTCAGGTTTGAAAACCTATCGCCAAATACCAATAGGTGTGTTCCGGCAGTATCACTTGAGAGCCAGTAACTCTAGGCTTAGTGTGTTTACCATCCTTACTTAACATCAGGTGAAATTGTGGTCAAAGCACTGAGCCTATACCGTGTAAAAAAAAACAGGTAGTCATGAGGACTACCGATACAAGTGATAACTCAAAACTGTGAAATAACTGTTATAAATGTTTTAAATCCACGATAAAATACCATCAAACAACTAGAAATCTATTTACCCCACTGGTTACGAACCAATAAGTTTTGCCTCTACCAAATATCGTACAACGCAACTAAAGAAGTTATCACTTCATAAAATTAGGCGGCACATTTGTAAATTTGTAATCTGTGGAGATTAAATTATTTGCTGATTTAACATCATATACTTATTTCTATTGTTATATTATGATCTGTGTGACAAGCACGAATCCCTCACATGTCACTCACACACACACACACACATGTGCCGTAAATATATTTCAATGGCTGAAAAGGATTTCGTACTAAGAGTCGGTAAATATTGTAAACCGTAAACCGTTTGGAGCTACGACCGCGGTTTCACGCGAATATTTTAATATTTGAATGCAAGGAGCATTATGTTTGTAATATATTGAATGACTAGCTGTTCGTCCGCGGCTCCGCCCGCGTTTCTTCATATTCATCACTGCGTAATATTGTTTCTAAAAATTAATCGAAAAATAATGTTTTGTTGGTGCTGTCCATTGAATCGTATAGTTTATTTTTTCTATAAGTTTTTTTCAGCCATTTTACTTGTCTGTTTTTTGATGAGACAATAAGTAATAATCAGTCGACAAATGTGATATTTAAGTTTGGCTTGATGCCGTCTATCACTACATAAGGAAAAAGTATCTGTTTATCAGTTAATTTTAAACCTTGTTTGCTAGGTATTAGATAAGTTATTTCTTTAAAACAGGTTTTTTAACGCGCATTTAGCTTTGTAATAAATGATTTAATTTTCTCATCAACATTATTACAATACAATTGAGGAAAAATCGACATGAGACGCCGACTGACTGGTCTATGTTGGTCGCTAAAATAAAAACTACACAAGAAAAGTGTTCTACACAAGTTGGCCCAATCTGTATATCAAACATTCTTCGCCAACATCTGCCGCCATTACAAAACAAATAAAAACACTAGTAGAGTCAATTCGACCTTGACCAAGAACTCTAACTCGGCGAACGTTAGTTTTATCAATTTGTATTTATAAAAATATCGTACTATTGTTAAAGAAAACAATATGTTAAGCTTGAATGAAAATTTGTTTTTATTTAAAACTGATCGAACATTTGCAGAGAGTACGAATGGTGGTTTTTCTTTGAATTTAAGCGCGTCTGTTAACAACTTTCTTCAATCAATGCGCATAAATAAATTGATGATTGTTTATTGATCGCTATAGTTTTTTAATTTAAAAGGATATTTAACTATATAATAATAGTTACTGTGTGTGGCAAACGTAGCGTGAAAAAAAAAATCGTCGGTAAAGCCGGAGCTTAAAAAACATCTAATCAATAATGTTCAAAATTAAATGGTATAACCCGATACCAAGCGGGTTATATGCTGCATAAATGCGCGCTACATTTACATAATAGATACACTAATGCTTTTATTGTGCGCTTCTTAATAATAATGAAATGTGGATGGATGTTTGAATTCAATTCCGATGAAAACTATAAGGAATTGGGTTATAAGAGCGCTCTGCCACTGGGGTATGGTTAACAGAAAACAGACACAATCCTTTTAATCCCGAAGAATAATTTCTTAACTTCTTGTATGGACCAGGATATTTGCTATAATACATTGAAAGTCTTTAAAACTTTATGTATACAGCTCGAAAGAAGTGCACTGATTTTACAGTAGAAATATATTAAACGGCATACAAAGAAATATTGCGTTTAACAATTGGAAAGATAATGAGAGATAAATAGAAAATATACGTATTGAAAGTCCCTTGGCCTACTTATTTATTAATTACGTTGATAACTGATTATAAATTACTAAATAAAGTCGAAGGTGGAGGAAAAGAAAATAGTAAAAAAAGTAAAATAGCGTGATCCAGTGTTAGTGAAGGTTTTCGTTCAGAAACAATTACTTAACAAAATAGTATGATTTAAGTGTTTTTGTTATTGAATTAAAGTAGTTCGTTCTCGTTTACCTATGTTTTGGATTTTTATACCAATTTTATTTTAGTTACAATATATAATAGTATTTCATTTATTTTACAATTGAATTTTACTTAATTACCAGTAAGTAGGATCGCTATTAATGCTTCTTATTTTTTGGCGTATGCACATTTGGCATTACACAACCATGTTTATTTTTATTTAAAATATATAATAAAGGCAACGGTCACATTTTCAAACAGCCAGTGTCGATACTAAAAAGTATATTATGTTGTTTTATATTTTTTTTATCGGCTATTGACTACCTTTTTAGTGAAATAAATAGTACTCGTATCTAAATAATAGTGAGTATTGTTATGTGAGCAATGTCATTGACAATTAACGAATACTTGCATGGCCATGTACTTACTTATAATTCACATTAACTTTCACGGATTTTGTTTGAAATTTTTTATATCTTAAAAAGTAACTTATATCGAAATAAGTATTTGTATAAAAATGTATTATACGAATAAAAGAATATCACATAATATCTATCCATCCATTCAACTGTAAGGCGTCTATTGTTGGACATAGGTCTCTCCCAAATTTTGGGAGGGATTGTGAAGGAAAAACAAACACACGCACGCTTTGCAGGCGGGTTGGCAATCGCATATATAAGGTGTTTATGGTGCTCAAGTGATATAAGTAATTACACATACGGATTACGGACACGGACCTAGTTCTGCTTGGCTTGTTACGACCGTTAATAATAATAAAAAAAAAAAAATGTAATAATTATGTAATTAATAATAACAAAATAAGTGTTTACAAAATAATTTAATATATAGATATAAAAAATTTAATAGAAGTAGATTTAAGCTCACAAATGCGAAAGAAGATTACTAACTGCATAGCTGCTTGAATTGCTATTATAGGCAATTTTTTCCGACGCAAGTCGATTTAAATCTCCAATCTAAAAAAAGGTGCGGACCCAGAGTCTGCAGATAGTTTAATTTAAATAAAAAAAAAGTAATTACACATTGTAACGAATTGTTTTATATTTTTCATTTCAAACTGATTTTGTAGAGCATTTATTTGGTAACTACGTATTCGACTTTATTTAAGAACTATTTACAGCAAAATTTGAAATATTTGATTATTATTTTTGCCCAAAACTGTTTTATAAGGAAATAATAGTTAATAGGCGCGCCGTCCGCCTGATATTAAGTGGTCGCTATATTTATACTTTTTTTTAAACAGGTTACCTATGCACAATTTTAAATTCTAAACGGTTCTACGCGCAAGATTCTACCTGTTTCTAGTAAATATTCATACGGCAAGTTTATTTTATTAACAATTAACAAACTTCACAGACGTTTCGTAATATTATTGGAATAGACTTTCACACAAAAATTCTATAGAAACACTTTTAACATTTTTCTTTTTATAAAAAAGTATTCTGGCCATTATCGAATATTGAAAAAAAAGAATGAATTACTGAACGAGCTTAAATCATGAACGAATATAATTTAATTTTTATTTAAGTAGGTATATAGATTTAATACAATTTTAAACATGACTGTAGATATTTTTAATTAACGTTAACTTTATAAGAAGAAAATCACGAGTGTATGTGACATCGTAAGTCGGTTTTTTTATTGTGTTTACTCGAGAACACGATGTTTATCTATGAGTTAGAGCGCGGATTTTTAAAATTCACGCTAAGTGATGTGGAGTTGTCGATGATTAGTGATTACCGTATCGAGTAGGCAAAGGACGTAAATGTAAACTTCCTTGGCGTCGTTGAGATTTAAAAATAGTTTCTTTTTCATTTACCGAGGTTTGACAGAATTGAGAATAGACAAAAATAAGAATACAAGTTAATGTACATATTCGAATTTGTAGCACCTGTCTTCATGCAATTTATTTGTGCAGTAGATAATGAATCACCCGCTCCATTAGTATGGTCATGTGATGCACTGCCGGAAAATCGCATGTGGGGAATAACGGAATGTAAAAAAATTACATAAGTGCATATATCTGTAATACTTTGGTTATTAATTACCTTTAATTTTGTTACATTTTCATGTTGACGAAGGCGTCACCTTGAAGAAATATATCGTAAATAATTATTACTTTGTTGATCTGCATTAAATTCAGATATTATTATTTCTATGTAATTTTACCTTTATTTAGATACCACTTATCTTTACTTGAAATAAATTCTATGTTCTAATATGCTTATGAGTCAGAGTTGAGTTACTGAACTAAATTTAACTTATATTTCTCAGCGATACTGTTTTTACGAAATTATTATAGTATGATCGAAATTTAAAAAACTTATTGTCAATTTTTTTTTTAATTGAAAATAATGAAACGATTACTTTATATTATACTCTATATGATACAGATTACCGGATATTATGTTATGATGCAGCTAAACACTAGTACATAGGAAAATAACGTGTTTGAAAAAAAAATGACCTAAAACGCCGTTCAATTTTGGCGTACAATTTTTAAATTTTAAAGTCTTGCTATCTAGTTGATCATTACAAAACAATCTTCTACTGTCCATTTTTTTAAAACCTTTGGAATAGTTTCAAGTACTTTCTGATAAAAACTCATGTATTGATAACTGTATAAAGACAGCATAAATATTAACAAGTCGTGATAAGAAATGAAATATGCCAAGTGCCTGCTACACTCTCTTTTATAGACATTTATGTACAAAATGTTTATAGATAGTTATTTATCTGGATAGTAAAGGTACTGGGTCTATGGCCTAACAATATAAATTATTTATATTTCATTGTTCATAAGTATTTGTGTAGATGGAGAATCTTATAAGATTTTATGATTGCCAATTGTCACTTAAATAAACTTCTTTCAATTATAATTTTAAAGACACCGAGATAATGTTTAAGTATATTTATCCATTAAATATATCATTAATATTAGTTTGATCAAATTTCACAATATTCAACGATTATATACTTATATTTTGGCTGTTATTATGGTTGCATAATATACCTGACTAGTTAAATTGAAACAGAATAAATGGAATTAAACCAAGTACTCTTAATTATTTATTGGAGTCTTGTAAAATGTTCATTTCACCATAACACCGCACCGGAACACGTCATATAAGGAAATGTTATAACGTTTATCATCTCTCCTTATAAATTTAGCTCAAGGGTATACGTATTAACAATTTGAATGCATATAATTAAAAAAGGCCAACAAATTACAAACCTATTCATGATAACTACAATGGGTATGAATAGTTCAATTTATAATTGTTGCTAATCTAATAACCTAACTACTCCCCACCATCATCAAGACGATGGTCGAGAGTAAGAACGGGTGGAACTCCGTTACCTCGTTTTGAGAGCAAAAGATTTAGAGAGGAGAGATAGGACGTACGACCGAACTCTCCTTCCAGGGTCAACAAAGTGGACGGCGGTGTAGGTTCGTGCAGAACGACCAACGGCCGCCGCAGATGGACCTACGGGGGATGGATGCGGGAACATTCATCGCACTTCCAATAAATACACAGGCAGATTCAGGCACATTTTAGCGTTCGATGCGCTTCCTTACGCATCCTCTGCGTATTTACCAGTACCCGAGCTCTCAGACCGTAGGGGGAACTCAGTAAGGAGAGTCCGCATTTCTGAATAGAGCTAATGCGATGGCAGTTCTTACTCGTTGCCTAAATAGGTCAACGAAGGAACACTATGGATTTTTAGTTAGTAAGAATCAGTAATTACCCATTTTTAGCTGCTCGGCAAGAGTGTGCGAGGTACATTTCCATAAGCAAAAAAAGTGAAAAATTTAACTCAACAGAATATCTCAAAAATATTACATTTCAAGAATAGTACCTCCCCATATCTTCCAGCGGGTGTCGTAAATTGCATCTAAGGGATAAAAACCAGAGAATGGGCAACATCCTCTGCCTCTGGTGGTGATTATGGCCATGCCCCTCTCATTGGGGGAGACCTATAGCCAACAGTGGACATCTTATGGTTGATTGGATGGATTACATTTCGAACGGCATTTTTTCTATTGAGTAATCAGATCTATATATTTGATACAAAAATTTAAGTACCTATCTATACATAACTTTTTCTGCCAGTATCACATGGTCGTTATAACATGTCCTACGTGTTACCAATAATAAGTATCTATGTATATATTGACTTGTATCAGTTTATTTGACATTGAAGACTTTATCTCAAAGGCAAATGCACTTCGAGACTAGATTCAGTCCTGGCAAAACAACAACACCTATGTATAAGTATTTATTCAACTAATGTGTTATATATGTTACGATTGAACCGTACATGCTTCGCGCGGATATTTATAAATATTTAATTGAAAAAATATATATATACCCTATTTTAGTCACTGATAGTATATCTTTCTACAGGTAATTTTTTTAAAAATCGATTTAGTAGATTTTGAGTTTAACAAAAATCAATTCTTCCTACTACTAACTTTACTAACTACATACTAACTTTATTTATAAAACTACGTATTTCTATTGACACACTAAGCAGAAAAAAAAACTTACGATTGAATATGCGCCAATATAGTGAAAACAACATTTTTGCGTAAGTTTGTAAAAATATCGGTTTTTTTTTCATTCTGATGAATTATTAATTTAAATAAGTACAATTTTAAATGATGATAGTGAATAAGTAATATATTCTTGTGGCGAGAATAATATATGTATTGTAACAAATTACAATAATGGGCTCACTGTATCACAAAAACTGAGTTATATTCTACTTTTTGTGTCTTTGAAATACTCGTAGTAGTTCATATTTATGCGCATTTTACGTTTTATTAATTATTTTAAAAATACTAAACTCTAAAACTCTACTTTTATGTCACCAAGCTAAACTAGATAAAATAAAACACCAGTGCTTTCGAGTAGGTAAATAAAAAAAAATGCATTAAACTATCGATATTCTTGTCGTATACTTCGGATGAACGTCACTATTCAAGGTCAAAACTGTATGAGTAAAATTTTAGAAGTCTTAAATTTGAATTTTTTTTATATCATCTATTCTAAGAGACATAAGTTATTGTAAAATTAAAGTTCAACTCTTAAAATACGCTGCATATCTGATTACCTTAATCCAGTATCCGAAACTTATTTTTCAATAAAAATATTTAGGTATATAGAAAAAAGTATAACAAATTAGTTTATTTTATTCACTTCCACTTGATGCTAACACGTATTTTATCAATATATTGCGTAGTTTGTCCTCGACATTTACATTTCCTGATAGCAAATTGACGTAACTTTATAACCTCAACACGCGACCACCTATATCAGGGGTAAACGAACAGCTGATCAGACAATAACAATAATTACCTATATGACAATCAATGACTAAAAAATGAATGGAATATCCATTTGCCAAAAATCAGCTGCTGTTGTTAATAATTTTTTATGGTAATGAATACAAGTTTTTTAGAACCAATTTTGTTTTTTTCCAACTCTAAAATCGGCTTGAGCTTTCTATGACTTATCTTTTCATTCGTAAGTGCAACATTTTTTGTTTGTTATTGACCTTTTATAAAATTTTTGTATTGTGCATAATGCATTTTTAATGCAACATTCTTCGTTTTAAAGCAAAAATACCAAATAAAAGAATTTATAATCTAAAAGTACCAACTGTTTGGGGCTGCCAAAAAAAAAAAATTACCCACCATTAAATAAAGGACATTTCTTGTGTACTATAAAATATTAATAAAAATAAATAAAATAATGCATAATTAATTGTAATTAATGTCACGTTACAGCTTTCCTGATCATGATGTTTTATGTCACAATTGGATTGTCGTTACAAGGTGCTCCAATTGGTAAACAAAAATCATCGTCGGTTCTTTCATAAATAAGAAACTGATGCTACTGCTTCCTAATGCTGTACCTATTCTCGTAAATATTTATTAATTAAATTAGTTACGATTTTAATATTGGATATAATTGATATATTTCACATGGAAACATGGAAGTAGACAAAAATGTATGCACTGCTGTAAGTAGAATATATGAAGTAGTTTTGTGGTATCTATGTTGGAGAGCCACGCTGTTGCCAATTTTGGCTTCAGCTTGAACGGACCGGCACGGCTCGTCCGGGGAAGTACCACTGAAGCCAGTAGGCGATAACATGAATCCCATACTGCGTTAAATGCGTTACGTTATGACCTACGTTATGAAGTGCAGTGTAATGGAAAACATTTAAAATATTACTTTTTGATAAGTGTTAATGTCTATAATAAACACATGCCTAAATATATATAATGTTTTCATTCTGTAATCTGTAATTCAACTACATGCACATGCAAAAACGTCGAAATATTTTTTCTTGCTCTCCGCCCAAAGTATCGTAGGATAGGTCCAAACAAAGTCCTGTCAAACGGGACCTCAAAGTTTTAATTTTTAAGAGATCCATCATAGAGCTTAAAAATTTCGCATATAAATAATATGAAGAAGCGCTTCATTCTGTTTTTATCAACAAAGTTTTTTCTTAAAATCAATGATAATTACAAAGTTACAGACCAACAAAGTTGTGGTTTTGTATTTTTGAATTTTGCTTGAGTCTTCGTTCGAGCCCCGACAAAATGAGTACAAAATAAGTCACCCAGGTTTATTAGTCCTGAAAAAATAAACCTGGGTGATCTTTTTTTATGTTATTTACGAATGATAAATATAACTTACAATCGTAGGCAATTCATATAAATTTATCTGGACAATATTTCATTGAATGAAATGTTCTAAAATATTTCTATTGATTTTTTACACCAATATCAATAGTTCACTTAGTAAAACTTAAAAATACAAAAACTACTACTTCGTTGGTGTGTAATTTTTAAAAACAGGCGATACAAAACAATTGGTTGAGTATGAATTGTTGTGCGTCCGGCAGACTACGAAATTTAAATTTCAACTTATTTTTCCAACTTCAATAGTTTAGCCTAAAAGTGCAAAAACATTTAAAAAAAAATTAAACTTTCAAGGCCCTATAAGAAATTTAATATTAGAGATATAAATTTGAGTCAATGAGATTTTTTCTTCGAAATTGAATGGTTTGTAATGTGTAACCATTGAGTATAAGAAGAAACAATTTCTTTATAAAGAACAACTTTGAAGGATGAAATCACTTTATTTATATGGAATATCTTCATGCTCGATGATGGGTTTAATAGGATAATATAATTTTTGTGAAAAAAAGTGGTGTAAATTTTACAAAGACATTACTCGTGGTATGCCTTCATGTAAAGGAGAATCTTTATCCCTTTAGTCCATAGTGTTGTCATTTTGTTGTAGTACTTATGTAAAAGATGTTGATTTGGAGCATGAATTCAGACATGTTTCAAACACGCCCTGAAGAGTTTTAATATAAGGCCATTTTCTTAGAGCGTCAAACATGGCTATATGGTGTAGTACCTTTGCCTATTCATTAGACAGGGCGCAATGGAATGCTGCACTAAGTAGTACGTTATATGCAATATAATTTTGTAAATATTTCAGAAGTATATATTATTCTAATTCCTTATAAAAGGTAAACTAAATGACACTAAAGAGATATTAGAAAATACACAAAAAATAATATGTCAAAATAGCGAAAAGTCAAAACAAGATAGGACATTAGTTCAGTCAGTTAGGTGTTTGTTATCTCAATGATTATTAATTTTTTTATTCCATAAAACAAAATCCAATAATAAAGCTATAAATTCTTTCCAAGGTTCAATTTTTGAATTAAAATGTTTATGAAGTCATGTTATCTCACAGTGTTTATAAAACAAAAGTTACTACGATTTACATAACATAATCGTATATATTTTAGGAGATAATGACGATTATATATAAAGATTCTTAGTTTTATGTATTTAATCCCAAATTTCCGAATAAATGTATCCATGAAATTTAAATATCTATAGTTCATTTCATTGATGAATAGATAAAATGTCTGGTTCTAATAAGGACTTGTTCAGGGATACGGCGGTTCGATACCTTGGTGAGTTAAATCTATACAGTTTATATATTTCTTTAATTCTCACCATATTAGAAACCATATTGACCCATGAGTAGTGTTTTCATTTTTTGTTTATACAACTAATGTGGCAAACAGGAAAGGGGTGGCCTTGCTAAATGTACTTCTCCCATATCAAATATAGTCTTGCCCCTCCACTACCTACAACACCAGAGGCATCTCATGCGTGTTGCCAACTCTTAAAAAAAAACTTTTTCACACCGATTTGAAGAAGTAAGAAATTAAATTGAAAGTAAGTAGCATTAAAAAATTTAATCAAACAATGAACATGCATACAATTGAAAGGAACATCTCTTTCAAATTATACTTATTTGTTTTACCCTAATATTACTCTGCCTAATTACTAAGCGTAAGTAAAATCTATTACTTGTTCCATGTTCTATTACTTCTTCTTCTTCTTCTTAGTTAATGGCAATCTGTGTGTACACACAATTTGTGCCAATGTCATGTAGGTAAGATTTTCAATCTTGTATCATCGTTACCAAGCTCCAACAGAACGGTGGCTTATCCTGCTCAAACTTTCCATGGAGCTTTGTCGGCACCTCAGAATGTATACTACGCGTTGTCTTCTATAATAAACTTAACTTGAACACAATAACTAAACTATTTCACACAAAACGCCACCAAGATTACATGATATAGAGTCAAGTACACAAGTTTAATGAATTAAAGAAAACAATTGCTACATGTCAGACTGAGATCCCGCCAAAAACTCCTTCTATTACTTTATATTGGGAGTTAGTCTAATTTGGGTTACCGTGTTACTGTCTGTATGTTACATTGTGCAAGATTGTATTTAAGTACTAGAATTAATTTTAATAGAAATATATTTCTAGTATCATTAGTTTATTTAAAAATACTTAGCTTCTATTTAAAAGCTTGATACAAATAGGTTGTTAATTAATTAAATTATTTGAAAGTACAAAGTATTTGTACAAATGATGTATAGTCATGAAACATCCTCTTTATGAGGTAAAAGAACAGTCTTCAAAAAACATATCATTAACATATCATTGGCATACAAGTTCTGTTAGTTTTTTGTGTTAAAGAATTCTATAAAAGTAATTATCCTCTTCAGATGAAGTAGCTTAGAAGACATTTTTATAGTATATCAGTAGATGGCGCTTACTTTAAATATTTTTATATCTAAACTGTAATCATATAATAGTAATGTTCAAAATGAAATGAATAATCCAGATCAAACCTGCTTATTTTCAGCATGAACATATGCTATGTTAACATAATAGGTACACTAATGCTTTCATTGTGTGGGTGATAATTAAAGAGAAATGTGCATGGATGTGTGTATTCAATTCTGACATTTTGCTACCACCTTGTATGGGCATGTTCTTAGTGTACGTGTTTCGCCTTTACGAATGTTTGATTTTTATAGTGTATTTGATGTGATGTGATGTGCAGCAAGTGTTTTTTGTTTTGTATTTTTGGAAAGACTAAAAGGAATCGGGGTTATTGGAGCGCTTCGCCACTGCTGCACAGGTCCTGCACTTCTAAACAATGTAAAGCTGACATGCACATTTCACTTTAATTATCACCCACAACAAGAAAGCATTAGTGTACCTATTATTTTAATGTAGCGTATCTTTATGCTGGAAATAAGCGGGTTTGTTCTGGGTTTTATCATTTAATTTTGAACATTGTTGTTACATGATCACAGTTTAGATATATAAATATTTGAAGAAAGCGCCATCTACTGCTAGAAAAATGTCTTCTAAGCTAGATACTTCATCTGAAGAGGATAATATGCTAATTAATCTCAATAGATGTCACTATTTCGCTACACGGAAATGATGGATTTAGGTCGTCCTATTTTAGAATACCGTATTATAATCATGTGTCAATTTTTAGCCAAAGAAGCAAAGAGTATAATATTTACTTCATTCATGGAAAGAAGTTAGGACTTTGTATTAAAGTATGAAGGGAAAAAAAAACAATGAGTACCTATTATTTTATGTATCACGTAACTAATCGTTATTTTTCGTTTCGGGTAAGTCGCCATCTCACTTCGTCCTGTCAAGTTAAATAGTTAAAATCCACATTACGAAAGTTAACCAACTTTACAATTTATTTATTAAGTTGTCATAATTACAGGAACATTTATCACAAGCGAAATGAATTTGATATTTCGTATTTACCTTAATAAATAATTTTCATCTTTAATCTCGAAACAACTTACCATATTCGACATGCACTGTTTATGTAACTCCAGTGACGTCAAGTATGGTGAAGGTGGTTAACACTGTCTGCAACTGGATATCTTTGCTCAGCAGCACAAACATCCATAATTCATTACTGTGATTCTTCAAGAGGAAGAACTATGACGACCAGGTAGATTTTTATGCTTTGGCTTTACCGACGATTCTTTCACGCCACACCACTGCCGTACAGTGTCTAAATGCAATGCTTCCATATCAATTCCTCAACAAAAACGCATTTCTTGTTCTGCAATTTGTACGTACTAGTTCATGATCCATTTGAACACTAACACCGCACACAGTGTTGAATCCACATCTTATATGGTTAGTATAGTTAAGTCCAGATCCTTTTTAGTAGTAGATATTAAAAGTATTTAATAAAAAAATAGAAATAAAATAAAAATTGTCTACTTAATTACTGTTTGGGGGTGTGATGACCGAATCGAAGGACCTTGAATTAATTCGATAGCTTTGTCGCCGATCCTAGGGCTTCCTACTCCTTATCAATTGTTCTGGCTCACCAAATAACCGCACCCAGTAGTAACAGTGTCGACTTACCTGGTGTGCCGATGCAGATACTTCGCCCTGCAATGATGCACAGCTCCGTCTACTGTGTCTTCTTGATTTTGAGCGGCCGCTCTTTTCCGGAACCAATTTCACTATAGCTACTTTTAATATCCAAGCACGCACAAACGTTGAACACGTTTGAGCTTAAAATAAGCCAAAATAATAGCCGAGTCGATTTGATTATAAAATGTTCCGAGGAGACCGTGTCGCGTGCGTGATTGAAAAACCGTTGGTGAGAGAGGGGCGCAACCAAGTGTCGAAACACCGAAAACCTGCCTGAACACTGTTGTTGCTTCCAAACTTCGATTTTATTTATTTATTACACCAAATCCCCTCTATTATTTCATTCTAGCCTGTACAAAGTAAAAACAGGATAAAATGACATGACAAAACTCACCCTTCGTCATTTGTGATATAGCGGTCACTGAAAAGGTTCATTCTTCCAGGTTACGCCAATGAAGTCGGAGAATCTTTCCGTGCAATTGTGCCAGTGAAGGTGGTGCGTGCCAGCTATGGCGTGGCCTTTGCTTATGTGCTCGCTGATACCACTGATAAGAGCTGGAAAATGTTTAGGGTTGGTTAATACTAATTGGTATAATAGTGATTTATAGCATATATAGCAAGGCACAGATAGCTTAAACAATAGAGTACAATGCTGTTCTGTCCTATCTTATTACCTACTCTATTTTGTTCAACTCAAAGTCATAAATTCATTAATACTCCTCAAAATGGGAATATATAATTGGTTTCGGCCGAAACAGAGACCCGGAGTGAAGGTTCAAGGAAGAAAATTCTATTTTTCTCAGACGTTTTTCAAAATAACTCTTTTTTTTTTGTTACTTTTCATTACTTAACTCCCCAGTGTATTTTAATTATTCAGTTTTTTATTCAGTCAAGTCGCATTTTTAAACTGTGTGTTCTTAACCCCTTTGAGCATTTACCTGGCGTTTACGCCAGCATTCCATTGTTTTCCTATTGTCTTATTTTTACGGGTACTCGACACATTAAGTGTTTTATTTTTTATGTTTGTAAGTTGAATCTTTGTCCGGAAATCTTTCTACAATTTCGCCTGATGTTAAGTAACAGTGTGGCCTATTTTTTTAAACACGCTAAACCTAAATTTACTAGTTTTCAATTGTTATAAGCTTCTAGATACTCAATAAATGTTGTTTACTGTGTTTTCAGAAAGACAGTAGCCCTCAGAAGGTGTTCAGAGAGACGGGCGATGCCCTTTTATGGCAAACCTTGGCATCTGTCATTATACCAGGATTCACCATAAATAGGTATTAATTGTTAAACTAAAAATGATAGTTGGATAAAATTACTTGCGTAGGTAGTTAGATATATCAATTTTAATTTTGTCAAGTACCCGCTTATCGTTCATTTGCGATAAGGGGCTTTCCAAATATTACGTAAACATAAATGTGTGTGCTCTTTGATCACACGGGAGACGGGGGGTCTGATTGATGGTTTCGTAAGCAATGTTTACTATAATTTTCTTCAAAATTATGCCAAATTGTTATTACTAGGGTTGGAAGAGGTGGGGCGGAGGAGGGGGGGGGTATTAGCAATGCGTATTGTTGCCGACAAGGGGGGACTTTGGCTTACGGAATAGACGAAGCGCCTCTAAGGTAGATTATTACACAAAACAATCTGTACTAATAAATTAGATTGAAGTGTCAAAATGTTTTTTTTTTTACTAAATAGATACAATACAATCTTTAAAATTTTTGTCTGTCAGTCTCTTTGTCCGGGTAATCTTCGGAATGGCTGGACCGATTTTGACGGGACTTTTTTTGGTAAATAGCACAAGTCACACCGCGCGTAACTTACTTAAGTTACATAGGTATTTAAACCGCGTAAAAAAAAAAATTAAAACTCATAAAAATGTGAACAAAATACGATGCAAGAGACAGCACCATCAATACGTTATTTTCCAAGGATTATTTAAAATCCTATACTACGCAGTGAAGGATATATGAAACGCGCGCAGAGCCACGGGTACACAGCTAGTTTTGAATAAAACGATTTTTGAAATTGAAGACTGTTACAATCTCTCATTACTATGTTTCTACTTTATTTTACAAGTTGCTGACACATGTCTATTTAGATAAGCACGCAAACGGACCTTAGAGAAACGTTATCTTTAATGATAAGTTAGGTCTGCTTGTGGAAGCGACGCGGTGCTTGCGAAAGCCACCCCGTGTCGCCCCCATCCCAAATGTAGCGGACGGCCCCGGGGGGCTTTAGTGGGTATTTCCGGGCGCTTCACGGCCGGGCTAGTCCCACACTGGCACGGAGTTCGTCCCTCCGTGCCCCCTTACCTATTGTATTGGGGGACTTCGGTCTCACTAATGCAATGGGTAAGGGTAGTGCGTAAATGCATTTCCCCCCGTCAAAAAAAAAAAAAAGTTCTTTGTGTGCGTGTTTTGTGTTTACGAGTGTGTGGTTGTTGTAACACCATGTAATAATATTTGCTGTTGTGTGACTTTTTTTAGTAAGACTATAAGGAATCGGGTTATTAGAGCGCTTCGCCACTGCTGCTTATATGTGAAAGTCTCCTATTCAAAATTTTATATTTCTTTTCAGGATATGCGCTACATCCCAGTACATTTTAGCGAAAAACACAAAGTTTCCATTGAAACTAAGGAACGGCTTAATTGTAGGGATTGGTCTCGCCTCCATCCCGATCATAATACATCCCATAGACAATGGAGTGACTCTACTAATGAACATGACGTATAGGAAATGGCTTGGATAGCCTATGGTTAAGTAATTGAGGCTTTATCACTTAAGATGTAGACGGGAGTGTCAAGCTTTTTGATTGCTTTATAAATGCAAAAAAAAAAAAACATCAATTTAATGAATCAAAATATTGTGTTAATAATTTTTGTGTTTACATTTTATAAAAAATGCTAACCTTTGTTTATCAGTTAGTTGACTTATAAATCTTGACATATGACTCTTTTTTTTTAAATCATTCGTATGCATGTATACTGTGATCATGTTTTAGTTAAGTACATTTCGTGTTCATTAATTATTATATATAAAAAAAAATGTTATGAGGGTTATGATAATGAGTGAAATTGACATAATAACAGAGATAATTAATGACCATTTCTCATGGAAAAAAAAAATATAAAAATAACGCTGAATACTAAAAAAAAAAATGAAATCTAATTAAAAATGACGAACATACAGGCGTTATGATTTTATTCTAAGTGTAGAGCGCATTATACTAACGTATGACGTCACCCTTAAAATGGTTCATACAATCTCTATATTATAATACGTTTTGTGGGAAAAGAATAGAGCAACCCTTTTTTGGTCCCCAGTAAAAAAATTTAAAAGCTTATTATCTTAGAGTTTTATTAGCTAAAGGTTTTTTTTGTTGCAATATTGTGCATATTGTATTTAATTATACTAATATTATCAATAACAGCTTAGTTTTTATAAAGAACGAATGAAAATATATTTGAAAATACATCCCTGTATTTTTACTCTGTAATTTGGACACGCGTTTGGACAGATAAGTGAAAACTTGTTTGACTTTTGTATTGCCAAGTGCCCTTAACGCGTCTGTGTGGCGTTTGACCATGAATGTGTGGGTTCTGATAACCTTGATAGTAATAATACTGCTTATATATATTAGTATGTAATATACTTATCTATGGTATGGTATGGTATGGTATGAATGCTGGGTTTGGCAGAAGAAGCATGACAGTAAGATTAACGCAGTGGAAATGAGAAGTCTGAGAAGTATAGCTGGAGTGAAGACGATTGACAAAGTCAGGAATAGTATGATAAGGGAACGCTGTGGTGTGGTAGAGGATGTGTTGACCAAAATAGAGAAAGATATACTTAGTTGGTTTGGGCATGTAGAGAGGATGGATGAGAGAAGATTAACGAAATTAATTTATAAGGCGAGGGTGAATGGGTAAGTCGGTAAGGGTCGACCTAGGCGAATGTATCTAGACCATTTCAATCATGTGTTAAATAAAGGCCAGGTAAAAAGTACTCATAACCGACGAGCATGTATGAAAGCGCTCATGAAAGTAGAGGAAGCGAAAGAGGTATGTCAAGATCGTAGCAAGTGGAAGGACGTAATCTCTGCCTACCCCCACGGGAGAAAGGCGTGATGATATGTATATATGTATATATGTATACTTATCTATTCAACCATTAGACGTCCACTACTGGACATAGGGTCTCCCCTAGCAAGGGAGGGTTTGCCATAATCGGCATGCTTGGCAGGCGGGCTGGCGATCGCAGTAGATGTTTGTGGTGCTCAAAGGATGCTGCTGCCCATCCCTTGGTTTTTATCCCTTAGTCGCCTTTTACGACACCCGCGGGTAGTTATGGGGTGTTACTATTCTAAGCCGGGGCCACACAGCCCATATACTCACTTATATATTAAGTGAGAATGGTTTTCTTTAGCTCGAGCAAATGTTTAATTCCACTAGACCGTTTTTGATATGATTTTTTTGCGTTAATGCAAAAAGGAATAGGTTAATTTTGTGATTTTATGACTTTTAGCGGGTTTAGGCTGCAATAAACGCAATGTTCTTTGCGTTCTTGCGTTAGATATGCCTTGATAAAAAAAAAACCTCTAAAGTTTTTTAATCTATTCTGAGAAATTGAAGAACCTCAATTTTACAATTCCATAATTGTAATATTTTCTACACTATTACTAGTTCTTTCCATTATCATCTGTACAGTGCACTGTTGTGGTTAATTGAATACTCATCATCTCTTTTTCAACATTCAATAGAACGTTCTTGACTAACAGAATATAAGGTTCATATTTGCACGCACAACGGACCGTCAATGTATCTAAGTGCGGAAACAGGAGCCCACCATCAAGGTTCATATTTTTAGACTCTCAAAAACAATAATATCTGGTAATATCCTTTAAATTAAGGGGGAAGATCTACAAGAACATAATACGACCTGTCGTCTTGTATGGATCAGAATGTTACCCCATAAAGGTGACGGACGAAGGAAGATTACATGCAGCTGAGATGCGAATGTTGAGGTGGATTTGTGCCTTGCGGGGTAACAAGGATGGACAGGATTAGGAATGAATATATTAGAGGAAGTTTGAAAGTGGCGCCAATAACAGACAAGTTAAGAGGCGGTCGTTTGTCCTGGTATGGACATGTGATGCGCAGGGAGGGAGAGAATGTTGTAAGAACGGTATTGGATATGAATGTGGACGGTTACATGGGAAGGGGAAGACCAAAGAAAAGATGGATGGACTGTGTGAAAGATGATATGCTTAGGAAAGGAGTGAATGCGGAGATGATAACAAATAGAGAGGAATGGAAGAGGAAGACATGTTGCGCCGACCCCAAATAAAAATGAGAAAAGGGTAGACAGATGATGATGATGAAAAACAATAATATCTGGTGGATAATACATTACATCGGGCATTATTAGTAATAGACGACACGTTTTATATTGATTAATTATATTACTGCTTAGTTTTTTCATTTTCCTTGTATAATCGTGTGAAAATATTGTCAAGTCACGTTTTTAGGTTACCTATGTCAACATTTGCATGAAATAACAATTTCAATGTAATTTTTTCTTAGGATGAATATCATATATGATTATAGTACCTATATTAGGTTTAGGGAAAAAGTTTCTTCACATTTTATGTGAAAACTTTTTTTCCAAAGTTTATTTACAATTCCCAGTTCTTCAGCTATGTCGTAACCATGAATATACAGATCTTGCTCCACTTTTTCAAAAATGGAGTCCACTTTATTTTTAATAGGGCGACCAGAGCGAGATGCGTCTTTGACATCAAAGTTCCTGGATTGAAAACGCTTAAACCAACTCTGTGCTACTCTTAATGACATTGGATTAGGTCCATGAACGTCACAAATATTTGCTTTGGATTTATTTCCTTTCTTGTAATAAAATTATAAAATGTATCGAAATTCTTCATTAGATTCACTCGTTTTGTCAGAAAGAAAAACCAATGAAAAATACCTAGAAACAACATTTTACTTATTTGTTTCTTTTTTTTTGAAATTTACCTTTTTTATGTCATCAAAACTAGCCAGATGCAAATAGTACAATGAAAAAAATTGTGTTCCAAGTTTATACATACTATATGCGAAAAGACTTTTTTCCCGACCTATTAGCTAATAGTAGGATAAAAGCTTTAATAAAATTCTTAGGAGCTGTGATATATAAATTCCATGACATTTTTTTTTTAAATTTACATGTTAGAATTATGTTCACGATTATTCTGCCATTGTATTGTCTAATTGTGCGTTATGTAATTTATTGGATATGTTCATTGTTGCAATCTAGTTCTTGTTGATAATTATTAAATAAAACGCAATTTTAGAGTTAACATTGTGTGTTTCATTTTAACATTGACAGTGTAAATGTTTCATACGTTACCTATTTAATTGGAGTTGTTCGTTTCCTAATGTTAATGCAGAGTTTTTATAAATCTCAAGTTGAAACCTTTTACTTGAGAGCCACTAGAAGCTGTTAAAGATGTAGGTTGGTATTCACCTATCCAACTTTATAATGAGCCTGAGTTTTCTGGGAAGGAAAACACCGTGAGAAAACCATAGCGCGATGGTGGTAGGATATTTTCTAATAATGCCTGCCTGGATAGATACCACCCTCAAGTTTGGAAAAACCTGCCGCTAAATAGCAATAGGTGGGTTCCAGCAGCATCACTGGTGAATCAGTACCATCGTGAACCACCTCGTCACTTAGCATAAAAAACCTACAATTTTCATACAGGTAACAAACGATCAGCTACGCAGGAATTATATTTCTTTTTCTTTTTTAGAATTTATTTACTTTATAAATGGATTGTATCATTATCCGTTTAACCGAAAGATGTCCATTGCTGAGTACAGGTCTCCCCCAAAGATCTTCACGACTAGTCTTGCGCCATCCCTAACCAGCGGATTCCCGCGACCTTGATTAGGTCCTCAGTCCACGTTGTGCGGGTCTTAACCACGCTGCGTCTTCGCATTTTATTCGAGAACCCGTTGGCCCCCTCGGGCATCGGATCTACCAGCAATGTGTCCAGCCCATTGTTACTTAAGTTTGGTAATTCTTCGAGCAATGTCGGTTACTTTGTCGATCACGCAGTGAAACTCCTAGCACAGCTCTTTGGGTAACTTTGAGCTTACTGTTAATTTTTAAAGATTACTAAGAATCATTGTTAGCGACCACGTCTCAGTGCCGTAATTGATCCCTGGCTACAGGCACTGGTTGAACATATTTATTTGTCTTTGAGAAATTATGATTATACTAGACTGTAATGAAAATCCATCCTGAAGTTCATAGTTATGAGAAAAAAAAAACGAATTTAATTACAAGTTATTTCCTTATTAATGTAAATAGTGATGTTACTCGCTAAAGTATTGCTAAAAAAAAATTAGTAGGCGTTTATAACGAGCATTGTCTATAAGAAAATCTGGCTATTTTACTGGTCACTTTGGTAAGTAGATATATCCCACACAGTATAACCAATGGAAATAATTTCTCCCATGACAGCCGCAACGGTTGCGAAAGCTTTGGATTTATAATGCTTACTTTAGTGAAATAAGTTAAATGCCTTTTAAATTGCTGCCCGGTTTAAGTACCTATTTCTGTTGGTTCCGTGTCTAAAGAGATACTGAGTTGCCATGGAAAAACGTTTAAGAAACGGGATATACAGTTTACTGACATCGAAGTCACATGACACGGTAAGTCAAAGCGATTTAATAATACAGGTTTGTATCGCTCATCGTGTCCGCTATCTAGTGATACTAAATAAACCTATAATATAAGAGATACGACTCAGAACAAACAGCGTTGTACGCGGGAAGGTTGGTTGATTTTCGAAAAGAAATTCGCATGGGTACTATTTTAATTTTGAAACTATGAAGTAGGCGTTTGTTTTTTTTTTTTACATTCACGAGGTTGAAAGTCTGTCACGTACCTAGTAATTTTACTTTTTAGCTGTGAAGCGATGGTAACTCGATATGGGGGTCGGAATTCGTGGAGAACTTGAGAGTCAGTACTTATCGTGTTTATCATCCTGGTTCACAACCTCACTTAACATCAGGTGGGATTCCGGTCAAAACACTGAAGCTATGCAGCATATATTACTACATTTGATCATATTATATGTACTTTTATAACATATAGTGCACAAGTCTACTAGAAATTATAACACGGAATATCAATTATGATGGAGTGTCATAAAAATCTCTTGAAAAGTTCTAGCAAAATTTATTTTACGTTAAGTAAACGTTATATGAGGAAACATAAAAGCAAGATATTTTTTACGCGAAACCCTATTTTCGAAATATTAAAGTACCCTAAGTTACGCAGAGTAGCTTCAGTTATCTATCAAAAACAGTCAAAATATGTCCAGCCGATCTAGAGATTAGCCGGAACAAATAGACAAACAAACGAAAGTTTGAAAAATTGTGTTTGCAGTATAGAAAAGATAGTAGATAGTAAAAAGTACATGTATATAGTAAAATAATGTTATTTTGACATTACAAACAGACATTTCAATTTATATCATTTATCTATGGAGTATGTCTGTTTTTTTGATGTGACTGTAACAAATAAGTAGTTCACATCTCCACTGTATTCACTAATGTACTTACTTACTTTAAACAAAATTCAAAATAATATTTACCTAAAGTAGATAATGATTAATGTTAATATTTGGTTTCTGAGACTTTCCGTACTCATTTGTATGATGTTACAAAAACAAGTCAATATTTCAGTTTACCTTATCGTTGTGATAAGAATATTGTGTGCTTACTGAAATTCCCCGTATAATTGTATTTATTCAAAGCGTCGGTAGCTTAAAAACAGATTTCTAAATATTTAATTTATTATTTATTTAAAGAGACGTATATTTTTTTTTTGCTTTCCTTACTTCATGGTTATTATGTTATGAATTATATACACATTTCTGCCAGTGGCATGTGGATAGAATATTTATCTAAGGGGCTATCCATAAATTACGTAACACGCTAAGGGACGGAGAGCGGGTCGTGTAAGTATAACATTGGGTGACAACTAATGGGTCATAAGTTTCGTGACGTCACATTTCAAAATCTAACTTGAGTATTAAATATAATTAATCGTTTTTTGTTTTGTCCATTTTTTCAAACGATTTAATAAATGTAAATATTTTATAATCAAAATCCGTTTAAATAGACCGAAGCAAAAACAAAATGTTGAAACAACTGTTTTAATTTCAATGGAACCCTAAAAATTTCATTGAAACTATTTTTGGTACTAACAAAAAGCGAAGATACAGCTCATAAATTTGAACATCCGTTTGTAAAACTGTGCGTTGAATCGGATTTTATTCGACATTTCATGAGTTTTAATTTTTTTACGCGGAACCCTAATTAGTTTCGAAAATCCCTAAATGTACCCTAAGTTATGAGGAGTAACTTCAGCTATCTACTAAAAAAGTATTTTTTGTTATCTGTATCTTATAAACATTCATATGTCCATCCATCCATTCAAGCGAAAGACGTCCATTGCTGGATATAGTTTTTCCCCAAAGATCTCCATGACGACCGGTCCTCAGTGTAACCTGTAAGGGGTCTACCCTCGCTACGTCTTCCGGTACGCGGCAGCCATTCGAGAACCCCTTGGCCCCATCGAGTATCGGTTCTGCGAGCAATGTGGCCAGCCCACTGCTACTTATGTTTAGGAATTCTTCGGCCAATGTCGATTACTTTGGTTCTTCTGCGGACCCTCCTCATTCCTGATTCGATTACGCAGTGAAACTTCAAGCATTGCCAGAGGGTAATGAGAGCCATTGAGAAAGATCCATTGCCCTTTGAGCATCTTTGAGCTTTATTATTAGGCCTATTGTGAGCAAACACGTCTCAGTACCGTATGTAATCACTGGCAACACAATGATCAAAGACTTTCGTCTTGAGACACTACGGTGTATTGGACGAGAAGATTCTCCGTAGCTTCACGAACGCGACCCAGCCGAGTTGGCTTCGATGATTAACCTCTTTCTAGAAGTTGGATCTACCTTTTTTTTTTTCGAGGGGAATGCATTTACGCACTAGTTGTCCAGCCAGATCTGATAGGGACCCCCCCTTCCAGATCTGGTTGAAACACGTCTGAAGATGTGTGACAGTCTCTCGTACAAAAGCGCGAGAGGCTGTCACACAGGATTAGTGTGGGACTCGCGGCGAGAAGCGCCGTTGACCACTACCCACTAAACCCCCCGGTACCTCCCGCCACCTAGTTGGAGCAAACACGGGATCGCTCTGCATGCACCGAGTTGGATCTAGCTAACTAGACAGTTTGTCCCAGGTATACATAATTGCCAACAACTTCGAGCGTAGAGTCACCTATTTATAGGAGTTGGCACAACATGGACATTAGACATACATCTTGCCAACTCATTCGGTGGCTCTACTGATATTCTTCATATGTATTTAGTTAAAAAATTGTTTATTATGACATTACAAACATACACTTCAATTTTATTTATTAGTATAGATAACAAATAAAAACCACCATACAACAGATCAATTTTTTTTAAATGTTATAATGGTTATGCTTAAATGCTCAAGCAAACGATTGTATTTTCACAGAATAAAATACGTAGGGTGTTTGGGAGATTATCTGAAATCATAGAAATTGGTTGAAAATAAAAATAAAATATGTTAATTGCTTCAAGGTATTCATGCAAATTATAATCGAGGTCATGAGAACCGGAGTGGCCTAACTACAATTTTTTTTTCAATCATTCGTTAGATCTAACGAATTTATTGTAAACTAGCTGTGTATCCGCGACTGCGCCCGCATTTCATATATGTTTAACTGCGTAATATATTTTTTATACGGGACCCTAATTATTTTCCTAATTTAATTTTGCTACTAAGCTAACATAATTCTCACAAATTCAAATGCCTGCGAGTAAAACTGTGTATTGAATCGGATTTTGTTTCAATTTTTATAAGTTTGAATTTTTTTACTGCGGAACGCTAATTATTTTAGAAAAAATAAAGTAGCCTAAGTAACTTCACCCAACTAACAAAAAAAGTACGCTTCTGCTAGGATTAAAATTCCGCGGGAGTTTTCACACTCAGGTAGCGGCCAAGCCGAGGTTCGAACCCTTGAGCTAGCTACCTTATGCGGCTGAGTGCCTTCAGCACTCGCCCACAAAGTTCGGTGAAGCTGTAAAGGCCCTTCCGGTCAACAAGACACTAGTACCTAAGTTAGAAGAAAAAGGTCTACGCTTCAATTTTGTTTTATCAGAATAGATAACAAATATTCGAAGTCTAGAGTTAATTTATCTATTTTTCTTCTTTTTGAAATTCAATATTGAAATCTGCAATTAATTTACAAGTATCTGAAATCTGTTTTTTTTTAATGCGTTTAATTGTGTTTTGTTAAATGTTTTTCATATCTGACCCTGCAGCATAATCTGGATCTTTACAAAGTATCTCTCTTGAATCTTCTTCTTCTTCTTAGTCAATGGCAATTTGTGTACAAACAATTTATGCCAGTGACATGTAGGTAAAATGTATTTTCAATCAGCGTTACCAAGCGCCAGCAATACGGTGGCTTATCCTGCTCGAACTTTGTCGGCACCTCAGAATAAATGTTACGCGTAATTTTCCACAATAAACTGAACATCACACGAAACGCCACCAAGATTACATGATATAGAGTCAAATACATAATTTAAAGGATTTAAAGAAAACAATTGCTACATGAAAAATCCCGTTAAAAAACTCCTTCTGAAATCTAAGGACTAGTAATCAAAATTTAAGTACTGTCAAATATAAAATAATGGAAGAATAACGAAATATAGGTTTAATGGTTGGACTAAAATATACTAATAGTTCAATGGATGGAAATGGTCTTGGTGTAGCATTTACACCGATCATGGGCAAACTACGGGCATCTTCAAAATAGAAATCAACGTGTCGATTATAACTGTTTAGTTATTTGCTATATAGCACATACATTTGCACATGCTGTCGTTACGGCTTATAGTAAGGTTGACACACATTTGCATATGGATTCAGAGGTGTATTCACAGCTTATACTGTCTTAATTACAGATATATAGTTTCCAGCAGAATGGTATAAAATGTAAACTTCAGCGGATCACTCCGTTCACCATCTGGCGGATTGTATACCTGTTTACTAATTTCGTGGTGGAAAAAAATTATCTACGTTGGATAAGTATTCAGTAGATGGTGCCGTCTTTCAGTTTCAAATGTTACGTTGATATGACAATGTATTTTACATTGCACGTGTTTTTCATACGATATAACAGTGCTTTTTAACTTTTCCGTGTATTTCACGTAGGTATACTTTTTAATTTAGGTTATATTTTCATTTTCAGGTCAGGAAATTGTCTACCAGGCTCGCTAGTATTAAAATAAATGCTGAATATATTGAACGTACCCGTTGACTAAACCCAGTGTTTGGTATGGTTTAAGTTCGTGCAACATTTACGCAACGTCTTAACATTATCTATTGAATTTATTACTTACAAATACCTTCGGCGGATTAATGGAGTAATTAATAATGAGATATATTTTATCTTGAAAGGTTATTTGAAGACCGTTTATTGCTTATATGCATAAACGCGGAAGCAAGGCGTCGGTTTGAATGATATCCCGAGTCGTGCCGACGTTAAGAATACCGTTTATACAACGCTGAAACAATATGGCGGCCCTATGTTACAGCTGTTATAAGGGAATCGTTAGAAGATGAATGAAATACACGCTCCATATCATTATTTTCAATACATTTCATTTGACCACAGTTACCAAATAACATGACGTAAATTGCCACTAAAATTACATTACACAGAAAGTTAATGAAATAAAAACAAGGACTACTACGTGACAAAATAAAATTGCGGTAAAAACTCCACAAATAAATGTATTTTGTTCTTAGGTACTAGAATGCATGTTTCTTTTTACAAAGAATATATGCAATTTAGTAGAAAGTTTATCTATGGTTATTGATTTACTTTTTAGTGCATTTTCATAGTATATTCTTTTGAAGTCGGTTTTATTTTTAATTAAAATAATTTTGCTTAACACATGGAAACCCTGGCAACGCCGGAACACAGTAATATAATAAATCTGATTGTATGTGTGTTCCTTTCTAGATTAATTTAAGTACAAATAGAGCTATTTGGATAAAATTTGACATTTAAAATGTACCTCTCTCTTAATAGCGCCGCCGGCCTTTCATTTACACCAAGCATAATATATTAAATATTCGTGATTCGAGTTAACTGAATAATATTTCGATTGCGTGATGTATCCATTACTAAATAAATACTGACACGAACACCAATGTGATGCATATTAATTATTCTGTTCCATTGTTATGGAACATCTGTTCAGAAAGTTTGTTGATTCTTTTAGAACAAACAACATAACTATTATTAGGATTATATTTACCTACTTATTAGTTGTTGTTGATTTGTGTTGCGAGTCTGTCAAATTAATGTTTTTAATTCCTCCTTCAATACGCCATACTATACACCATTGGCTGTGAGAATTAAGAGGACATGCGGTTGGCGACAGATTTGAAAAGTAGATATTTCAGAAATCTATTGCTATCGCGATGCGCCCCAAAAACGATTTATGAAACTCGAAAGGGACAATTTGCAGCTCGGGCTGATTTTACCCATGCAAAATAGATGAAAAAATCACTTCGTAGTTCGTGTTTCGTGTCGTTTCTTCCTCCAAAAATAAACCGATTTTTGATTGTCTTTTGCTTATAGAATAAGAAGGGCTTTGTCTTTGCCTCTACATTTTCCTTTTTTTTATTGAAAACTCCTTTAGCATCGTTGTGATTTGAAAGTCGATGAAACGAAAAAAAAAGCGACAGTACGTGTTTGTGCGCGCATGCGTAGTACAAAGCTTGGGAAAAGGCATCATAACAACCATGGTGTTTTGTATCCTTTTTTGTAGGTTTTACTTCTACTGCGTGTGAATTGCACACATAATCTTTTTTTTTTATTCATTAAATTTGTTTGGCGAACGTCTGAAAATGAAGGTGAAAATCGAGCATTTTTTTCGTTTTCAATGGCTCCTAGGTTCTACAATAACTAATTTATGGAAAAAATCAAAACGTACGGGCATGGCGGTGGTGGATTTACATTATTTGGTATAAAAATGTTTACCATTATGCTAATATCCAGGGAAGAAACAGGGGACTACGTTTGTATGGAATAAATGCCGCTAGTATATCCCCTTAAACTAAATGTAAACAAACAGGAGATATCAAAATCACGTGGTTTATTGTTACTCTCTGAACCTGTGATTTATACTCATTCATACATAATGCATATTTTAGAATCATTTTGACCATCGTGATATAGTTTATACGACATCAAAATGAGGGTTAATCTTATCATTTTATTCATTTTTTTTTAGCACGTAATAGGCTCAGTTCTTTTACCACAATCTCACCTGATGTTAAGTGATGATGTGGTCCAGGATGGTAAGCATACTAAGGCTAGTACTAGTTCTCAAGTGATTCTGCCGGAACATACTTATTAGTATTTGGCGACTGGTTTTCAAACTTGAGGGTGGTAGCTACTCAATTGGGCATCATTAAAAATGTCCTACCGGCATGATATCGTTTCCTCACGATGTTTTCTTTCACCGGAAGCCCAGGCCGATTTTATAGTCGGATAGGTAAGGATCGAATCAGCGTCGATTGGCGCGGAATCCGACCGCACTACCCGCAACTGCATCATCGTTTCCAAATTTAATCTATAGATTAAGGATTAGTTATTTTGTTGAAAAACGAATTTTGTAAATAAACTATTTTATTCTATTTCCATTTCTGAAGAAAAATCTCTCAAAAGACATAATATGATGTTTGTTTCATGTTAGAACCAAACTCGGCTCATGGAACATATACGGAATTTACAAAATATTTTAGCAAGGCGTGAGTTATAAAGATCATCATGCCGTACCAAAATATTGTGACTTGATCACTGCGATCTCACAATGTGTACGCAGGGGGGGCGCCGTATCAGATTTGACTAATTTATTTTACAGAAGTCTTCTGCTTAGTTCTTCATCTTCTTTGTAAATGGCAATCTGTGTATACAAAATTTCTGCCATTGTCATGTGCGTAAGATGTATTTTCAATCTTGTATCAGTGTTACCAAGCTTAAAAAAATCGGTGGCCCAATCTGCTCGAACTTTTCATGATGTTTTGTCGGCACCTCATGATATATGTTATGCGTTATTATCCACAATAAACTTAACTTGAACAGAATAACCAAACTATATCAGACAAAACTCCACCAAGATTACTTAATACAGAGTCAAATACACAAGTTTAAAGAATTAAAAAAAAAACTGATACATGACAGACTGAGATACCGCCAAAAACCTCTTCTGTTTAGTTAATGGCAATCCTCTATTTACATCCGCAATTTTGCCAATGTCACGTGATAAGTTATGCATTCAATCGTGTGTCAACATTTCGAAACACCAGTAAAATCTCATCTTATTACAACTTTTCTTGAGGTTTTCGTGACACCTCAGAGTAAACGTTTCGCGTCATTATATCAAATACACTTCAATACTGCACGATAACAACACTATGTCATACCAAACGCCACTAAAATTACATATTATAGGGTCAAATACGCAAGTTAATGGATTCAAATCGAAGCTCAGAAACGAAGCCGTGGGTATAACTTGACTGTGTAATATAAAAAACCATATCACATATATTTATTTGCGTTTGTTATCGCCAATAAATCCAAAACTGATCAGATTTGTTCGTAAATCACGACCTGTAAATATTTTCCAATACGTCATTGGACTGCCGGTTATGTAAACGCTTTTCGCGTGGTTTGTTTTTAAGACCGGCGTTTGAACAGTCACTGTCGCTGGTTATATGATACTATTATTTAAATGGTAATCAATACTAATAAATAAAATTTAAATGTCTGTTTTTGATATTAAATTAATAACTTTTTACTACTACTAAAATGATTCCTTTACCAAAAACATCATTTTGGACGGGACTTTTTATAGCATATAGCTAAAGTTACTTAGGCTACTTTTATTTTTCGAAAATAATTAATATTCCGCGTAAAAATATTTCAAACTCATAAAAATTTGGAACAAAATACGATCAATGGA
This sequence comes from Samia ricini, assembly GCA_014132275.2. Lineage (NCBI taxonomy): Eukaryota > Metazoa > Arthropoda > Insecta > Lepidoptera > Saturniidae > Samia > Samia ricini. Next base: position 28,879,414 of record AP028168.1, read on the forward strand.
TAATCAAAACATCCTTTTCCAAAGATTATTTAGAAACTATATTACGCAGTGAAGAATATATGAAACACGGGCGGAGCCGCGGGCACGCAGCTTGTTATACATATAAAGAGGCTAAATAACATAAATATATAAATACATATCTAGGCTTGCTTGGTGTTAGGGCATTTTCTAATAATGCCTGAGTGGGTATCTACCACCCTCAATTTTAAAAACCTGTCGCCAAATACCAATAGGTGTGTTCCAGCAGCTACGATAGAAAACAAGTGCATCTAGGCTTAGTGTGTTTACCATCCTGGACCAAATCGCCATTTAACATCAGGTGAGATTGTGGTCAAAGCACTGAGCCTATAAGAGTCTAAAAATGGAATGTTAGTTTTATAACAATGTTAGGTTCACTGGTTTTTAAAATTGAAAACTTTCGAGTACAAAGTTATCAGCAAAATAATTATTTGATTAAAAGTGTGAGGTGCTTGCAACAACAAAAAACTTTTAAAATAAAAAAAAGAACCGACTTCAAAAGAATAAACTATAAAAAATGCACTAAAAAGTAAATAAATGTTTAAATAATTACTTTATTAATCTGCTTATGTTTATTTCAATATATCTCTTGTCTTAATATCATTAATAATTTTTGAAAAATATTTATTATGTGATATGTCGATTTGCTAACAATAAATATTATCAGTCAACGTCGAAGGGAAAAGTCATGGCAACGTACACTTTAGGAAATGTTACCGTATTACTGCCATGCAGTGGGGACATGTCGACGGTTCAAAACTGTTATCTATACTAATAAATAGAATAAGATGAAGAACGAGTGGAGCAAGTGGAAGAGTTTGTATACTTGGGGTCAATGGTTACCAGAGATGGGAAGTGTGACCGTGATATTGGCCGAAGAGTTGTATTAGGGAATCGAGTGAACGAAGCTCTACGTAACTTTATGTGCAGCCAGAATTTCTTTAAGAATGCACCTTTGGCTGTGCATTGGAGTGCGCTGGTCCCTACACTTATGTATGGTAGAGAGTGATGGGTCTGGCAGAAGAAACATGAAATCACGATTAATGCAGTAGTGATGAGAAAAATCTAAGAATATACTTCTTACTTCCGGTATGAGAATAATAGATAAAGTAAGGAATAGTGTGATAAGGGAACGTTGTGGTGTGGTAGAGGATGTTTTACAAGATAGAGGCCTTTGACCACAATCTCACCTTTTTTTTTTTTTTTCTTTTTGACGGGGGGAAATGCATTTACGCACTACCCTTATCTATTGTACTTAGGGGATCAAAGTCCCCCAGTACACTAGATAAGGGGCACGGAGTGACGAGCTCCGTGCAGTGTGGGACTCACCCGGGCGAGAGTCGCCCGGAAATACCCACTAAAACCCCCCGGGGCCGTCCGCTGCATTTGGGATGGGGGCGACACGGGGTGGCTTTCGCAAGCACCGCGTCGCCCCCTGCACTACAATCTCACCTGATGTTATGTGACGATATGGGCCAGGATGGTAAACACACTAAGCCTAGATACTGGCTCACAAGTTATGCTGCCGGAACACACCTACTGGTATTTGGCGAGAGGTTTTCAAACTTGAATATGGGAGCTACCCATGCGGGCATTTTAGGAATTGCCCTACCACCACCACGATGATTTCCTTCACACATAGCTTAGGATGATTTTAGAGTGAGAAAAGTGGGATCGAAAATTAAAAAAAAATAATGTTTGTCTGTTCTGAAAGGCGTCTGTTTGTTCCGGCTAATTTCCAGAACGGCTGGACCGATTTGGACGGAACTTTTTTGGCAGATAACTGAACTCGCGAAATTCAATTCACACATTATGCTGGCAGGTGTTTGAATTGGTGAGAAATATGTTTGCGTTCTGTTAGTACTTAAAATAATTTCAAGAAAATTATTATGGTTCCGTGTAAAAAAATTACAACTCATTAAATTGTGAACTGAATACTATTCAATAGTCAGCACTACGAAACATTATTTTCCAATGATTATTTAAAAACTATATTACGCAGTGAAGAATATATGAAAAGCGGACGGAGTCGCGGGCACACAGCTAGTAATAACTAACTCGAGTGTCCTTAGTTGCGCACAGAGATGAGTTCCACAGTCACTCAACTCCTAAATTGAATTTCCCTTTGTGAACTGAGGAGAGTCAATCAGTTCGAACTATTTTTGTGATTTGTTTGATTCTGAATAAAGATTAAACATTAAAGATTAAATAAAATTAATAAAATAAACCACGTAGGACCTTGGATTTAATCATTTATTTTAAGAAGAGATGTATAAAAGTGGACAGATTTTTAAAAGCAGTGCCTACGTGATTTCCTTATTTTTTCTAAACTAGTTAATACTGTTGATCGGAAGGGCTTTTACACCCTCACCATAACTGTGGGGGCGAGTGCTGAAGGCACTCGCTGCAAAAGGTAACTAGGACAAGGGTTCGAACCTCAGCTCGGCTGCTACCTGTAGTAAGATATTAAGGATAATTTGTGCAAACAACAAACATAGACTGGATTCAGTGACACAACTGTTTATTGTATTATTGAATTACCCACATAGTTGACATTGACAGATACAACACTTCCCTCTTTAAAATTAATAATACAATATGCAAAAAGTTAAATATATAAATAGAACATGTTACACAAAAAAAAAAAACAAATAAAAAAAATATTTTTGTTTATCTTAACTATAAAAAGATAATTTTCTAATAATAAAGATACTATTTTTTTAAGTAAAGGATAAAAAAGACAAAGACATCTTTAAATACTATGCTGGATATTTTTCTTTGAACGCACAATTTCGCTTAGGTCGAGGTTGATGATTAACGCATACCTCTTCTGAAATCAAGGCTGGACTGCAGTTGTCATTTACATCCGAAAAATAGAAGTCTGTTCAGTTTCGTATACGTTTTTAGTTTGTTCTACGAATTCTGTAGGCAATATATTATTTTTCACCGTTCGAATCAACTATCGCTGAATTTGTCTTTTCATTAATCGGTAAAGAAAATCGAGTACTCGCACTAGCATTTTTAATAGGTAATAATTGATCTATGTGACGCTTCCATTCATTTCCGTTAGAAGTTTTTACCCTATAAGTGAGTGGAGTGTCCCTAGCAACGACTTTGGCCGTTGTCCATTTGTCAGTGCGCGCGCTATAGTCACGCGCTAGAACTTGATCACCGACCGCGACGTAACGTTCAGATCCCGGGCGAAGACGACCGGACTGGTCTGCAGATTCTTCAACATTTTTTTTCCGCATTTGGTCTCAGTGCATCTAATCTACCGCGCATACGCCTACCCATCATTGCCACGGCTGGCGCACTCCCGTAGTAGCGTGTTCACAATTTCTATATTGGAACAAAAATTTATTTATGGCCGTATCGACATCCACCCCTTCATGAGTCGCTTTTTTAATAGCACGTTTCACAGATTTCACTGCATTTTCAGCGGCTCCATTACCGGCTGGTCTATACGGACTAGTGATCGTATGCGTTATTAAGTTTTTGTTCATATAATCGGCAAATTCACGAGATCCAAACGGAGGGCCACCGTCACTAACTACCTGTGCAGGTAAACCAAAACGTGCGAAAATCTCACGGAGTCTAGCTATAGTCGAGTAAGCTGTAGTATTTGTCATTCGCTGTACTTCTATCCATTTACTGTGAGCGTCGACGCTAACAAGATAATGTTTTCCGTTAAACTCGCCGAAATCAATATGTATTCGTTGCCACGGACGAGCTGGAAAGACCCAAGGATGCAATAAAGAACGCGGTGGTGCATCTCTCTGCTGACGGCATGCACCACATTCCCTACAAAGATTCTCTATTTGAGTATCTATCTGGGGCCAGTACACATAGTTGCGAGACAAATTCTTCATTTTAACTACTCCTAAATGACCCTCATGCAATTCTCTTAATATTGGAACTCTTAATGCCTTCGGAATAATAATTCTATGATTATACAATATGCAACCTTTGTCAATAGATAAGTTGTCTCTGCGGTTGAAGAAAGATTTTTCCTCTTCCGAAGTGACATTACAAGGCCAGCCGTTTATTATATATTGATATATGTTTTTTAACACAACATCTACCTGCGTCTTTGATGCTACGTCTTTAGCACTAATTGGAAACGCCTCTTCAACATAATTAACGTATGACATCGAATCCAGCCCTGATTCGCATTTACGTTCATACGGCAAAGGCAAACGGGATAATGCATCTACGTTGCAGTTATTATTCGACTTCACAAATTCTATATCAAAATCATAAGATGCTAATTTAATCGCGTATCTTTGAAGCCGACTTGCAGCTGTTTGGGGTAAACCTAATTTCGGACCAAAGATAAACGTCAACGGTTTGTGGTACTGATGGTGTTTAAGAACACCGCTGATAATAGCCAATGCCTCTTTGTCTAATTGACTATATGAGCGTTCGGCTGCGTTCAATGTCCTCGAGGCGAAACATATTGGTCGCTCCTCACCGTCGGGAAACCTATGCGATAGTATACTACCTATGCCATATGAACTACTATCCACCGCCAAAACAAGAGGTAATTGCGGATTATAATGTACTAAAACTTTACTACTCGCTACAACGCTTTTAACATCTGTAAAAGCCTTATCACATTCTTTTTGACCAAGACCACGTACTATTCTTGCGAAGTAATACATGCAAAGGATGAAGTATAGTACTTAACCTGGGAATAAATTTAGAATAATAATTTATAAACCCAAGAAAAGATCTTAGTTGAGTAATGTTATTTGGTGCTGGTGCATCCACGATTGCCTTAATTTTAATCGGATCCGGGTGCAAGCCATGTTTTCGATAATAAACCCTACATAAGATATACTATCTTGCATAAAAAGACACTTTTCAATTTTTATTCTTAAACCGACTTCACGTAACCGACTAAAGACAGCCCTTAAATTGGCTATATGCTGAATTTTATTGGGACCGGTCACCGCTATATCATCACAGTATACTGCTACTCCCTGTAGCCCTTTCAAGGTTTCCTCCATAAATTTTTGAAATTTCTCTGGAATACACGTAAGTCCAAAAGGTGTGCGCACATACACATAAGTTCCTAAGTGTGTGGTGATCGCGGTACAGGCCTGAGAGTCCTCTTGTAATAAAAACTGTTGGAAAGCGTTAGTCAAGTCGATTTTAGAATATTGTTCACCGCCACTTAGTGCTGCGAATAATTCTTCAATACGAGGAAGAGGGTATGGTTCTCGCAATAATTTTGGGTTAATAGTAATTTTGTAATCTCCACAAATGCGAATTTCATCAGATTTTTTAATTACAGGCACTATAGGTGTTTCGTAGTCTGAATAATCTACCTTACGAATAATACCCTCTGCCTCGAGACGTTCAAGTTCTAATTGCACAGGTTTTCGCAGCGCTAATGGTAATTGCCTAGCTTTAACAAAAACCGGATTTGTATCAATTAACCTAAGAGAAATCTTTTTCGCACATGTACCTAACCCCGAAGCGAACACCATTGGAAACTCTTGTCGTAATTGATTTTCCAAATTAATATCATTCATCTGTAAAATCATGTTATTTATGTGAATATTACTAATATTTAATGTTTTCAGCCATGACCTACCCAATAACGGTGGTCCACCATTTTTAATAACAAATAATTTAAGATTTGGTGCCGAATAATCTCCTATCGTAACATTAACAAACATGTAACCCACAGATTCGATTTTGGTGCCGGTATACGAATACAATAAAATATTATTATGAATTAGAGGTACATCATGAAAATTTTTTTTATAAAAATCTACATTAATTACAGATAAGTTACTTCCAGTATCCAGTTCAAAAATAAAATCTTGGCCGTTTACATTGGCCGCTACATGATATGGCTTATCATGAATACCACTCACATTTATATTATAAAAATCATTCTCGATCTCCTCATCACTGTTAAGTTTGTGATTATTTTCACGCCGTTGCGTCGAATGCACGGTCATATTTGAAGATGTTTTACACATTATTTTTAAATGACCTTTAATACCACACGCATCACACGAATAATTTTTAAAACGACACAAATCAGCGCGATGTTGCCGGCCGCAACGCCAACAGGTACGCGGGCAGTACGCGTTTGTAGACGAACCGCTTGCACCGAGCACGCCGCTCGCGCCGGGCACGCCGCACGCACCGCGCCAGCCAGCCGCACCGACAGCGCTCCGTACACCTCGCGCCTCGCCTGCGTCGATTACACCGCCCGCGCCGCGCCCGCTATTCGCGCCGTCAGCGCCGCGTACGCCAGACGCGCAGGGCACGTGATCCGTTGTTGAACGGCGCTTTTTATACTATTCGCGTTTGCTACAAATTGTAATGGTTCGGGGTCCCGTGCCGGCCCCGGATGCTCCGAGGTTCCACCAAACCCACTCTTCTGCGCGTGCCGGTCCGCTGCCTCCAATGCTAATGCTAATTCTACTGCTCTTTTGTATGTTAAAGATGGTTCAGCGAAAAGTCGAGATCTCATGTCGTCACTGGCTAACCCAGATACAAATTGATCTCGTAAATTCTCTTCAAGAGTTTTGTTGAAGTTGCATGTACTTGCCAAATGTTTAAGCGCTTGAAGATATTCACTGAGTGTTTCGCTTGATATTTGCCTTCTCTGCCGGAACGTGTGACGTTCTGCGATTTCGGATCGCGAAGGTTCGAGATGTTCACCGACTATCTTCACAAGTTCGCTAAATTGTTTGCTCTCGGGGTGATCCGGTGCACATAAGTCACACATTAAGTCGTATGTGGCCTCACCCACTAAAGTTACTAACGTTGCAACATGTAAATCCGATTTGATTTCATTTAACGCCATAAATTGTTCTACACGCCTAATGTATGCAGACCACTTTTTACTCGATAAGTCGAATTGTTCTATTTTCCCGATTGGCATTTTTTAGATATTATTGTTAAACACACAATACACTAATTTAACGTGTTGAAACAGTATTTTTTTCTCGTCGCCAGTAAGATATTAAGGATAATTTGTGCAAACAACAAACATAGACTGGATTCAGTGACACAACTGTTTATTGTATTATTGAATTACCCACATAGTTGACATTGACAGATACAACACCTGTCACATATTGTAATTTGCTGCCTGAAAATTCTTGAATGTGGTAGAAATGTGTCCGTAATTTAGAATGATTTTACTTTTGCGTACGGCCGAAGAAAGGTATTTATAAAATTATATTTATTCGCTTTTTTAGCCGTATTCATTACGTACTAGCTGTGTGCCCGCTGCTGCACCCGCGTTTCGTATGTTCTTCAGTGCGTTTTGATTTTTTTATACGGCATCCTTAATTTTTTTCGGTACTAAGATAAAGTAAATCTCGTTCTCATAAATTCACACACTTGCCAGTAAAACTGACCATTGAGTCGTCTTTTTTCAAAGCTTTTTGTGTTTTTTTTTTAACGAAGAACTGTAATAATTTTGCTGAACTTTTTTTTGGTACTAACAGTCAAACAGTCAAAATCGGTTCAGCCGTTCCAGAGATTACCCGGAACAAGCAGACAGACACACAAACAGAAAAAAAAAATTAAAAATTGTATTTTTGTTACACTTATCTTGTATAAATTCGTATGTATTTAGTAATAAAATTGTTAATTTTGTCATTACAAACAGACACTTCAATTTTGTTTATTAGTATAGATTATAAAAAGTAAATGGTTTTTGTCTGTCCATTGTTTAGTTTGTAACTCGAGACACACACGACCGATTTTCATAATTCTTTTTTAAAATCACGTCTACATTCTCCGGCTAGGTTTCAGTCTAGGTTTTGTTATATTAGATTTCAAAGGGAAGAAATTATAGCTAAAAAAATGCACGGGTAAGAATAGTTGTATTTACAAACAATAAAAAATACATACCTTTTCTAATTAAAATCCCACAGAAATATTTCACAAATACTTCAACACATACAGTTTCATTTATAATTTACGTAGGTATATTCAGTATGTTATAAATTTATATTTGAAAGAAAACCCGTGCGTCGCTATTCCAGTCACACCGCTCCACTGTGCCGTAATAACTGCTTCTATGATTTTGCGTGTTTAAAAGTATAGTCTAAGTCATAAGCGGAACGATTTTATTTTTATTTTTTCGTGTATTTAATTATGTAGGTAATCTGATCACGTTATCAAATTACTTTTAGATTAAGATGGCAAGTTGGTTACGCAGGTGGCTATGACCAGTGCTGGTCCGAGCGCAGATTTAGGTTTGAATGAGATCAAATTTTGGGATATCAGAGTACAGACTAAAAAGTGCATCCGTAACGAAGGCGTCCTCTTATCCTTGGTGCCTGCATTTGCTGCTTCGTTCGTCCTATTGGATTGGCCAGAACACATTTTTTGGAGAGATGCTAGGTCTCAAGTCATGTTATTTTTTTTTGTATTAGTTAAAGACAAACTAGACCTCCAACACGCTTGATTTTGGTAAACTACATCGCACGTGACGACAGTAAAATTTCAAGATCGCATCAGATATTCTGACGCTGTCATGATTTTGAATACTGAAGGGTGGATCGAAATACGAAGTGAGGGAGAAAGAACAAAAAGAAGAAGTACAATATGTATTTTGACTGTACAGTTATAATTTTCTCCTTTTTGTGCTCTATATACGCTTCCTCAAAGACGTTCATGTTTTAGAAAGAGGATTTTCTAATTTATCTCTTTTATTTAGAATTTATCTCTTTAAAGCTGCAGGAAGATGTCAAGGCCTACCAGACTAACATTCGTCAGGTTCAAAATAAAAAATAATAAACTATCGTTGTATTTTGGCGTCCGAGAGGTCTCATGGTTTTCAGCGCGCTGAATTCGCACCTGTCGGTAAAATATTTATTGTGTGTGTACAGCTTGAATATAATTTTATTCGAATTATTTAATAAAATAAATATGTTACCCATAACCGACGGGCATGTATGAAAGCTCTCATGAAAGTGGACGAACCGAAACAGGTGTGTCAAGATTGTAGCAAGTGGAAGGGTGTAGTCTCTGCCAACCCCCACGGGAGAAACGTGTGATGATATGTACGTATGTAAGATTACTTTATCATTATTATGTATATTGTTTCGACTGTATTTGTAGTTGATAATGTTCGATTAGTTAGTTATTGAGAGGGCGGTATTTCTAAAGTAATAATAACTCAGTGAGAGTGCGGTCACCTCAGTTCACCTCATACATTTACATAGGTTCGAATACAAAAAGTGACTTCTGACAAAAACAGCTTTGGCCAAAAGAAAACATCTAGGTGAAACCGTAGCTCGGTGTTAAGACAATTTTGAGTCCTATTGGTTAGTTTAACGCACTTTTTTCATCTTGTATTGTTTCTAAAATCTGACCTTATTAAAACTGTATATTCGTAATGGTTCTTCGTGCGTTTTTATTATCAATTCGTCTTTATGCAATTAATCACTAACATAAATTGACTACCACCATTCAACTGAAAGACGTCCACTGTTTGACGTAGGCCCGAATCCAGCAGCTTCTCATGACCCAGGTCTTTGGCCCATCTTGTAGCCTACCCACGCTGCATTTTACAATACGCGGCAGCCATTCAAGAACACGTTGACCCCTTCAGGTATCGGTTCTACGAGCAGTATGCCCAGCCCATTACCACTTAAGTTGATTTGAATATCGTTCCATTCATTGTTTAGAACCTTTGAGCTAATATACCTAATATTATTGCCTTTCTTTTTAAATGCAATGGTGGCGCAGTGGATAGTGCAGCCGGATTCCGCATCAATGGATGCGGGTTCGAATCCATCAATCCTACTCTAAAATCAGCTGGAGCTTTCGATGTAGGAAAACATCGTTAGGAAACATAATAGAATACTGGTCATTTTCTGTAATGTCCGCCTGGGTGGCTGCAATCCTCAAGTTTGAAAACCTGTCGCCAAATACCAATGGGTGTATTCTGGCAGTATCACTTGAGAACCAGTATCTCTAAGCTTAGTGTGTTTTACCATCCTGGACCACATCGTCATTTAACATCAGGTGTGGTTATGGTAAAAGCACTGAGCCTACACCGTGACAAAAAAAAAAAACAAAAATAATATATGAGAGGTATAAATGTTAAAGTGTCACTATTCCTGGAATATGATTACACTTATTAATTATTAGTACAATAAGGTTTGTTTTGAGTTGAAAAAAATATTTTAACAATCATTTAAGAAAAAAACTAAATAATACAAAACTAAATCAAAGTAAAAAATATTGATATTATTTAAAAAAATATAAATAATTAACGCAGTCCATCTCGCCGCGTCATTATATGTTTTTTAAACATGTAACCCTGCAATATAGTCTATATTCTAATATATCTTTCTGAAATCAAATCACAATATTGGACATGGCTGTGGTACTGTTTTTGCACTTATTTATTGATTCGTTCGATTTATTGATGCAAATATAAATTTGAAATTGTACAATCATATGCACGCTCAAAAAGTTCCATATAGTTGCAGTTATAATAGGAAATTTTAAATAAATTATAAGTTTATAGCCAATAGTAATTTAAAAGTTTTAAACATTAAAATAAACCCATGTATTTCTTGATTATATATCTAAATCTAAACAAATATAACTGTAATATGTCATTAGTTACATGATAAAAAGTCTTTGTACAAGCGTTTAAAACCAGTTTTAAAATTATTTTTATAAGTCTTTTCTAACATTACTTGTATATCGAAATAACAATAAATAGCTTTTAAAAAGATCTAAGAGGCATTATCCATTATAATATATGCGTGACAAATGGACTCATTATGTGTGTGTAAAAATTAATAAAACCTATTAGTTTATGCTTTAGACCAAACAATGTTCACCCGCTATAAAAACCTGCAGCGCTATCGGGATGCGTGCAGAGTTGGTTATTAATTCAACCTGTTTTCTTAAAAAGAAACGATTCATCCATTTTTATTAAGTCTATTTTTATCTACCGAACGTCGTTGGTAAATAAATAATTATTTATCATAAATAATCAATTGAGGAGAGCGTAAAAGAACGTACATTAGAATACGAATGTTATGTCCACTAACAATTGTGACCAGTACGAGATTGATAATCCATAGATAGCCGTAGCTGTCATGCCAGTTTGCGAACTTGTTGGCTTACTGTATAATGGTGGCGATATAGTCGGCAATATTTATCGTATTCTAACAACCCTCTGAACGGTTTTTTTTTTATATCTAGCTATTGCTGTTGACCGGAAGGGGCCTTACAGTTTCACCGCGGCTTTGGGGCGAATGCTGAAAGCACTCAGCCGCAAAAAGGTAACTAGCACAAGGATTACCATAGTGGTAGGAACCTCGGCTTGACCGTAATATAAGTTAAAAAAATGCGCGGAATTTTGAACCTAGCTAAGGCAGTCTTACGAAGAATTAATATAGAGAACTTGCGTTGCCATACATTTAGTGTAAAAGTGGTAAACATCGACACACCGTGTTTCAAAGTTCAATTGATTCTGACCTCTTTCATTTGCATTTTCCAATCCAATCGAGTGGAGACATATGGTGAAATTAGGTATGTTGATGTTAGGTTATTTTCTGCGGTGACGCGGTGCTTGCGAAAGCCACCCCGTGTCGCCCCCATCCCAAGTGCGGCGGACGGCCCCGGGGGGTTCTAGTGGGTATTTCCGGGCGCTTCACGCCCGGATGAGTCCCACACTGGCACGGAGCTCGTCCCTCCGTGCCCCCTTACCCATTGCATTGGGGGACTTCGGTCTCACTAATGCAATGGGTAAGGGTAGTGCGTAAATGCATTTCCCCCAGTCAAAAAAAAGAAAAAAAAAGGTTATTTTCTGCGGGCTAAATATAATGTATATTTAAATACTGTGGCTATAGGAACTTAATCATTGCAGTGTTTGCGACTTTCTATGATATCGTCACTTAGTGTCACGTTTATCTCTTGGAAAGAGTCAATCAATAGTTTTTTTTTTTTCGACCTGACTAAACGTTTTTAATCGGATAGGTCTTAACAACTTTTTTCGTTTAACTGTCCCGTTGTCACTAAAACGAGCCTCTAGATGGAAAATTGTCACGTTTTCCAAAACCGCGTGAAGTTTGAGTGTGTTTATTTATTTTATTTTTTCTTAAAATTAATGCCAGTAGTACTATAGGAAATTTGTTCCTATGTCAAATATAACTATAATATATATGAATAAAACTAACAATATTATGTCGCACAATATAATAACAAACTTTTTCTAAATTTTTAACATTAAAAATATGTTATGAAGTCCCGTTTTCACATCCATCTTAACATTCGCATCTACTACATCGCCAAGCACTCAAATCCATACAACACGACAGGCCTTATCGCGAAATGACAAATTAAAACCATACACATAACAATAAATGAATAAATGCGAAAACAAATAAAAATTTGTAACCGTTCTTACTATCTATTCGGGGACATCTCCTTATCGTTATTGCAAATATTTGTTCCGGTTTCCATGATAATATCTCTTGATAGGCTGTGGAGTTGTGTGACAATTATGAATATCGTCGAACAAATATGAATAAGAGATGTGTTTAATGTAGTGTAAACATTGATTTTTTTTTGTTGTTGACTTTATTCGGTTATTTCGCGATAACTTTATTCGCTTGCTAGCAAATTCAACACAGATAATTTATATCTATGATTTTAAAACAAAGAAATCGCGTAAATCGCTTCAGTGTTATAAGCGAAGTAAGGGGTCATTTTGAAACCCGTCTCCCTTGTCGGCTATAGTAACCAACCCTCATATACCCTCCCTTCATAGTCATGTAAGTTTTGGTATTTACAAATTTTTTGCGAAATCTGCATAAGTAATTAAACGTACTTAAAATAATTAGATATCTCCCGTCTCAAATGATTAAATTTATATATATATATATATATATATAAGAGAAATGGAGTTCCTATGACGAACCATCAACTCAAAACTATTAAGTCCTGGTGAACAAGTAAAGGCCCTGCCGGTCAACAGCGTTAGAAAAGAAAAATCTAAACTACTAAACAAATCGGGATGGGACTACCATTCGACGCGGAATTATTCGTCATTTATTTTTTGGATTCCATCAACCTTTTTTCATTTTTTTTTTTCGATTTACTCTCGTGTACTTTTATTCCGCTAATAAAAGTAAAAGATTCTCGTTTTTCCTCATTCATTTGTTTTTTTTTTTAGGTTATGTATGAAATGTTAAATGCACTAAAAACATATGAAACGCGGACGGAGCCGTGGGCACCAGCTAGTGATTTCTTATAAACAAAGTAGCGTACGTCGCTTCACGGAATACAGTCTATCAATGATTTTGTTTGTGATCACATTATATCAATCATTCCCCGTATCTCAATGTTGCGTGCGAGATAATTCAAGGTTAATTCACGTTATAAACCTTAATTCTCGAGACTGGCTACCTACTGGCGAATTACGGTAAACATTTACCCAGTTTATAATCCAATTTTGCTTATATTTTATTACATGATAATTTTCCTTTACCTACATATTTTCTTAAGCACATAAAGTTACTTAACCGATACCTCATCGGGCCAACGGGCTGCCACGTACCGGAAGATGCGGCGTGGGCGGGCCCCCAACAACGTGGACCGACGATCTGGTGAAGGTCGCGGGAGTTCGCTGGATCCAGGTGGCGTAAGACCGGTCGCTGTGAAGATTTTTGGGGTAGACCTATGTATATCCAGCAGTGGACGTCTGTCGGTTAAATAGATGGATAGATAATTTATATATTATGTAAATGATGTGTCGTTTCTGATGTTTATTCTGAAGGTTTAATTACTCGAGCATGTGCATCACAGGCCACCGGTAGATCTGAGCTGCAAGGTTCCTTTGAAAATGATTGAAATGACGGACCACCTCGGCTTCACATATGGACTGAACGTTTCAATTTTAATAGCTCCACTACAATACTTGCGAAGTTACTTTGCTCGCAAAGTCTGAAGTACTCGTATGTGGTCATACGCTTTTGCAACCTCTAAAAGGTTTCATTCGTTCCTGTTCGTTATATACAGTGTCTGTAGTAAAAAGTAAGCTACTCCCACTTCAAGTACTTAAGTCTACACTGACGAAGTCGTTCTGTCTGTCAGTCTACTTATAGATACAACCTATACACCTATACCAATGAACAGATTTCGCCAAAATGTTACAACTATATACACTGCGTTCAGAAGAAAAAGGTAGCCTGCATATTGTTTGAATTCCATGCAGGTGAAGATGCTGGCACATACAAATATAATTTTAAATATAAGATTTTTATAGTAAGATACTTTTTTTTTTAAATGATGTCACTTGTTTTATAAAATAATAATAATAATAAACTTATTAGGAAATTATTACGATATTGTTGGTATATGACGTTTCAAAAAGCGTGTTTGCGGTATGATATAACACAGACCAGTAAATATTGTAAATCAAGTGGTAAATTAATTTTACACAAGCACTTGTTAGGTGTCGTCAATTAATCACGTGATGTTTAGAGATAAATCCAAGGGAGGTGCGGCCTTTTTAGATCCATTTCTTAAAAGTAGTCTAAGATTTAAAATTGATTTCAATATTTCAATTATGCATATTGAATTGATTGCTATAGCTGAAGCCCTATCATACATTGATTCAATTAACTTCGATAATTTTGTAATCTTGACTGATTCCAAAAGTTCGCTACTACACTTGGCTCGTTGCACTTCTCATGTGAGAGGTATACCATACCGATCGCCTATAAAATATTGGAATCAATTTTAAAGCTGCAGTCACACAACAAAAATGTAGTCTTCCAATGGATTCCGTCACACATAGGGCTCAAAGAAAATGATGATGTAGACTTACTAGCCAAACAAGCTATCGAAGACGGCATTCCACAAAAGGAGTTAGCATTATTCTCAGATCACGTTAAGTTGGTTAAGGAACAATGTAAAGATGTGGCAAGTATAATTTGACGAGAGATCACGTGAAAAGGGTATTTGGTACAGAACCATCCAGCCACAAATATCCCTACATCCATGGATAGACGCCATAAAGTGTGACAGAAATTATCTAAAGACTGTCCTTAGACTTCGTTCGGGGCACATTCCATCAAACAAGTTTGCATTTTTGGTGAAAAAGAACCCATCGCCAAACTGTACTGAATGTGGAGTCATTGAGGATGTTCAACATGTCCTGATGGAGTGTGCTCGGAATGAAACTTATAGAGTATCATGTTTTGGACCGAATAGAACTACTAGTATAGGCTTGGCTAATAGTTTTTTAGCAGAACCAACATCCAAAAATGTCAATATGTTAGTTAAGTTAACAGAGTTAGGTTTAAGTTTATAATAATATTGTTTTTTCTTTCATGTGTACATATATTCATTTGTTAATCCTTATGGGACGATATTATCGCTCTGCGACAAAGTCCTTAAAATAAATAAATAAAAAAAAAATATATAACATTTTTATAGTAAGATATTTTTTTTAATTATGTCACTTGTTTTATAAAATAATAATAATAATAAACTTATTATTAGGAAATTATTACGATATTGTTGGTATATGACGTTCCAAAAAACGTGTCTGCGATATGATATAACACAGACCAGTAAATATTGTAAATCAAGTGGTAAATTAATTTTACACAAGCACTTGTTAGGTGTCGTCAATTAATCACGTGATGTTTAGCAACTTTAGGTAGCCCCCTTTTCCCTGATGATATGTGTAGAAGTCTTAGATCAACCCTTACCAAAGATCACGTCTACTTTTTTTTGGTATAAAGTATTATAAACATTTCCAGAGTACTATCTTCAAATACAGGTAGGTAAAATCTAGTTCAATATTGGAAATTTTTCTGCGCTGCTTCTCGTAAAGACAACGATTGACGGTTCCACCAACAAATACATACATGTGATATGTCACTGGACTCCTCTCGGCTCTTGTGATGTTTTCCGAGAACCTTTCCCCCCATCTAGGCCCACGTGATGAACAACCCCTCACCTAACTGTACATTCAGCTTAATGAACCCGGCAGACGTTGTCTTCCCATTGCTAATCCACACTAAAAAAACAAATTAAGTGTCCGTTTGCAATGTCAAATTAACAATTTTTTACTAAATATATATGAATACGATACTTATATCAAAAAAACAATTTTTAAATTTTTTGTCTGTCTATCCCTCTGTTTTTTTTGTTTTTTTTTTGTTTTTTTTTTTTATGTCCCCGCCAGTTTCCCCTGGCATGACCAGGGACCTTATTATTACGCCTCATTTTATGTGTGATCTTTTATTGTTTTTTGTAGCATGTTCTTTTGCTTAGGTTTTTCTTTTTATATCACTTTTATTTTTTCTTAAAATCTAAACAATATAATCGACTTATCTAGGTTAATGCTAAACAACAATGTCAAATTTCTTATAATTATAGTATTCATGTCAAAACAATTAAAACAATTAAGACAATTAAACAATTAAAACAATTAAAATTTGGGCAGTAGATATTATAATAATTTAAACTAATAACTTATTACCCAGTCAATAATAAAATTAAAATTATAATTAAAATTAAAATTTTTCATATTTAAAATGAAATTCAATAATTGACCTCAATAATATTTTAAACTTAAGATTTAAGGTCAGTACATCCTTGCCTTGTTTTCGTTCTGTTTTTATTTCTTTTCTACATCTGTCACCTCCAAATTCCAAAAACAACATACGCAAAATTTCTGACCGAGGCAAACGGCGGCCACTACTGCCCTGGTGAAAACCAGGACTATCCCTCTGTTTGTTTTGGGTAATCTCCGGAAGTTGCAAGTGTTTGAATTTGTGAGAAATTTTATAACGCCATCTATAGGCGGTTTGTGAAGGATTGCTGGTGATTTGTTATGCTGTTGAGTGGTGGTGCTCTAGTACCTTAGCTGGACTACTGCGCCCACCCGACGGTCGAGTCTTTAGAGAGCCGTGACAGTTGGATTGCATACTCGAGTTCGAACGCCTCCGCTACAATTATTGAATTTACCGCAAACCCGTGCTATTGCAGCTGCACGCTTTTATAATAATAATCTATACGGTTTTACGTGGAAGTGAGTTCGAGGAAACCGTCCGGGACACTATACGCTGGCAGAGGGAAAGGTCGCCGCCACCATCGGTTAGTGGATTACTGCAACTGCATTCACAACCGCATCGCTTAGGCTAGATTGGGCTAGGACACGCCCAAGAATCTGCAGAAGGGTTAGCTGTAGGCTGCAGGAGGGTTAGCTGTAGGCTGCAGGAGGGTTAGCTGTAGGCTGCAGGAGGGTTAGCTGTAGGCTGCAGGAGGGTTAGCTGTAGGCTGCAGGAGGGTTAGCTGTAGGCTGCAGGAGGGTTAGCTGTAGGCTGCAGGAGGGTTAGCTGTAGGAGGGGGTTATTGCTGAGGGTGCTTTGTCTCTTCTTCTAGGTATCCCTCTCCTGGCTACGCCTTGTTGTCAAACAAGGGGAGTTCAGGGGAGGGACCTATTTCTTTTCCTTCTATAGCGGAGGCGGGTTCCTTCCTCTTTTGCTTTGCCCGCCTCTGCTCTGTCCTTCTTCTACTTTCCTTTTTATGGGGGGCAGGATGTACGTCCTCCCCCCGGTTTGTTGACCAACAGGTCATGCCTCCCCTTGGGGGGGCGGGCTAAGAGGTGGGGTAAAGAAGTTTTTTTCTCCCCCCACCCCTGCCGGGCCATTGCACTGACGGGCCTGGTGGGTTTGCCGCAGGGGGCGACGCGGCGACATGCCTAGCAACCCCGTATCGCCCCCACTTCAAATGCGGCGGACGGCCCCGGGGGGTTTTAGTGGGTATTCTCGGGCGCTTCTCGCCCGGGTTTGAGTCCCACACTGGCATGGAGCTCGTCACTCCGTGCCCCCCTACCTATTGTATTGGAGGGGCACTAGGTCCCACTAATACAATAGGTAGGGTGAGTGCTACGGGAGGCGGGCGAAGAGGTGGGGTTGAGAAGTGTGTACACTCCCCCATCCCCGCTGGGCCATTGCACGACGAGGCTCGGTGGGATCGCTGCAGGGGGCGACGCGGTGCTTGCGAAAGCCACCCCGTGTCGCCCCCATCCCAAATGCAGCGGACGGCCCCCGGGGGGTTTTAGTGGGTATTTCCGGGCGCTTCACGCCCGGGTGAGTCCCACACTGCACGGAGCTCGTCACTCCGTGCCCCTTATCTATTGTGAGTGCGTAAATGCATTTCCCCCCGTCAAAAAAAAAAAGGAGACGCCCAAGGATACTCCTATACAAAATAGTTATACTTTACCTTAGTAGGTACCGAAACGAATTAAGGGAAATAATTAGGGTTCTGTATAAAATAATTAAAACCGCAGTGAAGAACATATGAAAAGCGGCGCAGCCGCGGGCACACAGCTAGTATAAAATATTTTACATTCCAGAATAATCTATCAATTTTCGCAATATGTAATAAGCAATTATTTGTACAAGTGTTTTAATTTCAGTTCATAATATCACTGAACTATGTGTTTAATGTAATTAATCGATATATTATATTATACCATACTAATATTTATTGAGGAGTTATTAAGGAATTCACCTATCCATAATATCCCATAATTAACATAAGGATATATTTTCGTGAAGCCATAGTATCTACTGTAGGTATCAACTATGAAAATTCGTCTCCAAGTATTAGGGGTCCTTCAAGTATAACGTAATCATCAATGGGCGTCTATGCTTTGTTTTTTAATGATATAAGGGACGGCGGGCTGAATGGCCATTAAATATGCAATAATTAATGTTCGTTATTTCTTTCTCAAAATTATACTCATGTTTACGTAAGCGTGCGGGGAGGGGTAAGAGAGTTTTGCTTACTTTTGCTAAAAAGGGGGTTCAAATATGTGAAAAATCATACGAATGCTTGAGCAGCTCCTTAAGCTGTTAACACACGTACGGATCGGACCGCAGGCATGGTATGGCGGGCGGCCGAAGTTACCATATAGATCCTGCCCGAAAAAGATCGATTTTTAAATCGATCTAATTTCAAACTGGCAAGTATCGGTTATTAGAGTATCCTTTCAGTTCAGTGTCATTTTTTTCCTTAGTAGGAAAGCGTTCTTTTTTATGTTTGGTTGCTATTGACAACCTTTAATGCCGTCAAAAACAATGGAAACAGTTTTTGCCTTAAATGATTAGTATAGTATAATTTTGACCTCTAGAAGAGTACTATTTACGAATAAAAACAAGTCGAACAAGTCTCTTGAACCTCGATATTTTGTGAATCAATTTTAAAAATCTATCTTTATTAGGAATCTCTTGGTTTCCTATCTGTACTCAGGCGACTGATAATCTCGACCACCCGCTATATCATATATAAATAGTCCTGTAGCATCATTAGACACCTACATTTAGTTTAATAACATATAAGCTCACTCTTGTTATCCCCGAAGGGTTAGGCATAGGTGAATTAGCGAACGATACCACCACCCACATTTCGTCGAGCTTAGTTCCGTCCCAGAAGTGACAGGGGGCGAGCCTGTCCCCATATCGGTCAAAACTTCCAGACTCCGGGATGATACTGAGTAGAAAAACCCAATATCACTTGACCCGACCCGGGCGCATTCTTCGAACGCGCAGAGACACACTCGAATCCCCTCATCGTGCGAGTCGTCTCGTACTTGCCAGGACGTAAGCCGCGTCGTATACGTCGGCCGCGTAGGATCTTATCGTGTCGCGACGATACCATAACTCGTAGTAATAGGATCTTCCCTCCTTTACCTCGTACAAATGCGTGCCAGCGCCCACGCCCGCGAAACCGCCGTTCCCGCCGCCGGGGACAGGCGGCTAACTGTGCTCCCGCACACACTCCGGGTCCCTCTCAGGCGGCGACCCAAGACGGGTCTCGTTTCCCAACCGGGGAGGCTCTTGACGTCGCCGCCAGCGCGATACAGTGACACTGCCCATACATTGAGCAATACACGCACAACACTGCAAACACACTCTTGCACATAACATGCAGGTACATAGGTCCTGTAAGGAACCTTTTTTTTTATATTAGTATAAAAAATGTAGGGATAGCTAGGACACAACTCGCGAGTGAGTCTTGAGTACTCAGGTGACGGCCAAGCCGAGGTTCGTACCACTTTGGTAGCCCTTGAGCTAGTCACCTTCTTGCGGCTGAGTGCCTTCAGCACTCGCCCCCAAAGTTCGGTGAAGCTGTAAAGGCCCTTCCGGTCTACAGCATTAGCTAGGTCAAAAAAAAAAAGGATCGAACCAAAGGCCTCAGAAACGACTGTCGTACCGTAATACAACTGCGTCACCGAGTTTAATTTAATGTAGTATGTTTATATTCTAGAGTTTAGTAATGTGGTCAGAGCGCTGTAAATATAGTTTTATTGCTGCTTGTGATTTTGTACCATTTAAAATATTCACACTTGTTCATAAATAAATGAATATTAAAAATTCATTGATAAATAACTTATTTAACCAAGTTAATTACGTTACCGTAACTGTATTGGAAGCAGGAGATTTAGTATAGAGCTCTTGAATAGAATAAACAGAAATACATTTGAATAGCCTTTACGTAAAATAAGTACGTAATAATATATCTACAGAATATGCATTTTCAATATCTTATTGTCACGTAAACCGAGCATTTTACTTGATTCGATTCAGCATAATCGTTCAATTTTGATTATATTATAAAAATCAATAAACTTCTTGCCTTGACATGAAATTTTATGTAATCGTGTAAGCCTTGTTCTTGTTTAATTTTCTTTTAATTATTAATTTCGTATTATGCGAATAATAATGGTAAATAGGCTATTCGATTGTCGTAGTATAGACATGTTATGAGAAGTTCAAGTATTATGTCAAGCAAGTTTTAATCTCAAAATGTTATTACAGGGTGGATCATTACGTGAACGATAGTGATGTCTGGAAATAACCCACATCTCTGTGCTTCCACTAAAAACTACGATTTGTATAGTTTTTTATATGACAAAAAAAATGATATATATTATATTTATGAAAAAAAAAGAACCAGATCGAGTTTGTTGCCTGCGCTCTTCTCGACTGGGTTGTTTTCCGAACCGGTGGTAGTGTTTTAGACGTTCATAAGCGCCTTCTTAGGGCCTAAATTGAATAAATAAATTTTGATTTTGATTTTTTGATTTTGAAGAGAGGAAGCGCATGTGGATAAAAACTAATGAATATGAATGTGGAAGGATGAAAAAGTAGAGGGAGGCCAAAGAAAGCGTTGATGGAGTGTGTAAGAATTAATATGAATTTTTTGATTACATAATAATCAGTTAACATCCGTCCATTGTAAAACCCAGCGGCTTCTAAACTTTATTTTCATTTATATTAAGGGGCGTCCCCCTATTTATTGATATAATAAAAAACTCGTTTTACATAATAATAACTTTATTTTTAGTCATCATATCGCGAGTTTCTTTTATGCAGCAACTTCTAGGAGACTTAGCATCTTCGACAAAGTGGGCCGGTTTCTCACGTCGTTATCTGTACTGTTGATAATTCTGAACTGTGTATTTCATTTGAAAGCCGACAAAAAAAAGAAAAGGAAAAACGTACGAAAAAGAAACACGTAACATTCGTGTCGGATGATTTTATTCTGTCATTAACAAAATTGCAAAATCTCCTATAAAAACAACTCAAAATAATTTTGAAAGTAATTTATACACAACAATATGTATATAAATTACTTTAAAAATGTACATTTAAAAATTTCCTATAGAAATGCTGACAATTATATAACTCTTACGATGTGGACATTTTAAAGTTCTAATATTGTAAATTTCATTAACAAAATTCACAAATAAATAATTGCAATTACCAATAAAACATGATTTAATTATTATTAATAATTAATAATTATTATGATTAGTAAGAATTATTTATACCTACTAATTATAATTTAGGAAAAAAGTATAATAATAATAAATCTAACCTAAAAGTCAAACGTAAAACTTGCCTTGTCACTTTAAATTATAAAAATCAGCTTAAATACATAACGTAAATATTTAACTAAATAGCTACTAAGTATGTTTATTATTTCTTTAAATGATTATATTCTTTAATTGTTTGATTGTATTTAAAAAAAAATGATAAAGTTCTTTAATACAAACACACATTGAGTGGCAACATTTTTTTTTTTTTCAGTAACAAATCGTTTTTGAAAATGTATTATAATGTAAATATACTTTTACAATGAATTTAATGTATTTTCTTTTATATAGGTGGGTTAAGATAAACCACTTAAAACTTTCCCTCCTCTGTTTATCAACCGATTTTCCTTAGTAGGTAACTGATGAGCTTTAGCGTTATCAATGACAAAACTTTTGGAAACAGTGTTTATTCTTCAAATATTCAATTATTTTTAATGAATAAAATTACAAAGATTAAAAACAAATATGACATCTGAGATTATAATTTGTCGGAATTAAAGATCACTGTTAAATAATTATGACATTACATTTCATGACAAGTAAGGAGTTGTCGTAGACTCCATTAAAACAAGACACTGGCATATGCGTCGTTAGCGCCTTGGCAAACAAAGAAGAAAAAAATAGAAAGGAGTTAACCGTTTTTAACAAATACAATTTTACTGAAATCCGTTTATTTAGGTGTAAATTAAAATTCAACTCTATGAGAGTTATCAAGGAACTATTTATGTTTAAAATATTGTATACTTACTATTAATTTGTTACATAAATCTATTTAATCGCTTGTACAAGTAAGTAATATTGATTTGTATTTTTTATGATATAACAGTTATATCGCTATGTCATAAGTATGATTTGATAGAAGTTCTAAGATAAATAAAGAATAATTGACTAAAAGTTTTAATTGAAATAAAGTAATTGACAAAAAAACATGTATTTACAGTTTTGTGAGTCTTGAAACAGTAACGCTTTTTGAAATTACTTTGATTAAAACATCTAGATTTATTTTTAAATCAATTGAAACTGTTATGTAAGGATTTTATTTTCTATTTGTTTTTTGTAAAATGTCTAATAATCTGATGTATACAGAAATACGTGAAATAAAAACGTTGGACAGTAGGAATGCTAGTAGCTTTTGCTTGAACAACTGGATGTGCACTAGAGAACTAATCCAGCCTAACGATCGCATGAACTTGCGTGTCAATAAATTGTTTACCATCTCGGAATGTTCAACACCGCAATACATTTTCCGTAGTCGTTTGTTGTTTTTGTTAAGAGGGATATGCGGGCGGCGTTAATTCCATACAAACGTATTCCCCTGTATCCTCCCTGGATTACAATTACAGTAAATATTTATATATCGTAACTACCACCACTATATTATAACTGTACGTTTTAAACATTGTTTTGTGACGTCAGTCATACAAAATTGACGAAAAAAAAAAAAAAACGCATAGGCATAGCCAAAGTCTTTCTTATTTTATACAATTAAAGAAAAATTGAACTAGAAGGAAAGAGGGGCATACGTAATTATGATTTCGTTTATTTTGGTACAATTAGCTCGGGCTAGAGTTGTCCCTTTCGCGCTTTATAACTCTTTCATTGGAGCGTGATGCGATAGAAATAGATTTCAGAAACATTTACTCATCAAAATTTGTTGCTGACCGCGTTTCCTATTAACAAATTATTAAGAGTGTATTTACGTAAAGTATCCGTCTCCCGCAAAACGGACACAGCTTGTACGAAACACAAAGTGTTACGTCATATCTTAGTAAAGTATGCGCGCTCTTTGAGATAAAATTCAAATAGACTTTAATTTTTTTTTCCAGTGGTCAGCTTTTATGTGACCTGTTATCAATAGAAAATAAACAATCCCCTATAATATATTAAAATACAGTTAAGTAGGCGTAGCTTAATAAAGGTTGGAAAACGCTGACCTGTAATTATTATTGTGGATATAAAATAACAATTTTTTTGTATTTAAACTTAGCCGTGTGGTCCCGGCCAAGAATAGTACCACCCCATATCTCACCGTGGGTGTCGTAAAAGGTGACTTAGGGATAACCAGAGGATAAGCAACAGCATCCTCTGAGTATCACAAGCATCTACGATCGCCAACCCTCCTGCCAAACGTGGCGATTATAACAATCCCCACTTTTTGGGGGAGACCTATGCCCAACAGTGGACGTCTTATGGTTGAATGGATGGGTTTAAATTTAACAATTTTTGTTTGGTTCTGGTAATCGAGGTGTTCTTAAAGGACTCATCTATGAGCGCAAACTGTTTTTAGGGAAAAATATAAATTAAGGTCGGTTATTGTTAAGCATGAGTTTCTCGTGAGTTCGTGGACATTAATAATTATTTGTTCATGGGTCGTCATCATTATAAAATCAAGGTAATTTAAGTAGGTAGGTATATTGGGGGGTATATCGCGGTGCAAGCTTGCGATCCAGTTCCCCCCCCCCCCCCACCGTGTGGCGGTAGAGACGGTCACTCATAGGGTTTTTATGGGTAGTCGCTAGGGTCTCCTTCCTTGGTGTTAGTCCCACACACCCTCCCTGCCCTCGCATGGGAGGGGTGCCTAAACGCATTTCCCTTTAAAATAACAAAAAAAAAAAGAAAAAAAAAAAATGTATATTACGATCTGCTTAAGTATCACTTTTAGTATAAAAAATTACATTGTGTATTTTTTAAATTTATAATTCAACTAATCAACATCCGACACGTTCAAGCATGTTCACGTATGAACATACACGTTAATTATTATTTACTTACTAAATACTATTTTTTTTTATTTCTCTTATTATTTTCTTTGACAAATTTTCAACAATTTTCGCGGCAATAATATATTTATACAGATACATATATAATATAAATATACTTTTAAAAAAAACTAATTATATGAATGTTTAGCAACGTATATAATAATATGAAAGTTTTGTAAAAAATCTTAAAATTAATACCTTTTTTTTTAATTCTTCTTCTATAATATATAGTGATGGCATTTAGTTATTATATTTATGAAAGATAAAAAAAAGCATTCTATTAATTTCTTATACATTCAATCTTAAAAAATCGTAGGGAAATATTATAAAATTAATTATTCGTGATTATATTATCCAAATACAGTAGTTTAAAATGATAACAAGTTTTTTTAAAAGAAATAACCGATTAAATAAATATACTAATTCTAAGAATAGTTTGCTCAAAGCTACTGAACCAACCCCACCTTATTCGATGCACCCCTCTGCGTAATTTGAAATCGTTCACGGCCCATAATATTAGGGCTTCTGCGGACCACCGGTTGGGAACCATTGCCCTTCATAAAAAAGTGTGTTATATTGATTTATTAATATTACTTACCAACATAAGTACTTATTTGTGTTGTTATTAAACGACTTTGTAGTTTTTATTTGAACTTGGTTTTTTTTTTTTTTAAATCACCAACAAACGTTAAAAAGGTATTTCTGTCTTGTAATTCCTTAAAAAGAACTAATAATACACTCTATTAGATATCACTCTATTAGCACAAAAGAGAGCTGTTCGAGCAATATATAATATGGGACCTCGCGAATCTCTAAAGAACAAGTTTCAAGAATATGATATCTTAACTTTGCCCTCCCAATACATCTTCGATAACTTAATGCATATTCGTAAAAATTTAGACAAACTCGATCTAGTGAATGATCGTCATAATTTTAATACTAGAAGTAAAGACAAGTTGGCAGGAACCACACTTTAGGTTAAGTAAGTGTAATAGAAGCTTTATAGGTAATAGTATTCGGTTTTACAATAAGATCCCGAGTAACATTACCGATTTACCTGACAATAAGTTCAAGTATTATGTCAAGCAAGTTTTAATCTCAAAAGGTTATTACAGGGTGGATCATTACGTGAACGATAGTGATGTCTGGAAATAACCCACATCTCTGTGCTTCCACTAAAAACTACGATTTGTATAGTTTTTTATATGACAAAAAAAAATGATATATATTATATTTATGAAAAAAAAAGAACCAGATCGAGTTTCTTGCCCGCGCTCTTCTCGACTGGGTTGTTTTCCGAACCGGTGGTAGTGTTTTAGACGTTCATAAGCGCCTTCTTAGGGCCTAAATTGAATAAATAAACTTTGATTTTGATTTTGGTTAATTCATATAAATTGTTTGAGAAAAAAATAACAACTAAATGCCATCTTTTATTTGACTAGAAAACTCAAAATCTCACCGTAATTCCTAAATTACCTAATATAACAATAGATATAAAACGTTATAACAACTTGCATTTTGTATCTAATTTGGTAGCTTTAATTTACGTTTAACTTTGAAAAGATCTTAGGCGATGTTAGACCGAATATTAGGTTATTATTTTCATTTTAAATTACAAACATTTGAGTCTTATTTCTACATTCTACGACCTTGCTATCAGGCTAAGTTAAGTTGTCGACTTTGATTTTGTAACTGTTAAAATACAATATAGAAATTAAAACAATGATATATATTATATTTATAAAAAAAAAAAAAAACCAAATCGAGTTTCTCGCCTGCGTTCTTCTCCACTGGTTTGTTTTCCGAACCGGTGGTAGTGTTTTAGACGTTCATAAGCGCCTTCTTAGGGCCTAAATTGAATGGCGGACGGCCCCGGGGGGTTTTAGTGGGTATTTCCGGGCGCTTCACGCCCGGGTGAGTCCCACACTGGCACCGAGTTCGTCCCTCTGTGCCCTCTTACCTATTGCATTGGGGGACTCCGGTCTCACTAATGCAATAGGTAAGGGTAGAGCGTAAATGCATTTCCCCCTATAAAAAAAAATGGCCTAAATAGAATAAAGATTTTTTTTTTATTTTTGATTTGACTCAGTTTAAGCTAAGCTATAACCTATAGCTGTTCCAGTAGTAATACTTAAGAGCCAGACTATTTAGTTATATCGTCACTTAACGTCAGTTTGAGAATGTTATTAAACCTGTAAAAGTATATTGCGTGGTATAAATATTAGTTTAAACCTACCTTTGTTTTAATCCACCCCGTGAAGAGTTTTTTCGATAATCTATTTAAAAAAAAACTCATCAACTGGTAGTAACTTTGAGCCCAAGAATTGTCAATCACGAACATCCCATACTAAAGTTGGACTCAAATGTTTGCGAATTTAGTTACGAGATTTGAGCATTGTGTTTGATAGCGTATCCATAGGTCTATATAGATTATGGGAATGTGTTTTAAAATAATAATAAATTTACGTTTCTTTACATATTTATAGAATATATATATTTCTAAGTGTTATATGTCTCTGTGCCATTTACTTGCAGAAGACAAGCTGTTTTCTTAGAGATGAATTAATTTCACTTCAAAGTTACGGTAAAATAAAAAAAGATACAAATGTTTTTTAGAACTGATTTAGAGCTTTTTAACCATTGAATATGTTTGTGTGGCGACTGATTAAGCCGAAGCATAACCGTCGAAATATTAAATATTAATTTCGTTTCTCAGATAAATAGGTGTAAAAATGCAAAGAAAGGTCCCAAATAGAAGCTATCTTTATATAGTGTAAGTGTGTCGGTCACTGAATCGTGTTTATTACACTCGAGTATTCCTTTCCAGAGGTTCCCACTTATGCTTAAGCGGACGCGGCGGTTATGCGTCACACCTTATTGTGGTTATATTTATTTTTTTTGTTTTCTCTTCTCACATTACGTCAATATCTCAATATGTTGCCAACAAACACATTGCTCCAAGTCTATCTACATAATACGATATAAAAAATATACCCGACGAACGTATTAAATTAAAAAAAAAAAACACACACATTAAAATCTAATTGCATAATATTTACGACGGCTACGACGATCATTTTCTAAGTAATATTTCTCTCTCGACTTTATACTTAAGGTTCGGTTCCACGTGCGTTATAAACGTCGCGTTTATTTCTCAGAGTCCTCGTGTAACAATAAAATTTTTATAGTGAAAAAAATTCAAAAAAATAATTATGGCTGTTATTATTTTTTATTTAAAAACTTATCCTTATAAACGTCTGAAAGATTAAGGCACCGTTCACAATGAAAATAAGTGCGTCATGGACGCGCTTAGCGACTCATTTTAGTTCTATATTGTGCATTCGAACTAGATCCATAAAAGAGTACTCTATTAAAAAAACGCAACGTCTAAACGCAATAATTTCGAGAGCCACGTACAAAAAGCTTACAACGAACACAACGAAATAATCTACACATTATATTAAATATCAGAAGCAATAATTTATTGTACAGGATTTCTTTATTATTTCATTTTTTTTTTTTTTTTTTTTTGTCGAAAAGCATGTACGTATTTTATTCGTGTTGTCAGTATCCGTTTGGGTTTGAGATCATTATTTTTATTTCATGACATCTTTTAAATTTAAATGTATTCTCGTATTTCTAATAAAATGCATATCAAAGGAAACGGTACTCTTTAGTATTGTGCGTTTAAAAATCCAATGGACAAGGTACTTTATGTAGAAAATTTTAATTGAACCTCTTTACGTAATAAATTTATCGTCAATGTTTTTTTTAATACAATATTTTTTATCCAAATTCAGGTAATAAGAGTAACGATTTAGACCTCAAATCCAAAGCAGTATAATATCCAAATTAACATTAAACATTAATAAATCTATGAAATTGTGTTTTTATTAATGTCCTTGGTCTGATGACTCAACGGTTTCATTTTGTGCGAATTTCAGGAACACTTGTTCTAACGTCGTTTGACTGAAGCTGTATTCGACGATATTTAATTTCTCTTTCGCTGTAAAAGTTATACATAATTGTGGTGTGTTATTAAACAACAAATACAATGAAGGAATGATGATAAAATTAAATGTTAAATTCAGTTATAGTAATGTTTACGCACACGGCTTGCTATATGTAAATATACTGGTGACATGCACGCATATTATGCAGTAATATGTCCGATTCAAACTTAATGGCGGCTCGGAACATCGTGCGAGACAATACGCACAGCCCAATTTTAGGTACCTGCGGAAAGAAGAGGCGGCGGTAGTGAGGACGGGGCGTATCGCTGCGCCCGATCTCTCTCATACGTGTACATGTCTACGTACAGTCGAGCGCTCTTTTAATCATTCTCATCTGGTTATTATCAACATTAAGTTTTGTTGCTTATACTTTCTTATGCGAATGCTCAATGTAATACTAACTTGCCGCAGGTAGAAAAGTTTATATGAAAGGGGTAATTTTTGTAACACATAAAACGCTATATCATTTTATTATTTTTTCAAAAATTAAGATAAAAAAATCAAACGGTGCCAACGAAATTTCAACTTGATTGTACCTGTGTATACTTTCGCTCGGAATAGCGGGTTCTCTACGCCGATGGAGGGCGGGGCGTAGGAGGGGATGGTTCGCTCGTACTCTCTCATCTCCCTAAGCCAGTTACCTATTCCGCATGTCCCTCTCTTCCAGACAAGAACCTTACAAGAACCCAAGGAATAGAGGGCCGCGACCTACGTGGCTGGCGGTTAAGAAGGAGTGTGGACTCCCCCTCCCAGAGGGAAGATAAAGGTAATAACTTTTCGAGGCTGCCGCTGGGGCAATGAGGAGTATGCCTTGGCAATCCCGTGTCGTCCCAAGAAGGCGGCGGTAGAGTTTTAGTGAGAGGGTTAACTTCCGAGCCGCCATAAAGTTTGCTTTGAACTATACCTGTAGTGTATACGCATATAGAGCCCAAACACACGATAAAGAACTTCGTTCCAATAATTATTTAAGTCTAACTTGAATTGAGAGCTGTCGATCTATTTATCAATATCGTAAGCGACTCACCATCTTCAATCTGCTGGAAACAACTGGCGAGGCTGGAGACAGCCGACTGGGGCACGGAGAAGACGAGCCGCTCGGCGAAGTTCTCCTCAAGCACCGCCGCGGGGAACAGCTGCCCCACCAGAGCTATCGCAGCCTCCGACCCCGCCCCACCACTCGACTCCACTCTATCGTTTCATCATATCAAGTATTTACTCGTATCCTAGCAAAAATCCTGATAACTGTCAGGTTAACCTATCACCAGTATAGAGAACCGCGTATTAAACACATGAAACTATATCTCTCGTGATTAGGGTTGAGAACCGTCCCGTATACGTGGGAATGTTCCATTTCCACTACCATTAACAAAAGTCCATTATGTGGTATTAAAAGAAACTGTTAGTAAATCTACTATACTCAGCGCAAAGCTGAGGAAGCCCTGATGCTCAGTAGGAATCAGTTGCGGGTATTAGTGAGAGCGCTAACTGGGCACTGTTGTTTGCGCAAGCATATGCACAACATGAGTGCCCAGAACACAAGAGAGTGCAGGTTCTGTGAAATCGCAGATGAAACACCAAAGCACATCTTATGTGATTGTGACCCACTAATACCCATACGCAACCGAGTTCTGGGCAAACATGCGTTGTTCCCGGAGGAGGTACAGACGCTCTCCTGCCAAAAAGATCCTACAGTATATCGAGGTTGTAGGTCTAGGCAGTGAGCTTTAGGAATATGGGGGCGATCACAATAGATCTATCTAGGTCGCAGTGACACAGGACTGTATTAGCCTGCATAGCCTCTCTCTCGAATAATAATAATAATAGTAAATCTTGTACAATTATTTTCACCATTTTATAATGCGAAACATCTAATGTGGCGAGTCAGATCGACTGTTGACGTAGAGACGCGTCGTCGCGCTAAAAAAAATCCAATATGCTGACGGTCATCACGTGGCTTTGACATATACCACTCATCGTGCGTAAAGATTTTTGATAATTATCGATTCAATTTTTTATTTTTAAATTATTGTATTAAACTTTTTTTTTAAATATTTTATTTTTATTAACTGCCTCGGTGGCGCAGTTGGATTACGGTGCGACTGCCGTTCTGAGGTCTCGGGTTCGATCCCCGGGTCGGGTCAAGTGGTAATGGGTTTTCCTACTCAATATCCTATCCCGGAGTTTGGAATTTGTGCCCGATATGGCGACAGGCTCGCCCCCTGTCACATCTGGGACGGAACTAATTTCGGCGAAATGTGGGTAGTGTAGTTCGCTACATCACCTCTGCCTAACCCTTCGGGGATAACAGGAGTGAGCTTATGTTATGTGTTATTTTTATTATACGATATTTATTTCCTTCCATAAACTATCTTTATGCTTACAAAATAATTTCGATATTTCACATTGGCAGGCGTTCCTCACGAGGTCACTATAATATTTCCATTATTTATAAAACACTTAAATTGTGCACAATAATCAAACAATATCACGTAAAACGTCACTAAAATTACATAATATAGAGTCATATGATGCAAACTGATTAATTAAAATGAAAAACTAGAATTGCGGCAAGAAATCAAAAGAGGTTCTCACCTCTGATGTTGCCTGGTGAGTTGGGGGGGAGAGTCCGTCACAAGTGGTGTGTGTATGCTGGCGTCCACCACTTCGGTTTCCACTTCCTCTCTATCCGCTCCTAAGGATGCTGTTCTCGAACCACCTGCACGAACAAACTTACTGTGTAATATTTTTGAGCCCAAGAACAGTCAAACACGAACTAGTACCCAAAAGTTGGACTTAATAGAAGTCAACAAAAATCGGACTCAAATGTTTGCGATATTCTTTCAGTAGTCAATGATTCGAGTATCGTGTTTATATCCATTGGCTTTTTTATAACTTATTCTTCGTAATTTAAATCTTTCTGTGATAATCTCTATATCTATATATGAATAAGCAAAGTTTGTTTTGTTTGTCCGAGGTAAACTCGAAAACTACTGAACCGATCAGCATGAAACCACAACCATTCGACGCGGAATTAATCCTAGATGGTTCTATCTATTTTAATAAATTCTATGAGCCCTTTGCCATGTTTTCTCCATTTGCTTGTTTATTAATTTATTTGCTCCCATAAAACAAAAGACAGGCATTTATAAAATGGGGTTCCTTTGACGCACCATCACCTCAAAACTACTGAACATATCGGAATAGGACTAATACCTTTCAACGCAGTATTTTTCCTAGACAGGTATTTTTTGGATTCCACCGAACCTCTTTCATTTTTTTTTTTTCGATTTACTCTTTTGTACATTTTCCACTTCAATTTACGCTTATATACATTTTATCCGCTAATAAAAACAAAATACTCTTACTTTTATTAATTCATTTGTTTTTTTTTAATTAGCTATAAATGAAACGACATATGCACAGAACATATGAAACGCGGGCGGAGCCGCGGGCACCAGCTGGTGTATATACATATATGGCCAATAAGTTACTATACTTTTATTATTGCATTGATCAGATTTTTGACCATTAAATGATAATATCTGATATACTATGACATTCTTAGCCATTTTATATTCTGATAAGCAGAATTATTTAAAAAAGAAAGAATTAGAAAATTCTCTGATCAAACAAACGGATATGCCTTTTATACGTTTTGGAGGTTATCTTGGTCCCATGTATATAAACTATAGAGAACAACATTACTAATAGCAGCGGTTTCCATGACAACGGCTACCATAGTAACCATTATTATAACAACTGTTATTTACCGTGGATGAACGGGACGGAGTTAGTGATGAGTTAAAAAACAATTCTGGTTGAGATTTATGTAAAATCCAATCCGATTCGGTCGATCGTATAGTTGTGGAGATCTGATGATGAGTTTATCGTATTTTCCAGCAAATAGAAGTCTTCTTCTGACGTTTTTTTTTTTGTCCTAGCTAATGCTGTTGACCGGAAGGGCCTTTACAGCTTCACCGAATTTTGGAGGCGAGTGCTGAAGGCACTCAGCCGCAATAAGGTGACTAGCTCAAGGGCTACCAAAGTGATACGAACCTCGGCTTGGCCGTCACCTGAGTTATTCAAAACTCTCTCGCGAGTTGTGTCCTAGCTATCCCTACTTTTTTTTATGTATTATTAATAAAAAAAAGGTTCCTTTAAATCTGGTTTTATCTGAATCTAAATCTTTAGAATGCTTACCTTCATCAGCTTCACCTAACGATGGAGAGTCGTCCGTTGACCTCAGCGGCGATGGTGACATTGACGTGTCCGCATCCAACATCTATGGTATACAATACCTTCTTGAATTTAGATTAAATTACCATAAAAATCTTATGATCCTCATCTACTAAAAATGGGTGCGTGTACTTATGTACGCGCGTGAGAAGTTATACTTCTTTGGCATCATTAAAAAATCGTTTTTAATTGCATGCAAATAATTAATTACAATAAAATAATAGAAGGATTGGAAAAGGATAATCAACAAAGTTCATTTTGAATTTGAAATATTCAATTTAATAGCAAATATTAAAAATTAATATTATAATTTGATGTTCAATTTTAATTCTTATCACAAACTTTTTATTGAATTTATTTCTTTATTTTGTAAATATTAATAACCAATAATAAGTATTTAACATTAATAATTTAATAATATCTAGTGTAAATTATATTAAATAAAAGTATTTTAATTTATATCAATAAATAATACATACGGATAGTTAACCTCAATTATATTGGAGCACTTGAAAAAGTATATAAGCACAATTTTTTTCACTAATATTCACAAATAGTAAGTGATATCAATCAAAATATTCAATTTAAATCACTACTGAATATAATTTATTAGCAAATATATAATGTAGCACTTGTATGAAACTAAAACACGTGTTGTGAATGTATAAACTAGAAATATGTTGATGGTGACGAGCGTACCAACATGCGCGACTAACGAGACTCAATGACCGGTTAAGCAGACAACTTCATACTGTTCATTTCGTGTCACAGATGCGCGCGCATCTTCATACTGTTAATTTTGTGTCACAGATGCGCGCGCATCTTAAAATTTCACTCTCATCATTTTTTCATAACGCGCCTAAAGAAGTATAACTTCAAAAGTATCTATAAGGTTTCTCTTTTATATCTTGAAATAATGGCTTCAACGTAGCACCTGATTTTTATTTATTTGTTTATTACACGAAATACGAGTAATTTTAAAAGAATAATGACCGTTGCCATTTGAACCAGGACTACCTGTATCTCAGGCCGCAGTGATATTTGTTACCAAGTTATATTTATTGTGAAATTGAAGAAGCAAAAAAAAAAAAATCATGTTCCTCATATCAAACAATATAATAGTCACAGCTCATCATAGGCTTAATCTAAAGTTTCCGGATTTAAAGACTGTCTTAAGTATTAAGATTACTGTATTAAGAGTCTGTTAATTTCAGAATTCTGTTAACAAAGATTTAATTTATACTCAATATATCATCATCATCATCATCTCCCTACCCTTTTCCCATTTTCATTTGGGGTCGGCGCAACATGTCTTCCTTTTCCGTACCTCTCTACTTGTTGTCATCTCCGCATTCACTCCTTTTCTAAACATATCATCTTTCACACAGTCCATCCATCTTTTCTTTGGTCTTCCCCTTCCCATGTAACCGTCCACATTCATATCCAATACCTTTCTTACAACATCCTCTTCCTCCCTGCGCATCACATGTCCATACCAGGACAAACGACCGCCTCTTAACTTGTCTGTTATTGGCATTAAAAACATAATTTTCACCGTCGTATGTTTCTGATGTGCCTGACCGATCTTCATCTCCAAAGTATATCCAGCTCCGTAAAGATTCTTCAAATGTTGCGTTGATCCAACACACCTGAATTATTAAAAAAAGTAACCTATATGTATGTCCCATTATCCATATTGTAACATTCTGTAAACGACGGAAAGAGATAGCAGTAACGTTTTGTATAGGAGTATAAGAGATAGCAAATAAAACATTGACTTTTCAAGTTTCTATGTAGTGGTTTCCAATTTCTTATTGACGAGAAACTTATTTGAATTCTTATTGATAACAGAGACCATACAGTATAAGAAAACTAAGCCAATGTCAAGAAGAAAATGATATAAAAACTAATTACATTCTTATCATTATTATTTTATGATTTCTTATTAGTGAGAATGCTGCATCTCATTCACAAGTTCCTTGAAACCCCTAGACCAGAGTTCCCCAAACTTTTTTGTGTCGTAGACCCCTTGCCTAAAGTATTTTCTTAGCACTTTCCTTTTCAAGATTCAGGAAACGAATAAACGTATTTGTCCCACATTCGTATTTATAGAGTGAGGAATGGAACAAGTCAGTGCAAGATAGCGAAGCTCTGGGACTGCGACTCTCAGGTCTTTACAAGTTCAAAATGTATTGCGACCACAAAGCGAATACCAACATCCTACAACTAACACAATTTTATAAACATATATAATATTTTTTTTACTTGATTGGTACTTTTATAAATAATGTATATGTTTTGATATAATAAGATAGTATGATGTAAGTAAATAGGTACTATCAGTGTATGTGTAGAGATCCACTATCGTGGACCCCCATTTTCATTTCATGGACCCCCAAATATTTTTTTTCGCTGACGTAGACCCCTTGCAGGTTGTCATAGACCCCCTTTTTTTTTTTGACGGGGGGAAATGCATTTACGCACTACACTTATCTATTGTATTTGAGGGATCAGAGTCCCCCAATACAATAAATAAGGGGGCATACAATAGATAAGGGGGCTTGTCATAGACCCCTAGGGGTCGATATAGACCACTTTGGGAATCACTGTCCTAGACGAATATTGAGACGATATCCTGCTCCTTAGCAACAACTCAACCACATTACAGAATCAGGATGATAGATAAATCAAACATACCTCAAAGATCCTTTCACCATAATCCCAACCCTAGAACATAGAGCATCAGCCTCTTCCATGGAATGTGTTGTCAGTATAGCACCCTTCTTACCCTGGAACGAATTTACTATTCATTATACTGTGCAAAATTGATGGCCAATGTATGTAAGAATCATCAAGGTCATTCAAGTATTATGTCATAAGACTCCCCGTTCCCATGGTAACGATTGGCATTGGTATATTTTTGAACAGAACAAAAACAAATAGGTTCTTTACATAATTAACATTCAAACTAATCCTGTACCTGATTTCATAAAAAAAGCGTTTGAAATTAGCATCCCTCACCCCATTGATTAATTAGTAATACTTAAATGACTCTCTAGAGCTTGAAAAGATAGAAAAGAGATGCAAAATTATGTACCACTTCTATTTCAATGTCTCCATGAAAATTATCGTTGAAACTAGAAATTATATTTTCTAAAGTCAAGAGCAATCTCAGAAATAAATATGAATTTCAGGCAAAGTTTAATTCTAAGCTCCATTTTTTTTTATTTGTAGCTTAAAAACTGAATTAATCCGTGAAATACAACTCTGCCAGTCACAAGTCGATGACAATTTTTTTGGAATTTTATATCATACGTTTTGAAAGCTGTATAACCTGGAAGCTCGCAAGGATAGTATCCCAGAGGAAGCGTTTGCTGCGCGGGTCCATCCCCGTTGAGGGTTCGTCCAGCAGCACAACTCTTGGCCCTCCCACCATCGCCAGAGCGAAACGAGAGCTTACGTCGCGTCCCCCCTGAGCACTCTTCAGCGTTCTTACCCGCATGCTCTGCTATCTGCAGCCCGTTTAGATACGCCTCCACTATCCTACCGTCAAATCCATACACATATAAAAAACCAATCCTAACTGTAGCTTTTACAAGAATAGTTGTAAAATCTACATGATCTCTTGGATGCAAAATTTATTAGCGCTCTTTTGAAAGTTCAGTCTTTCCAAGGACAAGCGTTTCTAGCGCTTTGACTAAGATCGAGATCGAACGAGTTGAGTGAAGATGTGGTCCAGGATAGAAAACACACTAAACCTAGAGTTCTCCGGTTCTGAAGTGCTCTCAAACTTAAGAGTGGTAGCTTTACAATATTTTTTCTTTACTACTTTTCTTTTAGAAAATGAATGCTACAGTAATTATAAAAAGCCGTGTATCCATTTGATAAACCTCAGACTTATTAGGCTTGTTTTGGGACATAGTATGGCCAAAGGCTAAAAGGCGATGCACGTTATGGACCAGGGTGAAGCAACGTGAGTCAATAACTTGATAGTATCAGACGCTCGTAGTGTAACTGTTGTTTCAGTAGTTATCAAGTCTATTAAAAAAAGAGATAATACAACTAAAAATACAAAAGAAGAAGCTTCTATGGTGGATTAAACAGTTATATCACCAAAAAATACAGCATTGAAGTGGGTACTTACTTTTAGATATTATTCTTAAAAGTAGTAATTCAAAATTCTCTTATTGAGAGCGTCTAATGGAATCCTAATTTGATATGGGGTTGGAATCTGTTTTTACCCACTGAAACCTAAACTTAGTGGTTATAATCTCTTTGCTCATAATCCGAATCTTTAATTCTTTTTCTCTAAAGCGTCAGAGATAAAACAAAAACAAGCGATGTAGTTTTTCGAAAATATTTATACCGGCTGATTGACAGAATATGACTTACACGATAGAACTAGCTTGTATCTGTTCGTTGTGCAAGAATGATTACCTGGGGGTGTCAGCCTTGCTGACTCCGCGTATCGCGGCGTAACACTCGATGTGTTCGCGTATTGTAACGTTCTTCCACAAAGCATCATGCTGTGGACAGTAGCCCAGCATCCTGAACGCGGATGTCTGAGAATCCATCACGTTCTGACAGCCCAGCATCACCTGTCAGATACGCGAGCCTATTATTGGTGTGACACTCTGATTTTCCAATACAAACACCGCATTCCGTAACTGTTTCTTTTAATTTTTATTCTGGTATTAATAGATTTTCAGTACAATCCTGCTTACTTATTTTCTAAATATTTAGCAGATTGGTATAGTTTATCTACTATTCTTATACTTACATCTATTACACCGGTAACATATAAAATAAAATACATTTCTTAACCTACGATTATTACACGTTCATAAAAATGTCTAAAGGAATCATTACTATCGTTTGAAAGAGAATCGTAACTGCTTCCTCGTATCCTGAGCAAGATTTTAAATGTCAATTAATTGTAAAAGTATAAGCATTTAGCATTTTTGTTTTAACGTGGGGGAATGCATTTACGCATCCTCCTACCAGGCCTAATCCGGGAGTAAAATTTCCCAGATTAGAGCTGGTAGGGAATTTGTGGGACTCACTCAGCGTCAAGATCGGTAATACCCACTAAACCCCATTCAGCTGATATTAAGTGACAATGAGACCAAAAGTCTAGAAACACTTGACTGACCTAAGAATAGAAAAACTGGATTTTAAATGATGTTACTAGTACACATTTTTGGTTGCTTCTAGCCAGTTGAAGGATGACTGGAGGGAAAGTCGTGGTACACGTTGAAAGTTATTTATTAACTGATTCTTATTTGATTCTTATTCTGATTCTGATTAATTCTGAGGACATATAGTGAAACTTAAATTCTAAAAGATCCCTCGTTAGTCGTAGGGCTTACAAAGATTACGGTGGTCAATCAGAAACATGCAGAGTGCGAGCGAGACGGGACACACGGACTTCTCTCATACGAGGTATTAAATATATGTAACCCGTGCGCCCGCGGCTCGCGCTAGTGTGCCGTTAAATGTTGATGAGGTCTCTACACATTTATAGGTGCCTGACACGATTTTGGCAGTTGGCCAAACTAGTGTTAGAAAACGCCCTACTACCGTTCGTAGTATAAATATCGTTTTATCTTAAAGCTTTGACAATAAATTTAAAGATTTCTTAACCACTGCATAAGTGGACATTTAACTTTTATTAAAAAGTTAATTGAAGTTATTTGGAGGAAGTATTTCTTACCGTCCCGCAGGTGGGCGGTTCCTCGGCGGTGATGATCTTCATAGTGGTGGTTTTCCCAGCTCCGTTATGCCCGAGCAGACCGAACACCTCCCCCCCTTCGACAGCCAGGCTGAGCCGCGCGAGTCCCGCTCGCTTGACCACACTCTCCTTCTGGCCTCCACAGCAGCACCCGCTCCCGTCCTCACCTCTAACTTTGTACTCTTTACGAAGATTCTAGACATCGTAATCATTTTCTTATAACAGAAATTATTATCTCATTTCTGCTTACGAGAAGAAATTAAAAGTTAGTTTATACAAGTTAAGGAACAGTAATTTTGCCATAAAAGCTCAGTAAACTTTGTTAGACCTGTAGGGGATTCATGACGTAGAGTACCAAGAGATAAGAACAGTAACTCTTTCAAGTAAGTGCTGACTGAAGTAAATTAAAAGCTCCTAACATAGTAGATCTCTATTACAAATACATGACAATCAGAGAATTAACTTGGAATGGTATCTGCATTAAGCTAGAGTAAAGCAATCGATCCTGTACTTTTTTTTTTTTTGACGGGGGGAAATGCATTTACGCTCTACCCTTACCTATTGCATTAGTGAGACCAGAGCCCCCCAATGCAATAGATAAGGGGGCACGGACCAATGTAATAGGTAAGGGGGCACGGAAGGTAAGGGAGCACGGAAGGTAAGGGAGCACGGAAGCTAAGGGACACGGAATGTAAGGGGCCACGGAAGGTAAGGGGGAACGGAAGGTAAAGGGGCACGGAAATCGATCCTGTACGTCACGGCATAGAACTATAAAAAGACAATAATTAAATAAAGTTTGATCCCTTAAAATAATACTGACATGTACAACAAGTGGCGGCATACTGTGTGCCGGTTGTTGTAATATTGACGCAACTCTTCGTCTCTCACGACGTACGTCTTCATCCTCCGCCCCGTCGCCGCCTCCTTCCGCTTCCATATCAGTCACTACTTCGGGAACGTTACGTGTACCCTAAGAAAAGCACGGTAAGATAAAGATGTCGTCGATGTAACAAAAATGCACATAATTTTTTTTTATTTATTTATTTAAAAGAGCCCAGACCATTTTACCAACATTTCGGGACGAGCAATTAGGGCCCTCAGCTGAGACTGGTACGTAGCGCACCAATACCAAAGTGATACGTGAGTTTGGACTGCTAATTAAAACGTCAATTTCGCAGACTTTATAGCCCACGCTAAATCTACTGTGGGTAAAGGATCAAAGACCTTTATAGAACCCATGTACCTTTTTTAGACGGTATAGGCAGTGCTTTGACCACAATATCACCTGATGTTAATTGACGATGTGGTCCAGGATGGTAAACACACTAAGGCTAGAGGTACTGGTTTTCAAGTGATGCTGCCGAAACACACCTATTGGTATTTGGCGACAGGTTTTCAAACTTAAGGGTGGTAGCTACTCAAACGGGCATCATTAGGAAATGCCCTGGTTTTCTTACGATTTTTTCCTTTACCGAAAGCTGAGGCCGAATTTAGAGTCGGATAGGTGGGATCGAACCCGTGTCCTATGACGCGGAATCCGACCGCACTACCCGCTGCGCCCTCATCGCTTTTATTGCGTGTAGTATGCGGTGTGGTGTGAAGTGTAAAAGCGAGTTATGAATGTGTTACTGTATCGAGCTAGGAAGAGGCATAGAAACCTTCCAAATTGGGGAAATACTAGAAGTGTAAGTAAAACAGGTAATTAAACATTAAAAGTGATTTCCAAGTCCTAAGATCAGGTAGCGACTTACTCCACAAATTCTGCCTCCAGACTTCACCCGGTCGATGACTATCAATGCACCTGCGCACAGCGGCACGTGCAACAGCGTCGCTATTATCAGCACCCACACTTCCGGAGTGAAGTAGCTCGACAGGGACGGTGTTGGGCAGAGATCACGCAAATTGCAAGTTAAGTATGCCCTTCACACCAGAATTAACAATGAAAAAAAAAATTACACTCGCAGTAGATTTTTTTCTGTTTAATAAAAAACTAAGGTAGACTACAATAAAAGTATGCAGTATGCTTCCAAGAGATAAAGTTTGGAGGAATACGAAACAAAATCTTTAATAAACAAATAAAATTAAATAATCATAAAAAACATAAAATTTGATCTCAAAAAAGTTATTAATGAAGTTAAAGTTAAACAATAGAAAATTCATTAATACACTGAGACGAGAAAGGCACTAAAGTGTTTTACCTTTGTCTATTTATTAAGAGATAAGGAATAATAAGAGTAAACGAAACAGATTTAAATAATGATCCTTAAATCAACTTACCTATCAACGTAATAAATAATGGCGTAAGGTATGTACATGACGTTCAGGAAACTAAAAATGGTGTGGAGATAGAAAGCAATGTTGCTACCTAAAACAAAACGAAATTGTTATAATTATAAATACCAAAATGTTAAAAGTTTATTTAGTTTTCTTTTTTAAATTAAGTTGTATAATTAAAAATTTCCATCAAAAAGTTTTGATTTGAATTTAACCAATTGTTTGTGTAATGAACATCTAAAAATAAATATGTCATCAATGTAACAAAAACGCACTAAAAATCTCTTAAAAACGTACTGAAGTGTATTACATTCATTGATACCGTTTGGGAATATTGAAAAATGAAAGTAAGTGGCTTAGGATTTATAATTTTTTTGGTGTTTAGTCAAAAGAAAATTTCAGAATAACTGACTGTCATACTTCAGAGAATGCCGATAAAACGAAATTAACCTTACCCCATTTAAAAAACATCTGTAACACAGACCATTAGGAAAGGCAAAACGCCGACCCACGTCGTTATGTTCGGCATTATACTCTGAGCCGAGTCCATTTTATCAAATATATAAGAGACACAAGTATTGAACAGTACCGCCGGTGGACTGTACAGTAACATTAGACCAGAGAGCATAGTTATAGCGGAACCATTACTCAGACTTGGTATATCGTTCAAAACCACCTGAAAATAAGACTCGTTATTAACTGATATAATTCTAATTGGAGGAAATAACGACAGGTCTCTGGTGTCATTAAAGGGTGGGATATATAAATCCATTGCAAGACCTCTTCTACTATATGGATCAGAATGCTGGGCTATTAAGAAGATAGATGAGAAACGATTACATGTAGCTGAGAATGAATGGATAAAGTCAGAAATGAATATATGAGAGAGAGAGAGTATGAAAGTATTGCTAGTGATAGAAAAGTTGAAAATCGAATTGTTTGCTGTGGTACGGACATGTTATGAGAAGACAGAAAGGCCATGTGGATTAAGTAGTAATGAATGAATATCAACGTGGAAGGATGGAAAATTAGAGGAAGGCCAAAGAAAGGAAGGATGAAATGTGAATGGATAATATGAAAGAAAAAAGAGTAAATGAAGAGATGATAGTTGATAGGGACGTGTGAAAAAGAAAAAAATACTGCCTCGACCCTAAATGAGTTGAGAACGTACTGTTCTTACGTATTGAAAATTAGTGAAATCTTTACTTCAGCATCAGCCAAATTTCTGTAAACAAAACTATAAAACTCACCAAAGCCATAACTCCAGCGCAAGTGACAATCATGATAACGATCAAAATGATGAAATAGGTTAAGAAATACATGCTCATTGATAGTCCATTTACGCGTAGCTGATTCTTCGCCTTTATCTGAAACACGCAACTATTATTAAAAAAATATTACTTAGATAAGAATTTTTTCATTGTAAGAGCTTGAAACTTGTTCATTTGCATGTTAGTAATTTTAGCATTTAGAATGAAGGAACTTACTTCTCTGTCATAGACGATATCAACGGCCAAAGTGACGGGAACCAACGCGAAAGTCATTCCTACAAATATGGCACAGATCACATTGCCCACGTTAAATTCCTCTTGATGTTCAGTCCTTTCGAAGGGATGCGCTTGTACTTCTATCGGCTTGTAGTTATCCAACATGCCATTTGTCGACATTAATATCCTAAAGAGTATGGTGGAATATGTTAAT
Source organism: Samia ricini (assembly GCA_014132275.2). NCBI lineage: Eukaryota > Metazoa > Arthropoda > Insecta > Lepidoptera > Saturniidae > Samia > Samia ricini. The sequence continues at coordinate 28,922,062 of AP028168.1, forward strand.
TTATCGACCAAAGATTTCGGTCTAAATTCTTATGAAAACCAAGTCAAATTTTAGAGTAAATAAGTGGAAGTTTTGCTTATATTGGTATGTTTGATCGTTTATATACTCGTACAACTATGACAATAATCTAAACAGGTAAAGATAAAAGAGTTCAGCACCTTTTTCTACTCTGTTTATCTGTGTTAATGATGTCTTAGAATAGTAACACCCCATATCTACCCGCGGGTTTCGTAAAAGGCGACTAAGGGATAAAAACCTGGGGATGGGCAGCAGCATCCTCTGAGCACCACAAACATCTACTGCGATCGCCAGCCCGCCTGCCAAGCATGCCGATTATGGCAAACCCTCCCTTGCTAGGGGAGACCCTATGTCCAGCAGTGGACGTCTAATAGTTGAATAGATAAGTATACATACATACATATCATCACGCCTTTCTCCCGTGGGGGTAGGCAGAGATTACGTCCTTCCACTTGCTACGATCTTGACACACCACTTTCGCTTCCTCTACTTTCATGAGCGCTTGCATACATGCTCGTCGGTTATGAGTACTTATTACCTGGCCTTTATTTAAGACATGATTGATTGGGTCTAGATACATTCGCCTAGGTCGACCCTTACCGACTTGCCCATTCATCCTCGCCTTATAAATTAATTTCGTTAATCTTCTCTCATCCATCCTCTCTACATGCCCAAACCAACTAAGCAGCTATTAATGAGCGGTATTATCTTTTTTCTTCTTCTTCTTCAAGTTATGAATAATGATTATGATTAGACGAGCACTAATATGAAATCACGCGGTAAATTGCTGCATTTTATAAAATTCACGCAAATCAAATCTTAGCAGATAGTCTCAGTTAATTTTTAATTAACCCTAATTCTCCATAATTTTAGATAAAAAATCAACTATTTTATAGGTTATCTTATAAATATTGTAACACATGGAAAGTTTGTTAAAAAAAATCTAAAACATACCTAAGCATACTGTTGTGGAATAAATTCAAAATAATCGGCAAACTATGGGTGTATGTTGTGTTGTAATAGGCCAGTAAATCTCCATAAGAGGATGTACGTTTCTTGAAGCTAAATCCTCCAAAATTCTCCATGGATAATAAACTTGAGAAGTTCCCATCGAACTCCTCGATGGGATGTGCTCCGAGGTGTTCTAAAGCTTCTTTCAGTAATTCCATTTCAATATGATCGTCGGTGTCGCTCGATAATGCTATGGGGGTTTTATTGGAGTACGTCTCCGAATCTAACGGCAACGGCAGCATTCTAAAGAAGACTATCTGACGGGATTTCAAGTAGAGACCGAGAGCACAGAAAACTGCAAAGAACGATATTAATACACGTCGCAATGCAATCATGAAATTACTTAATTGATTTCTGTAAAAATTTAAAGCAAAAAGGTGCGTCATTAATCAAAATATTACAGGCAATAGTGCAACGTTTGAAGAGGCATAAACTGAGCTTATCGTGAGCTTAACCATGATCAGAAGATAGCAAATTAGAAGATGATAATATGAATTCTTCAAAAGTACTTACTTATAGGAACAAATATCATAACGTAGAGTTTGTAGGGGTCCCTGATCATCCTAATGGTCCTGATGTAGACGAGCGCGCAGAAGGTTCGCCAGCAGTTCGGGTTCGTAGCGACCATCTCACCGAGAGCGTCAACAGACACAGGGACCGATGGCGCCACCTATAGGACACTTACTTATATAACATATTCTATGAAGGTGTACACCATTGACCAGTAAGTTGGCATAACGTGTGTATAATGATGCACCTTGACATGCTCCACGCCGTGAGTGGTGGAATGAAGAGCGTGCGATGCCGGCGGGTTTGATAAATTCGCTGGCGCTTTCTGAGAGTCTTTCTCGTTCAGCTCCTGAAAATATACTTCCAAATGTGTAACTGTATGGGAGTATCCTAGGGCGTGTAAATATCCCTAGGAGCGGTTTTGGGGGGCAATCTAGCCTAAGCGATGCGGTTGTGAAAGGAGTTGCAGTAATCTACTAAGCGATGGTGGCGGCGACCGTTACCTCTGCCAGCGTATAGTGTCCAGGACGGTTCCTCGAACTCACTTTCACGTAAAGCGTATATGTAACTATTATAAAAAGCGTACGGCTGCAATAGCGCGAGTTTGCGGTATATACAATGGGCTGGGCTAGTAAGAAGATGGATGAGAAGCGACTGCACGTAGCTGAGATGCGAATGTTGGGATGGATGTGTGGTGTTACAAGATTGAATAAATAAGGAATGAATATATTAAAGGGAGTTTGAAAGTTGCGTCAATGGTAGAAAAGTTGAAAGGTTCTCGTTTGTTGTGGTATGGACATGTTAGGAGAAGAGAGGAAGCGCATGTGGGTAAAATAGTGATGAATATGAATGTGGAAGGATGGAAAGTAGAGGAAGGCCAAAGAAAGTGTGGATGGAGTGTGTAAGAAATGATATGAAAGAAAAAGGAGTGAATGAAGAGATGACGGCTGATAGGGACGCATGGAAGAAGAAAACATACTGCGCCGAACCCAAGTAAGTTGGGAAAAGGCAGGAGAATGATGATGATGACAATATATGTAGCAGAGTTGTTCGAATTCAAGTACACAATCAAACTGTCACGGCTCACTAATGACTCGACCGTCGGGTCGGCGCAGTAGTCCAGCTAAGGTACTATAGCGCCACCACTCAACGGTATAGCAAATCACCAGCAATCCTTCACAGACCGCCTATAGATGGCGTTACCAGTAACAGTTCAAAAATCTTATAGTGTCTAGTATTAAAATATAACTCTTTTATATTTTGACATTGTAGGTTGCTTTGAAATTTACAACCTCTAAAATCCACATTTTTTTTATGTTGCTAAGAAACTGTTTCTCGTACTTGGTTTAGATGTCAATCGATTCTTAAAAGCGGGTACCAGAACATACGAATAAGTGTTTCGGAAAATATTTAGAAGATGAAGCGAAAGCTCGCCTGGTTAGTAATAACAAAATAATGAATCACCATTTTATTTTGCTTTCGGTGATTACTGAGGGGAGACTGACTAAACACTCCACGTCCCTAACCGGCGCAAAGAGGACAAGGCCTCCGGAGGCACATTATACATGTATTCTGCAGAGGCCCTGACAGCGCCATACCTCACGGGAAGTCCGACGTTAAGTTATTTTACGAGGCTTGGCGACCTCGGCGGGCGCCCGGACGGCTGCGTCCGGAGCCCCGGCGTGAGACACGCCTTGCTCGGTTGGGGTGGTGCGCTGCCCGCTCCCTCTCCCGCTCTGCCTCCTCCTTTGCGAGCATGACGGCTTCGCAACAGGAAGAGACAACCGCCCAAGCCCTAGAGCACCCGACCATCGCCCTCACGAGCGACGGCAAGGAGAGGACCCTACCCACGTCGGACGCCAAGTCCCTGAAGGACTCCCTCCACGCGGGACACACGACCATCGTGTGCTCGACGTCGTCGACGACTCCGCCGGCACAGTGATGACAACACGGAGAGAGTTCCCTTCCTATACGATTCAGGTAGCTGCCGAAGCACCCGTGCCCCGTCAGCTCCTGCGTAAGGCGGTAACTCAGAACTCCGTGAGTCCTCCCTAACCAGTCCCTAAGGTGGGGCCGAACGGCCTCCACTGTAGCGACCCCGGCGCCGGGATTCTCCAAACGCCTTTCCCACCCCTTTAGGACGATCGAGATACTGAGCTCCGCCCGCCGCGCCTCTATCTCTCGAGGCGTCGAGCATTGCATCCTATCCGACCGATCCCTACACCACCTATAAAAATCAAGTACTTAGTCTAAAAAATAAAAACCTGGTAACTTAGGGTTTTGCTCTGCAATGATAGGCTTCTCGATAGAGCTCGAGCTCGCACTAACTTGACAGACGACACTCCCTCCACTGTGTCTGTTTCCTCATCATTTTCTCCCTCCAGACTTAGAAACACTTCTTCCAGGGTCGTCATTGATACTCCGTAGCTTGTTATTCCTATGGAATATTTAAACTTGGTGAATTTCATTTCCTAAATATTAATGATATTTATAATATTCTACAAGTAAGATTTTTTGTGTCAGAGAAATTACTATTGTTATGTTTTTTTTTTAGGAGGAATAGCTATAAGCGTTTCTCCTGACAGGTGCGTTGGTGATCTCTCCCCTCCCATAATAGTTTCTTCAGTTCGATTCCAAATTCCACATATTGAAATGCATATTTGCACTTTTATGATTATCACTAATCACAGTGCAGACGAAAATACTTTCAATAAAAACCGGTTTTGAAGATTGTAAAAGTTGCACAATTGATGCTTGTAACCTTTTAGTTAAGGTTAACTGTATACCAGTGTGCAGTTATTAGAACGCGGTTAGACATTTATAGAAAAAAACTGAAAAGATGCTGCTGTTTATATTAATTTCGTCGTCGCATTTTATCTTATCTATGGGAAAAATATGGGGTGATACTATTCTTAAATTAAAATCAAAATTTATTTATTCAATTTAGGCCCTAAGAAGGCGCATATGAACGTCTAAAACACTACCACCGGTTCGGAAAACAACCCAGTCGAGAAGAGCGCAGGCGAGAAACTCGATCTGGTTCTTCTTTTTTTTATAAATATAATATATATAATTTTTTTTTGTCATATTTAAAACTATACAAATCATAGTCTTAGCTAATGTTAGCGGGTGCGCACAGAGATGTGGGTTAATTCCAGACATCACTATCGTTCACGTAATGATCCACCCTGTAATAACCTTTTGAGATTAAAACTTGCTTGACATAATACTTGAACTTATTGTCAGGTAAATCGGTAATGTTACTTGGGATCTTATTGTAAAACCGAATACTATTACCTATAAAGGTTTTATTACACTTACTTAACCTAAAGCGTGGTTCCGGACAACTTGTCTTTACTTCTAATATTAAAATTATGACGATCATTCACTAGATCTAGACTTAGACTGCATCATGCGGTTATGACCTACGGGAGAACTGTGAAGAACAATAAAGATATTTTTGCCGACATGATGGTAAAAAGTGTACCTAGTCGGCTGGTTTTCTCCTTGATCTCTTGCTCGATGGCCAGGAAGAGAGGCGGGAAGAGATGCACGGCGTAATGTGGCAGTATGTAGGAGAGTTCGCGGCCGTGACGTCGAGCCTTCTCAGCGCGCGGTACGTGTCCGCGCACCAGCCGCGTTATCTGGTGCTCGCGACACGCCCCTGCAAAGTATCCAGAGCTAATGATTCATACTTTTACTCGTTAATCACGAACACATTCAGGGATTTCAATACCGAAACTTAGGTTTATGATTTGATCCGAATTGTTTTTAAGCCCTAGCCATGCAGGTCACTTTGACGAAGACCTATCTTTCTCTTCTATAGCGGAGGCGGGTTTTTTCCTCTTTTTCTGTGCCCGGCTCTGCTCTATCCCTTCTTCCTTCCTTTTTATGGGGGGCAGGAAGTATATCCTGCCCCCCCCCGACTGTTGACCGTTGGGTCATGCCTCCCTTCGGGGCGGCGGGCGAAGAGGTGGGTGGGGAAGTATTTCTCCCCCATCCCCACTGGGCCATTGCACGGACGAGGCTCGGTGGGTTTGCCGCAGGGGGCGACGCGGTGACTGCGAAAGCCACCCCGTGTCGCTCCCATCTCAAATGCGGCGGACAGCCCCGGGGGATTTTAGTGGGTATTTCCGGGCGCTTCACGCCCGGGCGAGTCCCGCACTGGTGCGGAGACGTCCCTCCGCACCCCCTTACTCATTGCATTGGGAGACTCCGGTCTCACTACTGCAATGTGTAAGGGTAGTGCGTAAATGCATTTCCCGCCGTCAAAAAAAAAAAAAGGTCACTTTGACGAAGTACGTCGGCGTAGTAGACCGAAGTCCGAAGTATGTGAACACCGCCTTGCTTGGTGTCTGTTCGTTATACATAACGTTCAAGTGACAGTGAGGGCCATTGCAATGTGCTCTCTCACGTCTTAAAATTACATGGCTATTTCGTACATATCGGCGCGAACCGAAGTGGACCGAGTAGTTCAGTTTAGGTCTACTTTTCGGGTTAGCTTTATACCAAGCTCCCCCTGAGCGAAAAATAGGAAGGGGCCCGACTCGGCATGACGGGTTGTCTACCTGTCATTTACCGTGGTTGGGCCAGCCGCTGGAGTGATGCGGTGCATGTCAGCCTATCCTGTGTCACCCCCAAGAAAGGCGGCAGATGGTACCATGGGTTTTAGTGGGTATTCCTGGCACCACACGCCGGGTGAGCCCCACATACCCCCTGGCATCTCTAATCCGGGAGATTTTGCTTCCGGTTTAGAGATGTGAGGGAGGATGTGTAAACGCATTTCCCACATTAAAAAAAAAATGGTCTATTTTTCGGGTAGAACATCGGAAAACTTCGAGTCTGACTTGGGCGCAAAAATCAACAACGATAGGAAGCCGCCCTAGGCGGTTCCAGGTTGCACGAAGCGAAGTGCCATTATAGTAGCGTGTATGCTGCTACATAACGTAATACTTCACACCAGTAACATTATGTGGAAAAAGATGGAGATATGATTGCGTGACTTATTTTAAAAGAATCTTTGAAAAAGCGACTCAACTATTCACCTAGTCTGCAATATTGAGTAGGTAACATAAAAATGAATGGATGATTTACTGATTACCGACGAGACTTGGTATTTACGGAGATGATATTAAACTCTCATGTGAATTACTTCAAAGGCTACATACAGGCATTTAAACAAAACATCGCGAATAGGGCTCCCTGTAAAAATCTAACGACTGTGATGAATTTTTTAACATGTCATTGCAACTCAATGAATGAAACTTACCATCAAGCACTAATGTCAGATGGTAACCGATGCCAAATTTGTTTTTCAGAAACAACGACGTACCAGCGCATCGGACCTGTGGTAAGAAAACACTAATCAATTTAAAACAGTTAGTACAATAATATAAGACTAAAATTTAATTTTTGTAATATCAAATTATTGAAAACAAATTAGGTTTTAAGTATGTCTTTCATCATGATCATCATCTCCCTACCCTTTTCCCAGTTTTATTTGGTGTCGGCGCAACATGTCTTCCTCTTCCATTCCTCTCTATTTGTTGTCATCTCCGCATTCACTCCTTTTCTAAACATATCATCTTTCACACAGTCCATCCATCTTTTCTTTGGTCTTCCCCTTCCCATGTAACCGTCCACATTCATATCCAATACCTTTCTTACAACATCCTCTTTCTCCCTGCGCATCACATGTCCATACCAGGATAAACGCCGCCTTTGTTACCATAAATTTAAATTTTCTTGTGAAAGATTTTCGAAACTTGGCATATATAAATTAGAGGCATACGGCAAATTAAACATTTTACCAGACCGACCAACAGCTGTTCATTTTCAAGGTTTATCTAAACTGTGAGAAACTTAATGTAACATAATTTCAAAAAGACGAAACAGTCCAATTAGTAAAAGAAATGAAAATCATCACTCACTTTGCCCTTACTGATAACCGCCTTCCTATCGCCCAGGATATCAGCTTCGTCCATAAAGTGTGTCGTCAGGAGCAGCACCTTCCCCGGCCTTGTCCTCTGCAATATCCGCCAGGTTTGCCTTCTCGAAACCGGATCCACACCGGCTGTAGGCTCATCGAGGATAATAATCTGGAAGATTTGAACCACCACATTAAACGACAGTCCTATTAATAATTTTAATAGCATATTTACATAAAGTTTAGTCTATTTTAATGAAGATTTGATATTTAAATCTGAGGGATACAAAGCCTGCTTTCCTTGCCATACTGCCTTGATGGCGCAGTTGTATTACGGTACAACTGTCGTCCTGAGGACCCGGGTTCGATCCCGGATCGGGTCAAGTGATATTAGGTTTTTGTACTCAATATCATCCCGGAGTCTGGAATTTGTGCTCGATATGGCGACAGGCTCGCCCTCTATCACATCTGGGACGAAACTAAGTTCGGCGAAATGCGGGTGGTGTAGTTCGCTATTTCACCTCTGCCTAACCCTTCGGGGATAACAGACGTGAGCGTATGTATGTATGTTACACAAAGGCTAATGGTGTTCGGAAACGGAACTTATCTCTTGGCTTCGTTTACTACGATTAAACCACAAGCCCTTCCTATACAACGCTAAAAAGGATATTATAAAAGCCAAAATAGCTTTCTTCGCAAAATTAATTATGTTGAAGTAACTTATAAATGCGAAAGGCGAAAGACTCGTCTCTTTTTTTTACACAGTATACCGTGTAAAACTTAAAGCTCAGGCTTTGACCACAATGCGTTACAGGATGGTAAACACACTAAACCTAGAAGAAAACACTAATGGAAAAGACTGACTCAATTGGAATAAAAAACTGATATCATATAATGGAGTATTACCGTTACTACATTACTCGTATGCAACAATGAAGAAAATACGAAAGACGTTCACCATCTTATGGTATTTTTCTTCACTATCAGTCGAGAGTGTTATTAATTTATTCAAAGTCGAATACAGGTAAATTACCATTCGAGGATAACGAGCTAGCTTGTCAAAAACATAAGCTATTATCACTGTGTAATGGGTGAACCGTTCAAGACATGTCACTATTATATGATGTACGCTCAGGCGGACTCGATTGTTCTACACTTATCAACAAAATGTTGCGACTACAGGCGCCAAGGACACGTACCCGACACACACAACCATTTCATATTCCCAAGCATCGAACAAACTACGGATTCAATAACTTGACGAGCAGAATTTCACGTACTTATAATAAACAATGAAGGGATATACGATCTATTTAACTTCAAACTTCATAACAAAAATATTTCCAAAAAGAGTTTTAGAAATCAAATAGAAATCTCTTTAGTAAACAAATAACACAAAATTTATCCACATTTATACACATTAGTGATAAATTCATTTTTGGCTCTTTATTTTATTTACCGGTTTAGTTTATATGCATTTATTATACGAGCTGTGAATTTTAATGTAAATAAATAAATAAATACAGGTCAAACCTTGATATAAATATTGCACTTGTTGTTACCATTTGACCACACTGCCTTTCGACCTTCAAAATGTTTAATGAGTTAATGTAAGTTACAAAACAAATAGTCTCTTCTACGAACATAATTAGAATGGCATCTATTTCCAAGTCAAATTATAAGGCAACAAGACGATGAGATTAACAATTATGTAGTTGGCGTTTCAAGTTTAAAACCATAACAAACCTTCGGATCTCCGATGAGAGCGATGGCAATACTCAGCTTTCTCTTTTGCCCACCAGATAAATGCTTAGCGAAGACCCCCGCCTGGTCCAGCAGACCCACTTCCGAGAGGGCTTTGTGAATGTCTTCGGATACCCTTCTCCGGGGGACACCCTAAAGATATATACTTGTCTTGTACCAATATGTAATGGACCATTTTTTTTGGACAGTAATATAAAAAAAAAACAGTTTTAATTGTATCCAAAAGTTTGAAGGATTCACAAGAAGAAAACTTGATTATTCTTAAATCTCATTGAAGTTACATTTTTTGGTAGCCTATATCTGCTTAATTTATCAACATTTTACAAAAAAAATTGACGGAAAGGCAGACAGAAGAAAACAATTCTTCAATTTCAAGAGATTTCCATACTCCCATAAAAATGGAGGATAACGGAGTCGTCGAACCTTGATAGCAGCAAAGAATTCCAGATGTTCCTTAACAGAGAGCAAGTCGAAAAGTACGTCTTGTTGCGGACACACGCCTATCATCTGGCGGATCTCCTGCATGTCGTTCGGATCTCTGTTAGAGGAGAATTACAAATTAATGGTTCTTGTTTCACTTTCATTTGGATGGTGAATATTTTTCCACTTTGTTTTAGGGAAGCAAATTGTTATATACATCTAAGGCTAAAGTAATAACGTAGGAATTCTGTAGATACGTTTTTTACAATAGGTTTAAAAAGTTATTATTATTATTCGAGAGAGGGGCTATGCAGGCTAAGACAGTACTGTGTCACTGCGACCTAGATAGATCTATTGTGATCGCTTCCATATTCCTAAACCTCACTGCCTAGACCTACAACCTGGATATACTGTAGGATCTTTTTGGCAGAGAGCGTCTGTACCTCCTCCGGGAACAACGCATGTTTGCCCAGAACTCGGTTGCGTATGGGTATTAGTGGGTCACAATCACACAAGATGTGCTTTGGTGTTTCATCTGCGATTTCACAGAATCTGCACTCTCTTGTGTCCTGGGCACTCATGTGCATATGCTTGCGCAAACAACAGTGCCCAGTTAGCGCTCTCACTAATACTGGCAGCTGATTCCTACTGAGCATCAGGGCTTCCTCAGCTTTTCGCTGAGTATATCCCCTGATGAGCTCTTTGGAATGAATTTGTCCTGGCAAATTATTCCAGAATTCTTTAGCCTTATGGGTGTATTGGTCCCTTATGGTCAGAATTCAAAGAGTTACTCTGCTCTGTATAGAATTCGAAAAATAACGATCCAATCTTGTTATTAAAGAAATTACAAAAAGTCTACAAATATTATAACAAGTCGAGACCCTGAAATTCAAAGGGTCGCAAAAAATCAGGTGACAGGATTCTTAATGCGTATGTGAAGGTTGCAATCCAGTTAGATAGAACAGAAAAAGCTTATTGAGGGTCACGAAGATTTCTGTAATCAAAAAGGATGGAAGTGTGATTTATGAACATTTACCTGACATCCAAACCGTAAACATAAGCTGTACCAGCCGAAGGTGCTGTTAAACCGGTCAGGATGTTAAACAGCGTTGACTTCCCAGCTCCGTTGTGACCGAGTACCGCCGTGATCTGACCCTCGTATATGCTCAGGTCTATACCGTCGATTGCCTTGATCTCAGCTCGACGGCAATGACGGAAACTCTTCTGCAGTCCAACGATCCTGATAGCTTCTTTGTCTTGCAGTTCCCTTAGTTACGATTGAAGGATATTAAATTACTGAGATGTGATGGAATTTTATTTCATTCAAGCTTGACAAGATGATATATGAATTCATCTCGGGTCGGCATCGCCATCTACGCCGCTAAAGATTTGATCACTCAAAATAAAAAAATTAAAATCTTTATTCAATTTAGGCCCTAAGAAGGCGCTTATGAACGTCTAAAACACTACCACCGGTTCGGAAAACAACCCAGTCGAGAAGAGCGCAGGCGAGAAACTCGATATGGTTTTTTTTTTAATAAATATAATATGTCATTTTTTAAATATAAAAACTATACAAATCATATTCATAACCAATGTTAGCGGGTGCGCACAGAGATGTGGGTTAATTCCAGACATCACTATCGTTCACGTAATGATCCACCCTGTAATAACCTTTTGAGATTAAAACTTGCTTGACATAATACTTGAACTTATTGTCAGGTAAATCGGTAATGTTACTTGGGATCTTATTGTAAAACCGAATACTATTACCTATAAAGCTTTTATTACACTTACTTAACCTAAAACGTGGGACGGACAACGACGACGATCATTCACTAGATCGAACTCATAATAGAACCACACGCGCTGGGCTTCAGAGCCACAGCTGTACAACAACTTCCATCCAGGCACGAACCAAACATTTTGACTCGCCATACCTTTTTACGGTACAGTAAAACTGTGGAAAGTCTTCCGGCCGATCTATTCCCCTTACAATAACACCAAGTCCTTTCAACACGAAGAGATGAATACCCGATTTCTTGACAGTCGCCATTGTTTTTGGATTAAATTGTGCTCACCATCAGCACTTAGCCGAGCTATTACAAAAAAGAGGTAGCTCTGGATTTACACTTACAGTTCTCGGAAAGCGGCAAGTTTTAACGTATCATTAAGGTTGGGTTTTTTTACCATTTGCACGGTGACCGAGACCCTAATATTGTTTTTGTAAATTATTTAGTATGGCCGTGTGGTACCGGCCAAGAATAGTACCACCCCCTATCTATTCGTGGGGTGTCGTAAAAACCGACTAAGGGATAAAAACCAGATAATAGGGAGCAGCATTCTCTGAGTATCACAAGTCGCTTGCGAAGCGTGGCGATTATGGCAATGCCCCCCTTAATAGGGGAGACCTTTGTCCAACAGTTGACGTCTTATGGTTGAATGGAATATTGTGATGCGACCAGAGCATAAGAACGCGCTCTAAGGAACTTTGCTCCGATCCCTTGGTTATAAGCTTTTCGGTATTTTGAATTACCTCGGAACAGGTTCGATGTCGCGGTTGTTGACTCGGTCCCCGTTCGAGTGGAAGTGGCCGGCGGAGACCCGGACCCTTCGCCCTCCGTCCCAGAATGTTGGCAACAAGCAGAACCACGGCTTCTGCTTTATCCCATATTCGCCTATTCACAACAGCATATTGTTCACCATAAAAAAAAATATCAACATAATCCAGAAAGTACTTTCCAAAATCCATACCAAATGGTGAACTATCACCTACTTATATAGTTATTGGATTAAAAAAAACGATGTGAACGGTACATTATGAAAGCGCGTTAAAAATATGTAACGAGTTATGTGGTTGAAGTAATTAGTGTTTACCGAAACAACAAACTTAATAGTTGCTCTATTATAAAGAGAAATATTTATTTATTTCTTATTAGGTTTTCAATATAATGACATCTCACAAATCGCTTGTTACATATACATTGCTTCTTAGTCAACCATCCATAATATAGAGCAGTGATTCTCAACCGCTGTGCCGCGGCACTTTTGTGTGCCGCCAAATTTCAAAAGTGTGCCGCCAAATTTTGCAAATATATATAGTAATGTTAATGTTATTAAATTATATCATTTAAAAAGAAAAATATTTATGCAGTGTGTTGTAGTAGTAAGTAAATAATTTTTATCTTTTTCTTTGTGTGCCGCCAAATTTTGAAATCGTTAAATATGTTCCGCAACAAAAAAAAAAAAGGTTGAGAATCACTGATATAGAGTTTAAAAATAAATTACATATATTCTAAATAAAAGAAATTTATAAGCAAGATATTGAAATGAAGGTTTAAATGACCTTCGTTTACAAATATTTTCTTGGTGTCTTTAAAAGTATGTTTTAAGTTTTATTTATAAAGATATCGTTGAATTGTCAATTTGCTCTATCTATGGGTATAAAATGACTCGTATAGAATCATAGACGGCCATCTACAATTTAGCTATCTGCTGCAATCGCCAGCAAAAAATCGTTAATTTTTTGTTTATTTTTAAACTTTGCGCATCTAACTTCGTGTTGCCATATAAGTGAACTACCTATAGATTCAAATACAGTTTATACATCAATCACCACTGATATTAATGCTATATTTTTGAGAAAAAAAAATGATCCACTTTGCAAAAAAGGAGTTAAAGTGTATATAGCCACTCTTGACTCAATACGATTCACATTAAAGTTGACATTAACAGCTCATAATTTTATATACGAAGTTTTTTCACAGTTTTAAAAGTAATCGCTTTACATATGAACCAATTTAATCTAATAGACTTTTAACCGTTAGAAAAGTACTCAATCCACAATTTATTACTTGGTATAACTGCATCGAGCCAATAGGCGATAAAACCGTAGAGAACAGTGTCGATCGCCATCATTATCAGACTCCCTCCGAATGGGACTCCAGGTCCACTCCAGAGGTTCTCCCATGTGACACCGACGCCAGCCATGTCCAAAACTAAAGCCTGTTATAGAAATTTATAGTCTGTTTACTCAGCATTTAACTAAGTAATTGTCACGTAAAAGATGATGGATGTAAAGAATGTTAGAAATCTTCGCCATCCGAAATTCCCTGAAAATGAAACATCCCTAACATCTCGTACATCATCTATAATAGCTGAATAAGAAATCAAAGAATTGAAGATCATGACGATAGAGAAATTTATGTCAAGTTGAATTCAGCAAAAAATAACTCTGTGAAATGTTTTTTAGGGTTACCTAGCTGTTGGGGACAAATGAATATTTCCTTAAATCTTTAACATTAACATTCAATTACGAGAATAACATCGCGAATCACATGCCTTACAACACACACACACTAGAAGGAAACACGAGATATATATATATATATATATATATATATATATATATATATATATATATATATATATATATATATATATATATATATATATATATATATATATATATATATATATATATATATATATATGTACCTCATGTGTGTAAATGAGATAAATGATAAGTTTTTAGACTAAGGGTGGAGTGCACGAAATCTCCGGTTATAGTAAAGATTAAATTTAAACTTAATCTTTACTATATCTTTAACCATAGCAGTAGCAAAGTTTCGAGTGCACAACCCAACTTTTAGTAAGGGTTAAAGTTAAAAGAGTTGTCAGTTGAAAGATACATCAATCTCCTAATAAATATTAAGGAGAATATTTTATGTATGGTAACATCGTTAAAAATGTCAAAAACAATATTGACAAATAGAAAACAAACGTGTTGTTATTGTTGTCAGTTTGGACTAAAACGAAAATTTTGGATATATTTCGTTATGGATCAAATTATATTAACTATAAAAACCAAGTAAGTTTATCAAGAATTAAAAAAGATAGTATATGTCTTACATTTATTACTGTAATATATATCCTAATGAAAGACATTTTAATTATTATTGTTGGCGAGTATTATTACTTATTCATTCGTGTTTATGTTTTAGGGATAAAATTAGTAGCTTTACAAAATCTGAAATATTAAGTCTTCAAACACTTATTGGTAAACATAAAAACATTTTACATTTTATTTTACATTTTATGTAAAAAAAATGATGGTATTAGCTTGAAACAAAAAGAGAAAACATCGCTAGAAGACAATTCCCACGAAATATCTTACAATAGAGACATATTTATGTACAATATAAATAATAGGATCTCTTAAATATCGTTGGCAGATGACATGACAATCGAAATAAACTTGGTTTAAATTTTAAACGCCCAAATTTCGTGGGTTATGGTTACAATTAAATTATGACGTAATTTAAGCTAAACTCGGATGGTGCAACACGTTTTTGTCTAACTGTAGATTTAACTACGAATTTGACTTTTGTTAAATATAAGCTTAGATGATGCACGCCAGCCTAAGAGTAACTATGTGCTAGTTGTGAGTATTAAAAATGTATTAGAATTCGTGCCGACCGCCGGCAAAGTTGTACCGGCAAGATATAGTTTGTAAATACATGTAATTCAAAAATAAATACAGTCCACATTACATAGTGAAGTTGGGGTTTCATTGCTGGTGAAGAAAGCGTCCCCTTCACTAGCATAATACTTGTAAATTACATTTGCTCTAGTCTTTACCGGTATCATGGCTAAACTGTCAATGATAATTTCGATCTAACTAATTACTATCAACTTATACAGTAATTGATTCATCATACGTGGAGTGATAATGGCTTCTTGCTAATGTAATCGGATTCCGTTTCAATTGGTGTAGATTTAAAACTAGTCTATCCTATTCTATAATAAGCCTAAGCTTAAAAGAAGACATCATAATGAAACCACAACACGGTGAAATTTTTAATGTCCGCCTAGTTGAATTTAGAAATTTTGTTTCTAAGCATCTATGGATGAGTTTATCATCTAAGGCTGCACACTTTTCTAACACCGAGTGAGATTTTAGTCAAATGCAAAATGACATCGATAATAGACTTTATAACAAAAAGAACCCTAAATCGTCAATTGAAAGTTTGGTAGTAACATAAGGGTCTGGAGATTAGTATTGAATCTTGAAGATGATGCTAATAAATACCTTATCCATAGCGAGGGCGTAGCAGCTGGAACTGATGAGAGATACGAACCAGAAGGCAAGAGAGTCCGCGTCAGAGACGAACACTTGTATGAAATAAAGTGCGCTCATGATGTTCACAGCGAAACTACCTAGAATCCCCGCCGTCTGGGAACATACGTACGTTAAGTGAAACCGGTCAAGCACTAACCTGGCGTTTACGCCAGCTTTCAATTGTTTTTCTATTGTCAAATTTAACTGTGTATTCGAGGGATTAAAAGTATTAATGTTAACCATTAATGCCGGAATAGCTAATCGAGCCAACTGATTTCAATTCGTATCTTACAATGAGTCTAAAGTTTCGGGAAAATATCGTAATGAAAGCCTGACATGGTAATGCATTTTCAAACAACCGCCTGGTTAGCTGTCAGCCTCTTGATGCAGGCTCCAATAAATGCATTTCATATGCACTTAAACCTTGGTTTTTAGATCTAATGCTCCCATCTATGGCCAAATTGCCAATTAATTGATAAGATTATGATACCCAAGTCTTTACTTATTTGAAAATAGTAAAAACGAAAGTTAGATTTAATGGGTTTAATTGTAATATAAATTAATGAGACAATAGGAAAGCTGGCGTAAACGCCAGGTTAGTGTTCAAGGGATTAAGTAGAAATGGACTTCAATATAATCTATCGAAGGCGTATTAGCAAATTTAATTTTAAGGAATTTATTCCTGGATTCTCTGTTTATTTACTTCTTCTATTTACAATTATCTTCTATGTGTCCATTTTTTTCAGTGATATTTAGACCTGGACTTCTCATTTCGATACGATGTTAAGTTTAAGGTTAAATATTTGTCTCCAAGATTCTATAGATTCCTTATTTTCATTTATTTTCAGATATTGTTATAGGCTAAGAAGTCTTAAAATAATATTTCATTTAATGGCACTCAGAAAAAAAACATACTTACTCTGGCTTTATCGAAAAAAGGCGTGAGCATAAATGCAAAAGTTATGATCGTGAAACCGAACAGCAGCATTAGGAGAAAAATGAGCGCGTACGATGAATGCTGGAACACCTAGAAAGTTTAATAAAATATTGTACGTAGAAACTGCGAGTCTCATACTAGAGTAGGATTAAAAAAATGTTATAAATTCGAGGCAATCTTGCGTAATTATCAACCAATTTCTATATTGTAATTCCACTATTGACATTGATATATATTTAAGCTTCCCAACCTTACTAGGATTTGCCCAAAAGCTGAAATTCCATTATTGTAAGTTATTGAAAATTTGACAGAAAAAAAATTATTGCAAATAATTTTTGCTTAATAAATAGATAACACACAAAAACTCGTCAATAATTATTAGGGGTCAATCTAGTATCACGTCAGCACTGATAGGGCAGGGGTATGAATTACGTTCGTATTTCATGGGTGGCATGAAGTATATCCTGCCCCCTGGATGGACTGGTCGTCCATGCATCTTGGTCATGCCTCTTTTAAGAGGCGGGCGAAGAGGTGGGGTGGAGAAGTATTCTCCCCCATCCCCACTGGGCCATTGTACAGACGAGGCCCGGTGGGTTCGCTGCAGGGGGCGACGCGGTGCTTGCGAAAGCCACCCCGTGTCGCTCCCATCCCAAATGCAGAGGACGGCCCCGGGGGGTTTTAGTGGGTATTTCCGGGCGCTTTACGCCCGGGCGAGTCCCACACTGGCACGGAGTTCATCCCTCCGTGCCCCCTTACCTACTGTATTAGGGGACTTCGGTCTCACTAATACAATAGGTAAGGGTAGTGCGTAAATGCATTTCCCCCCGTCAAAAAAAAAAAGGGTCTGAATTACGTAAGCAATTTTTACTTATTGCCTTTTAAATTACGCAGATTTTGTAAAAAAAAAATGCCAGTGCTTATGCTACACTGGGGAAGGGAGGAGCGAACCCTCCGACGAAAGCGTTTGGCTTATTATTACTGACAAGAAGGAGAGAGTAGTCAACAAGTCCTAAAATTCTCCTGACGTAATACTAGAATGGCTCCTTTAACAAAATAAATCATAAAATAAAAATCATGAATTATTAAATGCAAACGAAACCAAGGACACAACTAAATATAACTAACAAGATATAATAAAATCTCTTCAACACACAAGTCAAATTGTGAGTAAAATTCACGTTTCCTATATATAATAACACTTGGCAATTGTAACCAATAAATGACGTCATGCGTCATTCACAAATATATTCACGTTAAAAATGTTGGCAAAGGAACTTTTCATCGGATCCACGTAAGACGTTCGGTATTTCCTCAGTGATGAAAGAAAATGTAAGTGAAATCAAATGTAAATAACATTTGGCTAAACAATGAGAAAATTCCTTTAAGTTTTCTCGTAACAAAATTTAGAGTCAAATTTGTTGGCTTTATAAAGGCTATAGGTGAAGTTTTTCAGTGGAAATTTAGTTTGTCGTGCAGTAGTTTTACTTTTTAATTACTAACTTACATTATTGAGCCTTATCTGTAAACATATAAGGCCGGAAGTGTAGTGTATTGAAGAATAATAACGCGCGATATGATTTTTTTGAGATCCTACAAAAACTCCTTGGCGGCCATTTTTTTTTGTACACGGAATAGACTCAGTGCTTTGACCACAACCTTACTTGATGTTAAGTGACGAAGTGGTCCGGGATGGTAAACACTCTAAGCCTAGAGGTACTGGTTCTCAAGTGATGCTGCCGGAACCCACTCATTGATATTTGGCGACAGGTTTTAAAACTTAAGGTTGTTAGCTTCCCAGGCGGGCATTATTAGAAAATGCCCTGCCACCATGCTATGGTTTCCTCACGATGTTTTCCTTCACTGAAAGCTCAGGCCGATTTTAGAATCGGATAGGTGGGGATCGAACCCGCGTCGATTGACACGGAGTCCGGCCGCACTACCCGCTACGCCATCATCTCTTGAAAATAATATTATCCACGTGACATTGAAAAAGTTGTGTATACCTTTTTTTTTTTTTGACGGGGGGAAATGCATTTACGCACTACCCTTACCCATTGCATTAGTGAGACCGAAGTCTCCCAATGCAATGGGTAAGGGGGCAAAGTTATGTATACCTACTCACAGATAGACGACTGAAGAATGAAAAAGTAGACATCAAAACACACAATCATTTTTTTACAAATCTTTCCTTTTAGATCAAAAATAGTCGCAAAGACGATGCCACAGATTATAAGAGTTGTTCCAATGATGTTGAAAAATAACAGATATACCTATTATACTAAATTAAACTCATTAGAAAGAAGCAACCGTTGAAATAATAGTTTATGGTAACATATAAATAGTTTGGAGAGGCAGGCGTGTAAATAGCCGTGCTCCGGTAACGGGATGAGAACTGTTACGACAGTTACGACGGATACGTGACTGTCCAATTTGTCTTGAAGTGGTCTGCGGAAGGATTCAAATCAAAATAAAAATCAAAATGTATTTATTCAATTTAGGCCCTAAGAAGGCGCTTATGAACGTCTAAAACACTACCACCGGTTCGGAAAACAACCCAGTCGAGAAGAGCGCAGGCGAGAAACTCGATCTGGTTCTTTTTTTTTCATAAATATAATATATATCATTTTTTTTATCATATAAAAAACTATACAAATCGTAGTTTTAATAATGTTAGTGGAAGCACAGAGATGTGGGTTAATTCCAGACATCACTATCGTTCACGTAATGATCCACCCTGTAATAACCTTTTGAGATTAAAACTTGCTTGACATAATACTTGAACTTATTGTCAGGTAAATCGGTAATGTTACTTGGGATCTTATTGTAAAACCGAATACTATTACCTATAAAGCTTTTATTACACTTACTTAACCTAAAGCGTGGTTCCGGATAACTTGTCTTTACTTCTAATATTAAAATTATGACGATCATTCACTAGATGGAGCTTGTCTAAATTTTTACGAGTATGCATTAAGTTATCGAAGATGTATTGGGAGGGCAAAGTTAAGATATCATATTCTTGAAACTTGTTCTTTAGAGATTCCTATGCAAATGTAGGCTGGAAACAATCGAGGCTCAAAGGACCATAACTATGGAAAGGTCCGCGGATGAATAGTCTATGCAAAGAACCACGGGTGTATCTAACACCAAGAACCATCGGGTAAAATGTATATCGCTTATCGTAATTTATGATGTGCGACTGCTTATCTGCGGGTCCCGTTGGCTCGCATATTCTTGGTGGCCACCAGTAATTACACCATACTTAAAGTTCTCTATTGTAGGCTATTATAAATAATTAATATGCGGAATGACGTCTGCGCGCAAGGAACGCAGGCGCACGCTAAGCGAGCGGTTGGCGACTAACAACTCACCCGTAAGTCCGGCGTCAGAAAACTACCCACGATTCACTGCATAGGCTAATTAAAACTAAATAAGACAAAAAAAAATGCGGATTACCCGCCCAAACATAGGTTATTGTTTAATTGTAGAATCTTTAAAAAAATTGAAATAGTTTTGTTTTTAATTTTAGACAAACATTAGAAACAAATATAACTTTTGAGTTGCCACAAATACCCTTGAAAGTTTAACAAACTTGTTATAGTGTTGTATATAAAAAAAAAAAAACTATTTCATAATTCTATCCACATGCAGCTGAGATGCAAATGTTGAGATGGATGTGTGGGGGTAACAAGAATGGACAGGATTAGGAATGAGTATATTAGAGGAAGTTTGAAAGTGGCGCCAATAACAGACAAGTTAAGAGGCGGTCGTTTGTCCTGGTATGGACATGTGATGCGCGGGGGAGGAAGAGGATGTTGTAAGAAAGGTATTGGATATGAATGTAGACGGTTACATGGGAAGGGGAATACCAAAGAAAAGATGGATGGACTGTGTGGAAGATTATATGTTTAGAAAAGGAGTGAATGCGGAGATGACAACAAATAGAGAGGAATGGAAGAGGAAGACATGTTGCGCCGACACCAAATAAAAATGGGAAAAGGGTAGGGAGATGATGATGATGATGATGATCCACGCTATGAAGTAATTGAAAATAATCTACGCATGTAATTAAACTTACCTTTAAAGTAAAAAGCAGTACAGTGCTGACAACGGAAAGAATTGTCACGAAAACTGCGTATATCAAAAACCACGAGGTCCTGGAATGTTTTAAAAGACTTGAGCTTTATTTCTTGCAGTTGTAACTACTCTTATTAATTTGTGGTGGCTTTATGTTAGTATTGCTAAAGACTGCGTCAATAGAAGTCATTTAGGATCCCAAAATGACTAAACATTCCCAAACAAACTAAAGGAAAAGTAATTTAAAAATAACCAAATGCTCCTTATCGATCCCTAACGCAAGGGGGGTTAAGGCATTTATTTTTTAATGACCAAAGATTCCCAAATGATTCCAAAGTCAAGAGGGGCAGCTAATTTTAAAAGACTAAACATTTCCTTTCGGTTTCAAAGGTAAAGAAAACAGTTATTTTTGAATGATCAAAAAATTCTTTTGATGTATTTATTAACTCCTGGACCTCCTTATTTTCCAGTCTTATTATCTTTTGTAAGAAAGATAAGACGGGCGTCTTAATAAAGAATCCGAAGGGTTTGAAAGAATTCCAACAGCCAAGCGTATGCTAATTTACAATGGATGTCATCTATTCGTGATATATGTCCATCATTAACTATGCCTTGTTATATTTTAAAAGTTAACATGACTTTGCCAATTCCGCTTCAAAGAAGAATTAATAAAAAACCATCAACCATATTATTCACAATTCTGCAAAGTAAAGCCCTTGTTAATCAAGTATTTCGCAATATTTACAATATTTACCAATAAACCGAATCCCTCAGTCCCATGATGCGCATTCCTTCTCTTATTTTCTTCTCCTTCTCCCCGACGACAAACATCAGCAGATAAGTGATGAACTGCGAGAGAGTCAGCACCATATACATGGGCATTATGACGCGGAAGAGTACTAGCCAGTCGCCGGTGTGCTGCGGCATCGGGAACTGCCTGAGGCTGATGTGTGTTTGGGGGAAATCCGTCGGTACCGTTATCTGATGGAAATAAATCCTTCTTTTTTATACTGCATAGGCTAATTGCTTGGACCACGATCTCACTTGATGTTAAGTAACGATACGTTCCAGGTTGGTAAACACAGTAAGCTTAGTGATGCTGCCGGAACACATCTATTGATATTCAGTTGTAGCGGCAGGTTTTCAAACTTAAGGATGGTAGCTATCCAGGCGGGCATTATTAGAAAATGCCTTACAAATCTAAAATCGGCCTAAGCTTTCCGAAGCACCGAAGTGAAGAAAAACACCGTGAGGAAATCATAGCACGGTGGTAGGACATGTTTTAATGTATATCCTGCCCCCCCGGACTGTCGACCTGACGGTCGTGCCTCCTTCCGAAGCGGGCGAAGAGGTGGAAGAGAACTATTCTCCTTCATCTCTACCGGGCCATTGTACGGACGAGGCCTGGTGGGTTTGCTGCAGGGGGCGACGTGGTGCCTGCGAAAGCCACCCCGTGTCGCCCCCATCCCAAATGCAACGGACGGCCCCGGGGGGTTTTAGTGGGTATTCCCGGGCGGCTCTCGCCCGGGTTTGAGTCCCACGCTGCCACGGAACTCGTCCCTCCGTGCCCCCTTACCCATTGCATTGGGGGACCTCGGTTTCACTAATGCAATGGGTAAGGGTAGTGCGTAAATGCATTTCCCCCTGTTAAAAAAAAAGAAAAAGAAAAAAAAGGACATGTTTTAACAATGCCCGCTTGGATCGCTACCACCCTCAAGTATGAAAATCTGTTGCCAAATACCAATAGGTATGTTCCTACAGCATACGGCTTAGTGTGTTTACCACCCTGGACCACATCGCCACTTAACATCAGGTGAAATTGCGGTCAAAGCACTGATCCTGTACCGTGTAAAAAAAATCATAGGGGGAGGTGTAAGATCTTTGCTAACTTTTACTGACAATGGGGGGAGGCGGTTTAAAACGATCAAAATTTTGCCTATGTTATATTTGAAAGGCACCTTGTGGTTTAGTCATAGATTTAAAATTTTTGTCATTATTTCTATTGATGAAATATGACATCGTTAATATTTTCGTAGATATTACTTTGCTAATTCAGCTTAACCCCTTGAGCACTAACCTGGCGTTTACGCCAACTTTCCATTGTTTTCCTATTGTCTTTTTTTATGGGTAAATGACATATTAAAAAGTAATAAATTTGAAGCGGATATAGTCAAATAATATTCATTTTATCATGGTTTTCTTCTACAACTTAGAGTTTCAAGTAAACCAGATGAGGTGTTGTAAATAACAAGATTATATATTTGATCCTTCGAACCGACACCTAGACATGTTATCACATCATCTTCATCGTTTCACTATAATACGAAAACATTGTTCATCCTACAATTCAAGAAAACCTCGTCACTTGGCAGATTTTTTTTAAATTAATAAGCCTCATTTGATTTTATTCCGGTACCTCCTCCGAGGTAGAAATGAATACGAAATCGTTTGGTTAGATTTTGATATTAACAGCTAACATGGCTTCTTCTTATCAGAATTTAAACAGGAAATGACAGGGGCTATTCTGCGAATACTTCCACATTGTGCCAATCACATGATCTGATGCAGGATTCTAGGATTAAGGTAAACTGCAAGAAGATGGTTTATATGTAAATCAACTTGAATTGCAAAGATAAAACATAGGTCCGATAAAAGATGATGGAACAACAGGAAATAAAATAAGGACAGGCGAGTACAAGGAGACATAAAATAAGAAATAGGAGGAAACATAAAGCATGGTTGAATATAAAGGATAAGAAGTGATACAGAAAGAATGGACAATTAAAGTAACACAATAGAGGTAAACGAAGCAAAATAGAAAACACTGCAAATTAAAATAACAAAGAATAAAGTAATACGAAACTAAAAAGAAAAACATGAACAAAATACTGTAGTCAATATAAAAAACTCAAAGAAAATAGAGTGCATACCGAAGAAAAAACATACATGTGAATAAAGAAACTAGATGATCAAAGTCTCTGATCATGTCAGAGGTCGCGGAAGGTACGCCAAGACGCGTATCACAAAGAAAAACATGGCTTCTTAAAATCAAAATCAAAATCAAAATTTATTTATTCAATTTAGGTCCTAAGGAGGCGCTTATGAACGTCTAAAACACTACCACCGGTTCGGAAAACAACCCAGTCGAGAAGAGCGCAGGCGAGAAACACGATCTGGTTCTTTTTTTTTTTATAAATATCATTTTTTTGTCATATTTAAAACTATACAAATCGTAGTCTTAATAATGTTAGTGGAAGCACAGAGATGTGGGTTAATTCCAGACATCACTATCGTTCACGTAATGATCCACCCTGTAATAACCTTTTGAGATTAAAACTTGCTTGACATAATACTTGAACTTATTGTCAGGTAAATCGGTAATGTTACTTGGGATCTTATTGTAAAACCGAATACTATTACCCATAAAGGTTTTATTACACTTACTTAACCTAAAGCGTGGGACGGACAACTTGTCTTTACTTCTAATATTAAAATTATGACGATCATTCACTAGATCTAGCTTGTCTAAATTTCTACGAATATGCATTAAGTTATCGAAGATGTATTGGGAGGGCAAAGTTAAGATATCATATTCTTGAAACTTGTTCTTTAGAGATTCGCGAGGTCCCATATTGTATATTGCTCGAACAGCTCTCTTTTGTAACGTAAAAATGGTGTCTACCTCTGCTGCTGTACCCCACAGCAAAATACCGTAAGACATTAAGCTGTAAAAGTAAGTAAAGTAGACCAACCTAGCAGTAGCAATATCCGTCAACTGACGAATTTTTCGAACCGCAAAAGCAGCGTAACTAAGCCTTCCTGCCAAAGTTTTAATATGCGGACCCCATTGTAACTTATTATCGAGTGTGATACCTGAAAAACCTACCTTAATTGTCCGTGTCTAAAGAAACGTCCGTAGAATCTGAAAAATTACCTTAATCTTCACGTAGTCTATCAAGGCTTGTAGCGTCAGGAAGCCGGAGTAATAATACGCTAGTACGGGACACGTGTCTTTCCTGTGCATCTCAGCGACGGGTATGATCTGGCCTCCCCTAGCCCAGTCGCCGGACCAGTCGGTGACTCCGCTTCTGCCTCGACACTTGGCCGCGGATGTGGTCAGAGTTCGCGTCGAAGGCGTCGACACGTGCGATGGATTCGTGCGTATAGTGTACCTGATATTGTAGGAAGCATTACTTGAGAATCTATTGCGAGCTAAATGAGTGAATGGGTTAATCAATGAACTAATAAATCATCGAGTGAATGCATTGATTATATTAAAATAATAAACGAATGAATAAATTAGTCATTCAATTATGAATGGATGACGATAAATGATGAACGAATAGTTGGAAGGGTTTTTGGCGGGATCTCAGTCTGACATGTAGTTTGACATTGTTGTCTTTAATTCATTAAACTTGTGTATTTGACTCTATGTCATATAATCTTGGTGGCGTTTTGTGTGAAATATTTTAGTTATTGTGTTCAAGGTAAGTTTATTACAGAAGACAACGCGTAGCATACATTCTGAGGTGCCGACAAAGCTCCATGGAAAGTTCGAGCAGGATAGGCCACCGTTCTGTTGGAGCTTGGTAACGCTGATACAAGATTGAAAATCTTACCCACATGACATTGACACAAATTGTGTGTACACACAGATTGCCATTAACTAAGAAGAAGAAAAAAAAACGAATAGTTATTGTACGAATGAAAAATGAATGAATGATGGATATTGTTAATCAATCATAACAAATATACGTAGGTATGGATGCTTTTATTGAAATATTGTTATGCTGTTAATACACGTACGGATCGCACCGCGGACATGGTATGTCGAGCGCCCGAAGTCATCAGTCGCCTCAGTAAGAATGGGGAATAAGATTTTTCAAAAAGATCGATTTTTTAAATCGATTCACAAACATCGAGACCCAAGAGATTAATCTTTTTTCTATTTGTTTTATTTGTAAATATTAATCTTGCAGTGGTAGAAATCAGACTATAATATCAATTATTGGAAAAACTGTTTCTAATTTTTTTATTAACAGTACTAAAGGTAATCAGTAGCAACTAAACAAAAAAAAAGTAGTAGAAAGCCTAACCTAATAAGGAAATATTACACTGAACTCTTTTATTCTTGCCTATTTACAGATGATTATCATATTATAGAAAACAAAAAGGACACTCTAATAATCGATACTTGATTAGTTTGAAAGATCGATCTTTTGGGCCTTGATGTTTTGTGAATCGATTCATCAAACTTAGATTCAAATCGATTCAAAAATCAATCTTTTTCGGAAAGGATCCCCATTCCTACTTAGGGTACTGATAAGATAGGCCGTACTATGCTCGCGGTCCAGTCCGTACGTGTGTTAACACTATTACACCAATGAATTAGTAATCATTAACGAATAGAATTATAAGATACAAATAGGTTGGTTTCCTTTTTGTTATGACAGTGTCCATGCGTCGTAAATAAGTTTAAATTTTAGATATTGCATAAGATTAATAGTTATTACTCTATATTAATAATATAACGCACTTAAGTGGCTCGGCCGTACTGCTAGGATCGGTGTGGAAGATGATGGATGTTGGGAAGTTACTCGCGTCGTTGTGGTAAGCGTCTTCTAGTTCCTCGGAGCTGTTGAAACGCATCCAGGTGATTGGCTGCGATCCTGACTCAACTAAAACGTTGTTCACTTCCGATAGAAACTCCTGGAAAAACAATTGTGTTCAAAATAATTCATAGGCAGTTCCATTGTCCACATTTATAAATCTAACACAGAATACTTTTAGGTATTCTACAATAATGAATAATATTATATGAGGAGCTAAAATTGTTTTCTTTTTTCTTTGTTTGTTTTTTTTTTTTTTTTTAATAGTAGCTTGACAAAGTGCCGGCATTATGCCTCATGTTAAGAACAATGCAAACCAAAAACAGTGGAGACCGTCGTGAGATCGGCTATGTATTGTCGGTAGTTCCTATCATGTAGGCCTGCAAATAACTCAAAAACTACTTAAACGATTTTAAAAATTTTCACCTGTAGAAAGATACATTATAAGTGGACTAATATTTGTTTTGTAGCGACACAGTATAGCGCGTGCATGATAATTTGCCAACACACAAATTGCGATGCACGCGCCCGACACTTACTGCACGAGTCCCCTCCGTCCGACTGTAGAATACGTACGCTTGTGTAGTTTATGAAATAACCCTCATAGTTAAAGTTTCGTATTTTTTAAAATCAGACATTTCTAAATATACGTACTGTTAGGATCCTTCACTGTACTTAAAAGGGATGAAAGCGCTAACGCTCCGCGTCAGCACCTTTGCTCAGTACGCATTATAACCCGTTATATTCTAAGTCGCGACAACAAGAGTGCAGTCTAACTACACATGCCTCGAGCGATACGGTTACTTTCGGGTCCCTATTTTCATTGTAAAAGTTTAATTGTGTTTATTAATAACATTCTTTTGCAAAACTCAAAAACCCTTTTTTGTGTGTTGCTAGTTAAAAATTAATGTAACTCCAACTTGCAAGAAAATTGACCTTTACCATATGAAATGATTCTTACACCTTAGTTATGAAAATAATCCTAAAACACTTCTAATTTCTGTAAATTAATGAAGACTTGATTCAGTCACTCCCGGTAAATGTTTATTGATTGAAAATAGTAAGATTCGCTTATATATTAGAAAATAAACAAAATGACAATCAGTGGAAACGCAAAATAGAAAACATCCAAATTAAAAAAAAAAAAACTATTCAATTTAGGCATATTGACTGATAAGGCGCTTATAGACGTCTAAATACCGCCATCGATTCGCAAAACAATACAGTCGTGAACAGTTGGCAGGAAACTCGCATATGTATATAAAACCTCAAGTTTCCTGCATCCACGTAGTGAAGATGAAAGGCATACGTTGCCATCACCATAAATATTGCAAAAACTCCATAAATCCATACATTTAATCGAAATATGTCCACTTCAGGACATAGGTGTCCCCAACAGATCACCACAAGGACCGGTCTTGCACACACATCCAGCGAACTCCTGCAACCTTTACCGGGTCGTACACCTTGTGGGGCCTACTCTCGCTGCGTAAAAAAAACCCCTGCATTAATAAATATTATTAGATATTTACCGATGTTCCATTAGCGTAATTCCAGTCCGAGACGATTGCCATTGTACTGTTCTCAGGGTAGGCGTCGTGGTGGATAGGGTACAGGTGGCCTGGCTTCCGGATCTCAGGGAAGTTTGGGTTTGGCACCAAGATCTTTAGAACGATCAGCACGCTCAGCGAGTAGAGAGGTACCAGGACTTCCTGTGGCCGAAAAATCTCTTTATGGCATTGATTAGACGATGTCCAATTTAACTTTTCAAGAGGAAACGCGATCGGCGAAAGCTTTGAAGGACAGGTGTTTCCGAAATCTATTGTATTCATGTTGCGCCCCAATGAAATATAAAGCACGAAAGAGACAACTGCAGTTCTAGCTTATTATACTTATCCAAAATAGACGAAACCATCACTAATTCGTATTACCTCATTTACTTTTCCAAAAGTAGGGTGATTTTAATGTTATTTCAATTACTAAATAAGATATATCTTTTACTACGTCTCTGCGTTTCGCTTTTCTTGTTTTAAATTCGTCAAGTTTGTCAGACAGATGTTTGAAAACGACGATATAAAATTGGCAATTTTTTAAAGGCTCTCCTAATTTCTATAATGATTATTTATGAAAAAATTCAACATTTACGGTGGTGGATATAAATCATCTATACTAATAAATAAAATTGTTGTGTATGTCTGTAATGTGTAGACATTTTTTTTTACTAAATAAACTTTTGTCTGTAAAAAATTTAAAACCTAGTGAAGATTATATACAACGCGGGCGAAGCCTTGGAAACACGGCTAGTGATAATAATAACTTGATTGGACAAAGGTTAGAACTTGCGCTAGAATAAAATAACTGTGTGTATTAGTACGGATTTTTTTTATCTATAGTCTATACCATCATACTATGCCCCTAATGTGATGGTACTATGGTTACAATTCTTCTATTCACTTGTAAAGCGTTTATGTTGCAGTCAAATTGCGTCAATGGACGCGGGTTCGAATACTCCTATCCAACTCTAAAATCAGCCTGAGCTTCCGGTGAAGGAAAACATCGGGAGGAAACCATAGCATAGTGGTAGGGCATTTCCCAATGGGGGCGAGGAATATATCTCGCCCCTCCGGAAGGTAGACCACGCTAGGTCTTACCTCTCTTGAGAGGTGGGCGAAGAGGTGGGGTTGAGAAGTTTTTACTCCCCCATCCCCGCTGGGCCATTGCACGACGAGGCCCGGTGGGTTCGCTGCAGGGGGCGACGCGGTGCTTGCAAAAGCCACCCCGTGTCGCCCCCATCCCAAATGCAGCGGACGGCCCCAGGGGGTTTTAGTGGGTATTTCCGGGCGACTTTCGCCCGGGTGAGTCCCACACTGGCGCGGAGCTCGTCACTCCGTGCCCCCCTTATCTATTGTATTGGGGGACTCTGATCCCTCAAATACAATAGATAAGGGTAGTGCGTAAATGCATTTCCCCCCGTTAAAAAAAAAAAAAGGGCATTTCCCAATAATGCTCGCCTGGGTAGCAATAACCCTCAAGTATGAAAACCTGTCGCCAAATATCCAATACGTGTATTCCGGCAGTATCACTTGAAAACCAGTATCTGTAGGCTTAGTGTGTTTACCATCCTGGACCACATCTTCACTTAACATCAGGTGAGATTGTGGACAAAGCACCGAGCCTATATCGTGTAAAAAAAAAACTCGAACTCATTAATTCTGTTGCGTGTCTACGACGCTTTTGGGTAATTAAAACATTTTGATAGTGTTCAAATTTGCTCTATTTAATCCATAAAAATCAATCCTGGTCGGATCAATCTGTACTTTTACACACATAATACATTCATATGTTCTTCACTGCGTTTTAATTTTCTTATACGGAGCCCTAATTATTTTCCTAAAAAAAAATTCGTCCTAAGATAAAGTAATAAAAATATTTCTCGTAAATTCAAACAGTTCCCCGTAAAACTGTACATTGAATCAGATTTTGTTCGATATTTTATGAGGTTTAATTTTTTTACGCAGAGTAACTTCAGCTATCAAACAAAAAAAGTTCCGTCAAAATCTGTCCAGCCGTTCCGGAGATTATCCATTACAAACAGACAGTTCAATTTTATTTATTGATAAATAAATATATATTTTTTATATTATGGGCAAAACAAAGAAAAAAAACAAGACTTACAGCTAAAGATTTTCTGGTGTCCCGTTTTTTAAGCAGCAAATTCCTTATGACACTCGCCCACAGTTGAGACAGGAACCGAGCTGGAGGCCGGGTACCCATACTGCCACGTAACCGTGTTCCCACTGCACCGCAATCCGTCCCAATCGACTCCTTGTCAGCACATTTTCTATAAGAATAATTCATAAAACACTTCAAACCTACAACCAGTAAAAACTAACATATTGTGGTAAATAACTTTTACCTATATTTTTGTTAATATAAGTTTGGGTAGTGGGTTAGGTATAAATTTATCAGAGGAAAGAGTATTCGCGTATAAAGAACGAACAGCGTCCCTCAGCGGTCAATGCGTATCGAGTCGTCACGTCGTAAAGCGGATACGCCGGCTGTAGAGAGTAATCTTCAAATTTAATGCGACGTTTATTTTATACAATATCAGATAATTAATATTAATAATTACAATAATAATTACGTCTTGAATAAGGTCACACTTTTTCGTATCAAATTAACTTATAATGCAAACTGATACTTAATATATATTCGACGTATTTTATTTATATATAATATACATTTGATTAAAAACAAATACTGCAGATAGTTAGATCGCCATGTTGTACAGCATGCGGTACTATTGATGACGTGCATCATGTTCTGACGGAATGTGTTAAAAATTATAATGTTAGGATAGATTTTATTAATAAGTTTAAGTTAAATAAATTAGATGTAGGAATGTTCCATAGTATTTTAGTAAATCCTATTAAAGAGATTGCTAAAATGCTATGTGAATTGATTGAAAGATGATATTATGAAAGATGATGTATGTAATGAAATAAACCTTTAAAATTAGTAACATTAGGTTATGATGGGGCTGATATGACTTATGTCAAAAGCCCCTAAAAAAAAAAACTTAAATAAAAAAAAAAAAAAAAAAAAAAAAAAAAAAAAAAATACAAAACTAAATAATAGTACCTAAATATTTATAAATAATTAATGCCGTCCAGCTGGGCGACAGACAGGAAGGTTCTCAGAAGTCTGGCCACATTGCCACGTTGGATGGAAATACTGATACGCTGTGCCAAATATTGGACCGACCTCTGGTCCCGAGACGTGTTGGCTAGACGACTCGCGAGCTCCTTGAAAAGGCTGTGAGCACTCAGACCCCATTGCCCCAGAGTCTCGATCCCAAACGGGACAAATATGTAACCCTCGCCAAGGGTAGCAAATTTGCGCCGCTTGAGATCATCTCTGGATATGAGTAACTGGAAAATGTGACGGTCCTAAATTCTTTTTTTTTCCATCGTCACGCACTAAACCAATAGGTTCTAAGCTGGCTGGTACACTAACATTGGCAAAATCCCGATGTAAAACGTCATTGAGAGAGGCTTGACGCGAAATACGACCTGCGCTCTTACTACAAGCCATACGGTGATGCCCGAGCGAGTTGACTAGAATACCACGTAAATATCCAATATACTACGTATACTAAATAAAAAAATGAATGAATTTCATAATCAGCAAAGAATCTGTATATCTCTTTATAAGTCGATTTATGAACTGGCTTAATGACCGATTCACATGCTAATTTTTTCCAGTCAAAGACATATTCTCTGGGTTGGCTTTTTTATTATGTCGAGTAATATATAATGAAACAAGTTATGAGGAAAATAGTTAATGATGAGTCGCCAATAAATGGCCACCAGTGCACCTTCATTTCATGTATCGTTATCAACAACAAAACGCATCGACGCATCGACTTTCTAATCTTGTTATAATAAGCAATGTCAGTTGGCTAGTGTTAGTATAAAAAAAAAACAGAGAACCTAATGTTTTGTTACGAATAATATTTGAATATTGTCTAAATGTCTATTATAATATTGATTGTTTTTTGTCTTAGCGAATTTGTCATTTTTCTTGCTGAGTCATATAACTGTAATGGAACAAAGTGAACAGTAAAATAAATAACATAATAATCGTATATGAATTTAGTCATTGTTACTGCCTATTTAAACTTTAATATTGTACGAACTGTCTATCAAGACGCAAGTCCGAACTAATCATCAAAAAGGATTATGTTGTGTGTGAACAAGATTTTATCATCACGCTCATAACATTCGCATAGTAGAAGTTCAGCGGACAGTCTGATAAAGATACGTGCGTCGTATAATTACTGTGAATAAGCTGAATCTATACTTGTCATAAGTCTCTTAAGTCCCGTTTAGTTTGCAGAATCCACTATACTGTTTCGGTAGTGTGTATGCTACAAACTACATCATTCAATGTCAGAAGATATAATGCAAAAGAGGGGAATTGTTACAGAGGTTACATAAGAGGAACCGCAAACGTAGCTAGCTCTAGCTAGCTAATTTATGGTAGAATGTATTGTAAAAACCTTTCTGTTACACATACATACATAGTAAAAATTCCATATAGGTTGTAATAGTGAATATGAAGTAATTACAAAGCCCCGAAGGGAAATACATTTTTATGATCATAACACACCTTTTGGGTCAAGGTTATTTTAATAGTATACCAAAATCGATACGCAAATGAATAGAATTGCATTGTTCTAATATCTTCCCAAAGGTAGAGGAGGTCCATCGGGTGTTGAAGAAGACCCGTCTGTCACCAGCCCACGTGCAGATCCTAACGGGTCACGGAGGCTTCGCAGCGTACCTGCATAGATTCAAATTTAAAGATAGCCCCGCGTGTGCCTGGGATCCGGATACT
Source organism: Samia ricini (assembly GCA_014132275.2). Classification (NCBI taxonomy): domain Eukaryota; kingdom Metazoa; phylum Arthropoda; class Insecta; order Lepidoptera; family Saturniidae; genus Samia; species Samia ricini. The sequence goes on from AP028168.1 coordinate 28,954,854, forward strand.
GCCGAGACAGTCTTGCATCTTATCGCAGACTGCCCTAGGTTCGGTTCGTCCAGGTACGATCTCGAGCGCAGAACGGGAGTCAGGGTGAGAGCGGACACCTTGGCGGCCCTGCTGCTGGACGATGACCTCCGCCCCGCCCTCTTGCAGTACATGGACAGTGTTGCAAGAGGTGCCGGGATACGTAATAAATAGCGGTGGTCAATCTGGTGTAGTGGTGAGGCCGGACTCGCGACTGGTGGGATACTGCGCTTCGCTAGAGCTAGGGTAGGACAAGAAGGGTGTGGTAAAAAGCCCATACGTTTAGTGCAATGGAACCTGTATTACCGAATATTGAATAGGGATTGCAATGAGAATTGAAAAAATATAGAAGAACTGTAAGAATATGTAATACATAATGTCTAGGTTAAGTAAGTTAAGTTTAAGTTAAACATAAGTTTGTATAAAATATAGGAAAGACAAAAGAAAAGATAAAAAGAAAGACAAAAAATGGAGACAAAAGAAATAAAGAAAAAAGGAAAGACATAAGAGGTAGAAGAACCAGTCTAACAAAGAAAAAAAGGGGATTTGGGGGGAATTGTTGTATTTTATTTAAAACCCGTTGATGCCAAAGTCCCTAATCATGTCAAGGGGGGCCTTTTTTTAAAATAAAAAAAAAATCTCAATTTTTGTTTTCAATCTGGTATTTAGGTATTTGTTTTTCATACAAGACTTACAATTGTTAACAATGAAAGTAATGTTCGAATGATGAAGGCGATATTTTGCGGAAATCCATCATAAATAATATGGTGGATTTTTTACTTTGCTAACTCCGCTTGAAGCGGGTCAACCATATTATTTAATGAAAGTGATACAAAAGATATTTTTTAGGGCTCACTTATAGGTTACAATATGTAAATGCACATACAGCGTAAGACAGTATGTACTTAAACAAATAATGATTGAGTGAAAAAAGAACGTATGTACAGAATATGTGTCAGAACTGAAACGTGTTTGGCAATCTTTAGCTTCTAATCTGTAAGGCGAATTATATTAATAAAGATACATTTTAGAAACCGATATAAAATTAAGAAATATGTAAGCCTATCATCTAAAATATATTTTCCACGTACATACATGCGCTTTCTCAAGAACGAATATAGAACAAAGAGGAAAACCACAGTCAGAAGATATATCGTGATTTTTATTAATGCGTCTTACTACTTTCTCATCGAATGAAGAAAGTGATGACATGATACGGCACAGAGACATAACTACTATGAGTCTTATGAAGAAAGCTATGCTCAAATTTTCACTGCGTGATCAAATCAGAAATGAGGAGATCCGCTGAAGAACCAACGTAACCGACATAGTCTTAAGAATTCCCAAATTAAAGAGGCTGTGGGGTGTTCCCGATGGGCAAACGGGTTCTCGATTGACTACCACGTACCTGAAGAAGCAACGTGGGCAACCCTCTAACAAGGTGAACCGACGACCTGGTAAAGATCGCGGAAAGACCGGTAGTTATGGAGGTCTTTGGAGGAGACGCATGTCTAGTGAGATAATTATGATGAGATAAAGATCAACAGATCCTAACATTTTTTCACGATCGCGACCACTCTATCAAAAGTGAATTCTCTGGAAGGAATAATCTATCCATCCTATTTGCCTATTACAAACCATAAAAGAATTATTCACGCCAAAGATATCGACTTTTGAAGCACAACGGGAAATTAGTAGCGCCCATATTTGCCGAGGGCGAATTTCACTTTAGGGTTGTCAGTTAGTGGTATTTGCGATAAACAGAAATTAATTCTGTTAGTTAGCCCATATTCGAAAAATTAAATAAACCGATTTAAGTGTATTTTCGACTTAGTTTTAATATATTTTTCGTATTATTTACGGAAAAGGTTTAGAAAATAATAATATATAGGGACGTAGTTGGTTTTTTTATTGTTTCATAGAAAACAGTCCATAAATCAGGGTGACCATTAAAACAAAATTAAAATAAGATTAAAAATAATGAAGCTATCAGCCTTGTAATCTAGAAGAGAAAGAGTGCGATGATGGGGCAGTGGGTCGGGCGGCCGAATTCCGCGTCAATCGACGCGGGTTTGGTTCTACCTATCCAACTCTAAAATCGGCCTAAGCTTTCGGTGATGGAAAACATCGTGAGGAAACCATAGCATGGTGGTAGGGCATTTTCTAATGATGCCCGCCTGAGTAGCTACCACCCTCAAGTTTGAAAACCTCTCGCCAAATACCAATAGGTATGTTCCGACAGCATTCGGCTTAGTGTGTTTACCATCCTGGACCACATCGTCACTTAACATCAGTCGAGATTGTGATCAATGCACGGAGCCTATATCGTGTAAAAAAAAAGATATGACGCCACACTTTCCATGTCTCGTACGAGTTATATACTAACATTTGCTTTACGGAAAAGGGATAGAAAAACCTCTATCAATTTTGTATTTCAAAATTATTATGTTTTATAATAATATTTATTTAACGAATAAAATATTTTTTTTAGTATTACTATAACTATTTCATTCAGTCAGTCTATTGCTTTGAATAAATTAAACACCATTCAATTACTCTATTTAATCGACAAAAAAAACACACCTATAACAGAATGTTTTCGAAATTACTAAACCGTTAAATATTTGACACATATGCAATGAAAAATTGAACTTTGAATTTACGATCGAAATCATTACCTTTTGGCTTTATGCGTATGGCAAACTCTTATGAGTTTGTAAATTATTATTTATAATTGACAACCCTACGGTTTCACTGTCACCTGTCGACTTGGAACAAGCGACCCCAGTGCAATACAATATGCACCCCGGCGACTTCCGGACGCCGCCGCACCTTCAGCTTCGTAGGTAACCGCCGGTCATTTATCGATCCTGTCTAAAACCGTGTTTATAATGTTTTGCGTTACATAAACCAACTAGCCTAAACCAACGGGTTTGTTTGCATGTAATTACTATTTAACACGTTTATTGTGTCAATGATTATCTGTGTATAATTTTTTGATACGATGGGAGGTTGAAAAGACCTCTTGTCTGTCTTAAATATAGTTCGTTGCAAAACCTGTAAAATCTCGTAACACAACAAAGATGCTAGCCCAAACCATACGACTTCATATTCTTTTCTGGATGTTTTTATTTTGTGGAATGCTATTTGGCTAACTGTTTTATAACCGGACGTCTGTTTTACGACCATACTATACGAATCATTAAAATATATTATCATTGATTAATTATCCTTTTAAAATAATAACTTATTCATAGTCGTGCAGAGAATATGCAGTGCAAACAGAAGGAATGAAACCCTCTAATATCTTAGTACAATAATTACTTCGGTATATCTAAGTATAACATGGACATTAAGTAAAAACAATCGCCTTAAGTTAAATAATTATAAGGCCTTAAAGCTGACTATAGAACTTATCTATGTATCATCGGCTAGACACAAGCTAGAAAATCCCAGGAGGGATCATGTCAGGCAGGTGACCGATCGTAAAACTAAGCAAAATCCCAATTTACAATATGAAGGAAAGTATTTATGAAGTGAATAAAAAGTATCAGTATTGAGAGAAGACAGAAAAATGGAAAAAGAAAACATAAGAAGAATAAGAAAGAGTAGTGCAGAATACAGTGTTGAAATTAAATGATGCTAAAATCTGGATCCTAAGCCGGAATCGATATGTCAGCGTTATTTTTCACAACACCAAGATTCACGTGCAAGGAAACTCTTTCTAAAAATTCTAATAACTCTAAAAATGAGTATTTTCTCATTTTTGTTCATTTCTAGGTACTATAGATAATGAGGTCGTTTCCATCTCCTCTAGCTTGTTTATCTGTAACGCTTTCATGTCTTAACTGCTCAACCGATTATCATGAAACTTTGCATAAATGTTTAATATAACGCAAGCGAATTGTCCTGATAGTTACCGCTTGCGTGCGGTTAACCGCAACTTAACGAAACCATAACCGCAAGCACCCGCTAGTCTTCTGATTTTCAATCCATATACACACAATATATTATTTTCGCTATTTAAAATACATCAAAAGACAATCTATCATTCCTTTCGCTTCATCTTCGACTAATCAATGTCTCGAAGATATTATTTCCAGGCCAATGATTTTTTTACTGAATTGCCTAATAATTTACTTTTGTATATACGTTATATACGTACTGAAGTCTTAAGGTTCACTTATATAAATATAACATTTATTTGTAGTAGGTATTATATGTAGGTAAGTTATATATACGTACTGAAGTCTTAAGGTTCAATTACATAAATATAACATTTATTTAGCAGCTTTTGCCTTCAGTTTCACTCGCGTATTGCACATTTTATCAATCAATTCAGTGACGAAAGTTACCTTGTATGCTTTTCTGTACCCCTGACAACGGGTATTTTATAAACATAGGTTGATTAGTTAAGATTTGATAGTGTAAAACACAAATAAAATTACGGTCGCGTTTATGAAATTAGGTAAGTTAGTATAACAATAAATAACAAAGTTTTTATTAATACATTTTTTCCAGACTAAACATTTCTTACATCCTTCTTATATTACATAATAACTAACTCCGTCTCCTTGTCATGTGAAAGCTTTGACAAAAGACCGATATTTTGTTAGAGAGTCGTGTGAAAAGTGTTACAAACGTCAGACTTGGCTGCATGATCTAATACCTTTGCCTTTTCTCTATAAAGGAATAAATGGAACCAGAAAAACAATTTGCAGGAATACAGTAAAGTAGCGTCTTATTATTTCTCATTATACCAGTTGAATCGTAATATGAAGTTAGACTAGAAATCCTTATTAAATCAGAAAAGCGAGTGTCGAAAATTTAATAAAACCATTGACACGTGAATTATTTGTTATCGATAACTCGATATCCACCCCCACGCTGGTGGTTGGGGAGACACGCCCTTATCGCCGCACGACCGGCAAACTTAGGGTTCCTTGAGGCAACATTATCCCGGCCCACTGACATCCGACAGAGTTGAAGAACCCTTAACTCCGTATTTCGGCAGACAATTATTACGGGAAAATTATCGGTACACTTTTTCTTGCGTCATAGGCTGAGTACGTGAAGATTTTCGCCTGATTTCCATGGGTTTACAATTTTCAAGTGTTCAACGTAATCTATTTTAAAACTATAACATTGTAATTTTTTTTTTGTACAACAAACATTTCATAGCGCTGATTTTCAGTGGGGCCCATAACCATACTAACTAAATATAATATTATTTATCAAATTATTAACTGGTATCTAAAACTAATGAAATTGGATTTAATCGTAAGAAAAGGTAAGTTGTGACGTCCATTAACAAAATTACAAAAAACATTCGCATTAAAACAATTTTATAATAATTACGACGCGCAGTATAGAGGCAGATAATACAAATCAAATGTTAAATGAAGTCTATACGTAATATTTACCAGTTAAAGAGGTCCATAAATCTTATTACAAATAATTTTCAAAAAATATACGCTACAACTTCATGTTATGCAAACTGAGAAAGAAGACGCTTGTTGTGAAAATAATCTATATGGAGGAAAGAATTTCCTCATTAATTGATGATTGAATGATTCTAAAAATGTCTAGTTTGACTAGTCTAGAAGTTGAATAAGTGGGCTTGATCCTACGTCCACTGATGCGGTATCTGACCATACTACCAACCGAGCGATCATGGCTTCAATATAAGTACATTGTGTGATTTTATAAAACCACGATGCAAGTAAACCTTTTTTTGCGATCGTATACATTGAGGCGATGGAAAAACGTTTCAGCTTTACCCCTACTCCGCGGCCGGCTGTAATGCGACATGCGATAGGTGGACGAAAAAATTTGCGTAGATGGAAAAAAGTTTCATTTTGAAATACCTACCCCACGATAACCTTTGGGGATATAAAACAAGGAATATGCGTGAATACACGTCTGTGATATGCTTACTATAACCATCAAGTTCATATTACTGACTATAAAAACGAATTCCACCACATAACAGCAATACAATAAAAATAATGTATAAATACCCAACATATGAAGATTCAACTACTATAGAATACTTGCCTACATAACATAAAAGGTCTTAATCTCTCCGTTAATAAAAAAAATAAAATAATAATAATAATAAAAACAAAATTATGTAATAATTATGTAATTGATAATAACAAAATAAGTGTTTACAAAATAATTTAATATATAGATATAAAAAATTTAATAGAAGTAGATTTAAGCTCACATATGCGAAAGATTACTAACTGCATAGCTGCTTGAATTGCTATTATAGGCAATTTTTTCCGACGCAAGTCGATTTAAATCTACAATATAAAAAAAGGTGCGGACCCAGAGTCTGCAGATAGTTTAATTTAAATAATAAAAAAAAAAAAATCTCTCTGTTTGTTTGTCCTTTTATGAATCAATAACTGAATAACTTGATTTGTTTTTTTTAATTAGAAAGAAACTATCTTTTGTTTTACTAAATAAATCTAAAAAAAAAAATATTTGCTTGTAATATCAAAATATCAGTTTTACTAAATACATATGAATATATATACGGTACTTATACCTAAAACACAATTTTAAAATTATTTTCTGTTTACATATTCATATGGTGATATCATAAAAAAATTACGACGCACCGTTGTTGAGATGTAAGTGTTCTGTTACACATGAGGTCGTTTCGACCTCACTTTGAAATTGTACTCTGCAACTGTAGAAGCAATGAATATTTTAAAGTCCACTGACGACGACGTTTAACAGCAAATAGACACGTATGCACATAAAAGCTTCCGACGTTATAAAAGTCGCTATTAAGGTGAAAAGGAAACTGGATGTGAGAAGTTTATAAAGTCTTAACAACACGTGTCATATTTATTTAAAAATACGTGTTACGCTCGACTCTGTCTGAATTTATTTTGTAAAGTGTTATTTTTTATTAAACAAACACTGGACCGCAAAGAAATAGGGTCGATTAGAAATCTTCAAAAGTACCTTATCTAGGTTTATGAAATAAAGACTAAATGAAAATATATTTTAATGTGCCTACATAAAAAAAATGAATCCAAGCCTTTTATTTTTTTTAAATGTACATTGATGAAAAATGCGTAGGTTTTGCTGTATTTTCGTAAATGTAAATTGGTTACAGATGTGCAATTTTCACACATTTTACTACTTTGTGTTGCTCCGCGATTTGCCATACTTTTCACTAGGTTTTTTAGGCGATCCTGCGGAATATTCTGCCATTCCTCTATCAGAGCTTCTTTCATTACACGTAGCGTGATTGGCGGTGGATTTCGCTGACACCTCGTCCCATGCATGTTCAATGGGGTTTAAGTCGGGGCTGCGTGCTGGCCACTCCATGTATGTGATACCAAATTGTTGAAAATAGGAAAATAGTCTGTTCGTGGTCAACGATGATTGGTTTAAGTTTTCATACAATTATCAGAAATAAATAAAAAGGTTTTGAGAAAATATTATTTTATGTAGCATTAATATTCTTTAATTTAGTCTCTATTTCATAAATCTAGGTCAAGTACTTTTGAAAATGCAGTTATTCAAAACGGGCATTTACCCGTTACCTTTCCTTTTTCCTATCCCGACGTAAACATTCTAGTTGTCGAATATTTAATGTTACTTGCGTTATTTACTAAATGACGGGCAAAAGATAGTATAGCTTTAAACGCCTTTATTGAGCTAAAACTCTAAAAAAACTCATAATTTTTTACCTTAGTCTCATGAATAAAAAAAAAAAAATTTTAAACCTAGCTAATGCTGTTGACCGGAAGGGCCTTAACAGCTTCACCGTATCTTTGTGGGCGAGTGCTGAAGGCTACTACTAGCCACAAAAGGTAACTAGCACAAGGGTTCGAAAATCGGCTTGGCCGCTACCTGTGTTTTAAAATTCCCGCGGAATTTAATCCTAGCTTAATAAAATAATAATTAGCTTTACTAATAATAAAAAAAGATTCCTTGCAGGACCTATTTACCTGCGTGTTATTTGCAGGAATGTGAGTGCAATGTTGTGCGTGTAATGCTTGATGCACGGTCAGTGTCACTTTATTGCGCTGGTAGCGGCGTCAAGAGCCTCCTCAGTTGGGAAACGGAGCACGTCTTGAGCCGCCACCGGAGGGAGACCCGGAGAGTGTGCGGGAGCAAAGTTAGCCGCCTGTACCCGCCGGCGGGAACGGCGGTTTCGCGGGCGTGGGCGCTGGCACGCAAGTAAACGCGGTTTATACGGAAATATCCTATTCCTGGAGTGATTTTATCGTCGTGGTCGAACAAAATATTACGTGGACGCCGCGTCTTGTAGACGGCGCGCCGGACAGACGAGTAAGAGACGGCTCGTACTATGAAGGAATTCGGGTGTCTCTACGTGTTTAAAGAAGACGCGACACTAGGTTTTAAAAAAGGACCTAACGGTTCGGACCCCTGGGTAAATTCACATTTGTTTGAAACCATTGAGCGCCTGCGACTATCCTTGCAAAGCGATTATGAATCCTTTGACGCATCTGAGATCTCCTAATATGACCGAACGCGGGTGCGCGATATGTGATGATGGGTCTAATCACCATCTTGTACAGGGTAATTTTATGGCGGAGGGCCATTTTTGTCTTGGAATTATAGAGCGGGTAGAGACGGCTTGGCGGACTGGCGCTGGACTTGCTGGAGGTGAGCTTTGACAGTCAGAAAAGATTATTTTCTTCTTATGAAAAATCTCGTCAAAATCACAACCAACCTCGTCCGCTTGCACTGGTAACACGTAACACAATACGTGCAAAAAAAATGTACGCGTCAGCCCCACAGACGTCTAGACTGAAGAGTGTAAATAGGTTATTGTGTCTCATACAATACCCCAACCCATCCATTACCGGGTGACATACTGACAGAATTGTAAACCTAATTCATTTATATCCTATCCTATTCCTAACCCGTTCCGAAAATTCCTAAACATTACGACAGGATTAAAAAATTTAGAAGTGACCTATTGGTATAAAATAGTCTATACCAATAAATAAAATTTAAGTGTCTGTTTGTAATGTCAAGATTTTTTTTTTTATAAAATCGATATTAAAGTATATATGACACCAATACCGAAAATACAATTTTTTAAAATTTTGTTCGTCTGTCTATGTTTTTAATCTCCTGAACCAATTTTTGATTTTCGAAAATAATTAGGGTTCCGTGTAAGAAAATTTAACCTTATAAAAAATTGAATAAAATCCGATTCAATGCACAGTTTTACGGGCAAGTGCTTGAATTTACGAGAAATATTTTTTCTTTGTCTCAGTTCCAAAATTAAAATAGGGTTCCCTATAATACAATTAAAGGGCAGTGGAGAATATATGAAACACGGGCGCATCCGCGGGGACACAGCTAGTAGATAATAATAACTCTATAACTTTCAGTTTTTGATGTCGTGTTTCGTGCTGAAGACACCCCATAGCACACTCTATCGGAGTGTGCCGCAAGGTATGAGCCACGTCGCACGGTGGTGGCGGCGGTGGGGGCCGGACCTCTCGTAGCCGAGCGTGATAAGGCCATGCTCGACATCGAGGGAACCAGGCAAGTGCTGACAAATCTAAGCGGCGGTTAGTACACCGTGGGCGCATAACATGCTCGCAGAAGGAGGCCTCAGAGAGGAAGCGGGATTCAGACCCCGCGGCGGTGCCGTTGAGGCGGGGGGTAGGAGAGCACGGTTCGTCTGAGTTCTCTTACATCCATGAGACAGCGATGCCCTTACCCCCTCCGGCTCCTATTGTAGTACAGTTATACGAGAATACGTGAAGGAGGGTAGTGAGTTGTCGCTGACAGATGAAGAGGGCAGCCATTGCCAGGCAGCCGATAAGAGAGCGGATAAGGGACGGGGCCTGGCATTTCGGCCGGGCTCGCTGCCGGGGCCACGCGGAGCATCGATATTAATCCCATATCACCTCGTGAATGGCAGCAGACGGCACCGTGGAGTTTGCATTTCCTCACGTTAAAAAAAAGCCTTTAATTAATTACACAATTACTTTCAAGTCACCTCGACACTAACACGCACAAATACTATAGTATTTCAAAGCAAAATAACCCTGAGACCATAAGTTACGCAATAACTATGGATTTCCACGCAGAAATGACGTCGAATCGACGCAAACCTAGTGTCTCGTTTGGCATATCGCCAAATACGGTTGACACATTGGCAGAATTCCCCAAAGCCGTTGTGTTGAGAATGTTGAAAGGCGCGTTAGAGAGAAATCTTATATTAGGAATAAATTAAATCTATAGTCTAGAAAGTACGGATAATTACTTTGAATTATCTTAGTTAGCCCATCTGGTGTTATGCGAACTGAATCTGTTTTTACCTATAGACATACAATTTTTTTTTTTCTGTAAAGTGTCAGATCTGTCATAAAAACCAATTCATTATTACCGAAAATTAATACAGTAATATATAATGGGTGTGTATGCTGTTGAGGGAAGCTATTTAGTTCCAGTTAATATTAACCATGGTCACCATATTTGGCTATGATACCTACTTGAAAAATGGCTTTGAAAAAAGCTGCTTGCATTAGGTTTAAAGAATTTTTTTTCGAACCTAGCTAACGCTGTTGCCGGCAGGGCATTTACAGCTTTACCGTGACTTTGGGGGCGAGTGCTGAAGGCGCTCAGCCGCAAAAGGTGACCAGCACAAGGGTTACTAAAATGGTACGCACCTCGGCTTGGCCGTCACCTGAGTCTGCAAACTCTCTCGCGAGTGGTTTATAGATGAGAATTATTGCTATATTTATTTGGCACGCTAAATACGAATTGCCAAATTAATTTGGCACGTAATAAATGTTGCCATAGGTAATTATGACAATCGAATTTTCGTGACCGTAGGTTTTAATTATACGATTTGAAAGAACGACGCGATATTATAAATTGCAACTTACGCGGAACGAAAACTAACGATTAATTGTTATTACATAATATAAAATAGTACTTAATTAAGTTTTTACCATACCTTAATACAAAGTCAGGAGTGTCTGTACGTATTACCTGTTTCTTATTAATTTTTGGCTCTGTGATTTGACCACAATCATCTGATGTTAAGTGACGATGTGGTCCAGGATAGTAAACACACTAAGCCTAGAAGTACTGGTTCTCAAGTGATGCTGCCGGAACACACCTATTGGTATTTGGCGACAGGTTTTCAAACTTGAGGGTGGTAGCTACTCATGCGGGCATCATTAGAAGATCCCCTACCACCATGCTATGGTTTCCTCACGATTTTTTCTTTTATCGAAAGCTCAGGCCGATTTTAGAGTCAGATAGGTGGGTACCAAACCCGCGTTAACTGACGCCGGGTCATCATCCTTTCAAAACACTTTTGTTTTTAGTTTTAGTTTTAGTTTAATTTTTGTTTGTTTTTGTTTTATTTTATATTTTTATAACATATTAGATTAGATTAGACCAGATTAGATCTACAAAAAAAACTGAAGTTCATTGTCGCATAAATAACTTTTGCTCAAATAAATAATGCCGTACTCACCTATAATTAAGGTTACATTAAGATATATTGTAATAATAATTTAATTTTTGATAAGCTAAACACATTGTATACCTTGTTGGTGATTGAAATAAATAAATAAATATACGATTATAGCAACAATTACATGACCGTTACAATGTAGTCTCGTATACTATTATAGAATTAATTCACATTCTTTTAATATGTAAGTTGTTTCAAACTATTGTTTCTTGTTTCCTTTACAGTTTTCTGTTACAATATTTATAACGTAAATTGGCATTTTCTTTCCCTTTACTATTATCATATAGCTACAGAATAATAGAACTAGTAAATTTATATTGTCTCTAAAATAGCAAAGGATTGACTCAAAAACATGATGAAACGCAATACAAGAAAAAGAGAATTATAAAAAATAGAAACAATTTATTTATTACGAATATCACGATTACAAGAAAAACAAACATATATTTATATAAAAAATCGTGGCAATAGGAATTGGTGACAGTAGACGTAGAACGTAGACGCTGACTTCATGTAATCCTTTACGGCCGGCATTAATAGAGATACTACATTTTCTTAATAAAGTAACTGTTTTGTTTTTTCTTCGGGCAACTTTTTAAATCACTGGACCAATTCTGATCGAATTTCTTACAGCATTACTACGGATATATTTATGAATTCGTAATTTTATACAACAAATAAACTACTAATCGATCTTGTGTCGACGTTTCTAAGCTCCAGGAAAACGGTGTTCCATCTTGCTAGAACTTTCCATGAGGTTTTCGTGGCACCTCAGAATAAACGTTTGCGTGAATAAATCTACTAATGTCATTATTCATATAGGTCGGCAACAGAGTCCACACTAATACACACACAAATAAAATTCTATATTTTTGTTTAGAACTGACCCTAATTAGAGGCAACGATGTAAAAATGAAAAACAATTGTTAAAAAAACCAATTGGAGAGATCATTTTTTCCAATCTTATATCAGTGTTTTAACGCTCAAGATTATGATGTTTTCGCTACAACTTTCAGAGAGGTAGGTGGCACTCGTAAATTCATGTGGTATCGTATTATTCCAATACACTTCACTCATGCTAAATGCCACTAAATTTACATATAACAGAAACAAAGAACCAAGTTAACTTAGAAAAAATGAGAACTAATAAGGCGTCGTCAAAAACCGTGGAACCTAATTATTTAAAGAAGTGATGACTTAGCGTTTTGGATTCCGCGTTAATGGACGTCGGTTTAAAACCACCTATTTAATTCTATGATGGACCTTTTTTTTTTTTGTCGGGGGGAAATGCTTTTACGCACTACCCTTACCCATTGCATTAGTGAGACCGAAGTCCCCCAATGCAACGGGTAAGGGGGCACGGAGGGACGAACTCCGTGCCAGTGTAGGACTCACCCGGGCGAGAATCGCCCGGAAATACCCACTAAAATCCCCCGGGGCCGTCTGCCGCATTTGGGATGGGGGCGATACGGGATTGCACTGCATGCCACCGCATGCATGCCCTTTCTACTTCTATGATGGACCTGAGTTTTCGATGCGAAAACGCCGTAAAGCAACCATAGCGTATGATAGGGAAATTCCTAATAACGTCCGCCTGGTTATCTACCATCTTCAAGTTTGTCAACTTGCCGCCAGGCACCAATAGGTATACTTCAGCAGCATTTTTTTTGAGAACTAGTATCTCTAGTCTTAGCGTGTTTACCATTCTGCATCATATTGTTACTTAACATGAATTGATATTGTGGTCAAAGCGCTGCATTTAATAACATTAAAAAAAGCTGGCTTCTTTTGTTAAAAGCTCGTGTCACAATATGCCATTATTGCTTGGCTTTGGCTGTCATGAATGGGCACGATTTGGCAATAGCCAACGTCGATTAGCAATCTGGCGGTCGTTGGCCTTTAGAAACTAGGCTTTAGAGATACTGAAAGCTGTTAACACAAACTTCGTAAAAAGCAAGTTAATTGGAATATTGGTACTTCATATTGTCAAGCAGCAATTTTTTTTTTTACCGCATGTATAACGTGAATTCAATGAAAGCTTTGTTGGTAGAACAAGTAAGCATACCCATGACTGCTCATTAGTAAAGTTAGCAGACACCACGAATATTGCCAGAACAAGCCAGAACTTTCAATAATGAAACCATAACATTGATGGTCGTAAGATATTTTGTAATGCTCACAACCCTTAAGTTAAAAAGTCTATCTTCAAGTACGTATAGAGATCTATTCCAACGGCGCGGCTTGAGAACTAAAGAAATAAAAAAAAATATGATTATAACATAACTGCAATTTATTGAGAACATTATATGCAGGTACTGCCATGCGTATTTTGGTTAAATAAAATTAAGCCTTCGTTTATCGTCAAACATATAGTTTGACGAATTTAATAGAGACTATAATTTTATGCCAAATTTCAAACTACATTTAGTGATTATGTTTTCTAAAGACCCCACTGAAACTCTCCTAAACGTGCAAAATATTAACACAGATAAAACATGAGCCTACGTACCCATGTAACAATGTGTCGGGTTATTATCTGACTTTTAATCAATACTTCGTTCCAGTTGGCAATGTAAATATCGTTATTTAGGAAATTACTTTTTGTACAGAATCGATCGATAGTACACATAATGGTCTCGACCTTCTTTTATACGAACTTTATGGTACTTGGTAATCGAACATATGATCGCAAATTTTGTGAAAAACATCTAATTACCTATCAGCCATTACATTAGGCTGAATCCGGTAAATTAATCTACGTATACAGGACAAAAGTTTTTTTTTTTTTTTGCAAATACTTCAAAATGGTTCGGTATAAACTCTAAAATATGTATTGCAAACTCTTTGTAAAGTTTGAAATACAAGGAGATTATAGATTTATATAGAAACTCTTTTGATAATGGAAACTATTCTTTGCAAACTATGCAGTATATCTGTAGGGGATTTGTTTTGATTTTCCATTGATTTGTTTAAAATACTCACGTTAGCTGTTCGGTGCTAGCCGGCGAGTCGCGTCCATCGTCCCGAACGCCCCCCCCATCAATTACACTCATGCAATAAACAATAAATCACTGACACAAAGAAAATCACAAATCACGCCTTTAAATTGTATACATCATTATCGACACTATTTGTTAATTTTAGCAGAATTACAAAAACGTTTTCGGTGATGGGAATTTCCGACGGTTTAGGTGGATGCGAGGCGCGCTCCCGGAGCACTCGCCATGTTGAATTGGAGGAGTGTTTCGCGCGCGCGCCAATATTTAGGCAGTGTTGCCGCGTTATAATATTACCCGAACGTAATTCTGCTTTTATTAATTTGAAATTTTTATTGTCTGTTCTTATATCACTTGTTTTTTTTGTGATATGAAGTAGTAACCAATCGAGACGAGATGTGAAACGATTATTACTACCTATAGTATTTTTTTTAATCTTGAAAGGGATCGCAGACTCATATCATACAAAATTGATTAAAAATAAGCCAAATGATACATACTGTGGACATAAAAAGTCAGGATTTAAGCTTTTTTGAAAACAACAAAGACAAGAAAAGTATATCCAATTAATTGAAAACCCAACACCATTTGGTGGCGAGATATAAAAAAAATATTAATAAAAAAATTTATATGATATCAACTTTCACGGTGATTAATCGAATGGTACTGGTGTACTCGTGTAGACAAACATCCATTTATATACAGATTTTCAAATGGCTTTCATAAAAAATCACTATTTGTGATTGTTATTGTTATCCTCCAAACACCATGGTTTACGCAGTCTGAATTTTTTAATAACCTATTCTTTTAAAATTATAGCTAAACTACGCGTATTAAGGAACAGTCAAAAACACAAAAGCAAATAAAATTAATAGGGAAATTAGTATTTCATACGTGGCAACACTTTGACGCATGCGCTGGAAACCGCCTCTGCAATACGACGTCGTATGACATGCACCTATTTTTATACTATCACGAATCACTACTTATTACTAATAGTTTATAAGACACGTACGCACAAAGCCTTTAGGCGCTACTTTGCCTGGAGTCTGGACTAGAAAGATATTTCTAGAATTAGTAATATCACAAGAGAATTCGCAATGGCATAAGAATAAACGTTACTGAATTATAGTATTTTTAATCCACTTCTATAACATAAATCTATCTCTACCGCCGCGCGTGACAAGACTTCGTAAATTCTTGTTAATAAAGATAATGACGGCATCAAATCTTATTAACAATTAATGTGAAATAGTTTAGGCACATACCAACGAATTACATGCCGCATTAGAAGCGTGAATTAGTGTTGTAAAATTAAACATAGTGTCTAACTTAAGTTTACCTTTTTTTCCATCACATATACGCATGGCAACAAATAATACCTTCTTTTTTTTTTTTTTTTTTCTTGACGGGGGGAAATGCATTTACGCACTACCCTTATCTATTTATTTGAGGGATCAGAGTCCCCCAATACAATAGATAAGGGGGCACGGAGTGACGAACTCCGTGCCAGTGTGGGACTCACCCGGGCGAGAGTCGCCCGGAAATACCCACTAAAACCCCCCGGGGCCGTCCGCTGCATTTGGGATGGGGGCGATACGGGGTTGCCAAGGCATGTCGCCGCGTCGCCCCCTGCAGCAACAAATAATACCTGCCTGTGGTTATGTGCAAATAATTGCACTATTTGCAATAAAAAAAAAAAAAAAAAAAAACCTATTTTAATATATATTTGATTTCTACCGTGGTATTTGTGGGGCGATTGCCATTGTGGAGCAATAGCTTATTTTAAAATACCAACGAATTAACTTAATAATATCTTACGGTGTGATAGGGAAATTAAACCATACTGGATTGTGACTTCTGAATACTTACTTTAAAGCACGTGTTTTTTTAAACAATTTCCGAAGGATTAAGCAATTATGATAGAATTGCAAGAACAAAGTAGTAACTTAAATTCAACTCTAGCTACGGCCCTGGTTTCTACATAATGATCAAATTATTTCTAATAATTTGATGGATTGATATGTTTTAATGCACGCCTTGCTATTGATTTACCGTCCTCAAATTGGAAAATTTGCCACCGAACTATGTGTGTTTGCCGGCATCGTTTAATTCACATAGTCACTTAACATCAAGTGAGTTTGTTATACAACACTACATCCATACATAATTTCTTTCATATAAGGGTAGGTAGAGGTTACATCCTGCCACTTGCTACGATCTTCATACACCTCTTTCGCATTTACTTTCATAAACGCTTTCACCAATCCTTATTTATACTGCACTAGCTGCTCTCCGCGGTTTTACACGCGTAGTTCCCGTTCCCGTGGGATTTTCGGAATAAAACCTATGTGACCTATATTCTATGTCACTTCCTGGATTTCAACGATCTCTATACCAAATTTCATCAAAATCGGTCCAGTAGTTTTAGTTTATTCGCTACATACAAAAATACAAATCTTTTCTTTTTATAATATTAGTGTAGTTATATTAGTGTAGGTCTTTACTCTCCTCTAAATAGAATAATCTCACTATATAACAAAAAATCTAAAACTAAAAATATAGACATTTTTCAAAACAGCCTTAAAATGTATACATAAATCTAACTACTTACGAAAGTGATACTAATGTTATATATATATATATATATATATATATATATATGTGTTTAATTAATTAATAGATGTTAATTAATGTTTATTCTACTTTTAATTTAGAGTCGTTTTTTTTTTGAGTAATTTAAAATTTAAACTTTATCAATTCTAATATTCAACAGATTTATTTGTTCTTTTGTATCTTTTTGGTTTGCACAAGCTTGTTCTCAATATATAATTCAACGTAATCACTTATAATTAAGGTTGCATTTATCACGTGTCCTCGAATTGTTCATTGTACATATCTAAATCAAAATGTAAATCTTGTTAGTGTTCAAATAGATAAATAAATAAATAAATATCAAAAATTTCAACTCGAAAGATCTGGCTTATTACAGAGTAGAACCCACCTAGGTACTAACCTATGGCTATCATCGCTTCAATTCTTACAGTAAATTCAATTCAATTTGAAAACATTTTTTTTACGCGAAATAGGCTTAGTTACTTAGTGCTTTGACTGCAATTTCACCTGATGTTAAATAACGATGTTGTGGTCCAGTATGGTGAACAAACTAAGTCTGGAGGTACTGGTTCTCAAGTGATGCTGCCGGAACACACCTATTGGTATTTGACGACAGGTTTTCAAACTTGCTGGTGGTAGTTACCCAGACGGGATTTATTTAAAATACCCTACCACCATGCTATGGTTTTCTCGCGATGTTTTTCTTTCCCGAAAGCTCAGGCTGATTTTAAAGTTTGATAGGTGGATTCGAACCCGTATCCATTGACGCGGAATCCGGCCGCACTATCCATTGCGCCATCATTGCTTTCTATATTGCTTGTCTAGTGCATACACTAAGGTTAATGGCACGTTACCATGATGTGAATACAAACGACTCCGTCAGCTAGCTTCGTACTACCTGAGTTTCTAGCTTCGCTTTTATGCTGTCTATTTAAATGGCGATGCAATAATTTAAAGCTATAGCTAAGTAATTGGAGAATTGTAATCAAGGTGATGATCAAATCAAGTCAAAATCAAAACTATTCAATTTATGCTCTGAGAAATAAAACTCACATTTCGGAATTTCGGGGAGTCAGTTATTGTAACATTTCATTATAACATTATTGTTTTATTAATAAAGTTTAATTGTCAACGAAATAAACCATATCGCCTTCCGATTCTGTACTTGATTCTGGCTCCGGCTGGACGGTGGTAGGTGCTTCGAATTCCCAGTCAAATGATAAACCGGTCTTTTCCTCGAACCATTCGTGATAGTGTCCGGGTCGGATGAAACCTGCAAGTAGAAACTTTTATTCTAGATTTAAAAGTAAAAATGTATATTTAATATAAACGCAGGCGGTTTACGGCAACGCTCTATATTTTGGAATGCATCGAATTAACACACACAGAACGGCAGTAGTCGCACGCGGAGTGAAGTCATTTCAAGTAGACATTAAAGGTCACGCTCGTCTTTCGTTACATCCCGATGAGTATGTACTTTCATACATACATACATATATTTGGCTTCAATAGTATGTGAGCTATTGTGTCAGATATTGTTCTTAGCGTTATAACCCTATGTTGCTATGATAGTGAAGTAAAGCACAACACCCTCTTTTCTCGATAGGTGGTAAGAAAGTTTGAATGGATAGTGACCACCATTCTCTTGTGAAAAACCTATCCTAGTGACACGTTAGAGCGCACTGCATTTCCGAGCTCAGGAAGTGTAGATCCAGAGTTTCCTAGAGGCATTAATCGTGGGAGATGTGTAGATTCCGGCTTGTCGTCATTGATCTTGGATTGGACTATTTAGATCCTTATGAAATTGGCGTTTTGTCGAATTTTGATCTAAAATATCTGGCGTTTGGTTAGCAATTTCAATATTAGACTTGTGTATTTGTGATTCATTTGTTTTTCGCACTATTTAATATCTATTTGACATCTTTCGGTTCACAAAATGGAATACTTAATAAAATATCGCGTTATTTAAACAGCTCGAAAGATTAATCATATGTGAAGTAATAATATTGTGGAAAGCTACTGTAAACGTAAGCGCGGTAAGTTTTTCGTTCTGGAAATTTTGATTTACGGAACAAGCCCCAGAGGCCCTAGTTTGTCAATAAACAATGTTGATTTCATATGCAAGGAACTAATATTTAACATCAGATACAGTGCATTCATTTTGCAGAGTTCATGTAAAAATTAGTGCAGAATGAAAAGCTGGCAAGAAATCTATGTTATAATAATTACTCTTACCAGCTGGGATATCGGTGTGGCATCCGGTTCCTGAGACGAAGGAGGTAACGCCAACTTGGGAGATCAAACCGTCATCGTCGATAACAGTCAAGGGGCCTCCGCTATCACCCTGATGATCAGCATAAAATTTGATGTATTTTTTTTGTATAGGTTTTAATGTGTAGCCACAATTTCATTTTATCATAATTATATCAGCTGAAAACTGTCCAATGCTAGACATAGCCCTTTCCAAGCCCTCTACAACAACCAGACTTACGCATCCATCTGCATCCAGTGGATTCCTGCGATCTTCACCAGATAGTCGGTACACCTTTTTGAAAATTTGGCCACGCTGCATCTCACGGTATATGGGTGCCATTCGAAAACCCATTGGCTCCATCGGGTATCAGTTTTACGAGCAATGTCATTTTAGTTTAACAATTCTTTGGACAATGTCGATTCTTCTGCGGATCTCCTTACTTATTCGATCACTCCGTGATAGTCACGTTTTCACCTGATATTAAGAGCCGATGTGACATAACCGCTAACCGACCAAGAAGCCTAAGCGAATTGGCTAAGTTCATTTAACAAAAAATATATATTTGTGCTTGACGACAATCTTTTTTTAAGTACACGTTTTTTATTTAATTATATAGTTCACTTAATTTATTCTTTCCAATAAATAAAACATCAATCAACTATTCTATTATCAAAATAACAAAGAGTTAAATATACCTGGCACGTCGATTGACTGGTTACGTTATAGCCGCTCGCACAAATGGTAGAGTCCTGAATTATTGAGCTTCCACCGAAAGATTCGAGACAGAATGCGTTCGTGACACCTCGTAGATAGACCCAGTTCATGTTCTCAGGAGAAGAGCCTGAAATTTGTTTGTATTAGAAGGAAACGTTGGCAAGATACCAGTTTCTAAATCTATCATTATTCGAGTATTGTGATGTACTCACAGAATCTATAGCCTGAAAAAGATAACAATCTATTGGCAGTTCATTTCACGCGTTTCCTGGGGATTTTCCTCCGTATTATTTTTTTTATTATAAGTTACATATTGTAAAAATAACAAATAAAGTTTATAACATACATTGAAGTTACTACAATATTTTATTACGCTCTCCCATGGGCTCCCACACCTATTGGTATTTGGCAACAGGTTTTCAAATTGAGGGTGGTAGCTACCCAGGCGGGCATCATTAGAAAATGCCCTACCACCATGCTATGGTTTCCTCACGATGTTTTCCTTCATCGAAAGCTCAAGCCCATTTTAGACTTGGATAGGTGGGATCGAAAGCGCGCCGATTGACGCGGAATCCGGCCGCACAACCCACTGCGCCATCGTCGCTTCTAAGGGCAATTGTAGGAAAGCACCTATAAGCCCTTGACAAACCCTTTTCTATTTATGAGTGATAGTTAATTAGGCGAATGTTAAATAAGGCCATAGCTTCTACCACAGATTTATCTAATTTTAATTCACCAAAAGCTCCGGCTCACAATTTTCTGCAATTTGCAGTCGATGCAATATCAATTAGCCATCATTATAAAAAAAAATAGTCGAAGAAACTCGAACGAACATTATAGATAAATCACGGTGTGAATACTTGTTCAATATCTAGTCTCTGATAATGATGATAAGCGCGTCCAAATATTTTTTATTATTTTTTATAGATAGTAGGTTGATATTTAATTAATTATTCTAGCGCTATGCTGTTGAACTGAATTTACATACCGAGAGTCCATGTACGACCCCATCCGCTCGCCGTTAGCCTGTAGCCATCATAATTACGATCCTTGTCAGAGGAACGTTGAATCCTTATTGGCTTAATATAGTCTGAAAAGGACAAGAAATTAATTACCTGAATAAATAGATTTAATTATTTACTTTTTTTATTAACGATTGATCAGCGACGATTAGCCATGTAAGAGAAAATGGCATGCAAAAATATTTTGGAAATTTCTGTATATTATTTGAGTTCTAAATTTTTTTAGTCCTAAATACGATGAAATGGAAAAAAAAAAAAAATACATCATTAACTTGTTAAATAGAATTCTAGAATTCTTTAGCACCACTTAGGAAGTATATAAAGAGTAACAGAGAGTTATCTCAATAATATAAAATGATAGTAACCGAGAAAGCGTTATCAGAAGAATAGTTTGCTCTATCTACTGGCCGACATAATAAAAATGAGACAATAGGAAAACAATGGAAAGCTGGTGTAAACGCTAAGTTAGTGCTCAAGGGGTTAATATACAATTTTTAGGTCAAAAGCAAGTAAATATTTACCTACTTAAGCATCTTTATCAGTTAAAACCACATACGATTGATTGATATCGTGGTTATAATTTTTATTGAATATTTTAAAAACAAACCTACTATTAAAACTAAGAACCCTTTCAAACTTGATCAGGCCGATGTCATGAGGCTGGACGGTACCCTGCATAGCTTCTATATACAGGGGATGGTTGATGTAGTTCGTTGTCTCGAAGATTAGCGCTGGTCTGGTCAAGTTCACGGTACCAGCGCGGACAATGATCGTGAAACGGCTAAAATATAAAGCAGTACATTACCTAGACAATTCTTAACGATATATAGAATTTTTTTTTTTTTTTTTTTTTAAGTTTTCGCGTTCCATATTTAAAATCACGGTTGGTGAAACCCAGCCGAAACGTCGGGATAGGAAGAAAAAAACCAAAGGTAACGCGGAAAAACCCGTTAAAATTTATTGATTTTAGATATATAGAAAGTTGACATTTAATATACTTTTAAAAGAGACAATCTAGATAACCCAGCTGTTTGACGTCTGGTGTGTCTACCGCGGTGGTTCGATATCGCTATAGAAAGATCTGTCCAAAGTTCAAGTGACAAACTTAATTAAATGCCAGACTCTCGTCTAGGATGCTATGAGTTACTTCGATCGTTTAGTCAATGTAGTAAATAAGTATGATGAATACCATTGTAATCTAATAGTATATTTAATTGATTAACTATTTTATTCCGAGACCTTATCTTTTATACCCTTCCTTTTATCCTTATAATAAATCCATTAAGTTTGATCAGTTCGGTATATTTTAATCTAGCTTTTACTTATAGTTATATCATCTGTACAAGATTATATATGTAGATATTTCTCTAATTTTCGCTTCACGTTTGTTATTTGATCAAGTACTCGGATTTTCGACCAGAACGTGAGTAAATACACCCTGTATTGAAAAACCCTGAGTTGAAAAAAGCGTCAGGACTGGTAAAATGTGTTGTTTTTATTGGGCAACTAAAAATATGACTGAAAGAAGAATTCATGTAGCAAGATTCGAATGTTATGTTTTTTTTTATATCAGTCGACAGCGAATAGGCAGACGGCCCATCTGACGGTGAATGTTTACCGTCGTTTATGGACAACTTGCAACACCAGAAGTATTACCGATGCGTTGCCGACCTTAGAGAGCGTTATAAAGTCCCTTTTTGAAGAGTCGCATGTCGTAGCCTTGGGGGAACACAGTGCTGGGTAACCCGTTCCACAGTGCTAGCGTACGTGATAAAAAGGTCCTGGAGTACCATATGGTAGTGGTGTTACGGTTAGATTTAAGAGTGTGGGGACGAGCGTCCAGCCAACGGAGTATACACGTTTTGTTATGTATGTGTGGTATAACGAGAATGGATAAGATTGGAAACAAGTACATAAAGTTGTGACAGAATATGTAAGAGAGGTAGGAGCATTTTAAGAGAAGATATGAAAGTTACGAAATTCTAAGAGTATTAAGTATGAAGATTGATATTTATAGAGGTAGAAGAAGACCTAATAATGTATGGGATGGATTAAGTGAAGATTGATATGTGTATAAAAGTTGTTGAGACGACAGCTGAAAGGAGAGAAAAAGGAGATAATATGTAGTGCCGATCTTGCTTAATATAGGAGACGGTAAAGAAAATGATGATGATTCATATGAAACTTACTTAGCAGTGCAGTGAGCAGCAGTTAAGCCCCACTCGCTGTGGATTATGGTTCCTCCACAAGCAGTGACGGCACCAGTTCCATTGACCATACGTAGGGAGAGCTGAAAAGGGATTTGACCTTCCTCCGCCTCCCATCCGGAGACGATCCTCGCATTACCTATGTTGAATAGTAGTGCTTTTTACCAACTATCTAGATATAATAATGTTTTTGGCATAGTCTGTTCAACTTGAAAATATTGTTACAAAATTCTTAACTTGGCAAAATATAATAAATACCTACACCATCTTTAAGGGTAGCTTTAAAACAAGAAATATCGTAGTTTGGTTAAGTGAGTGTGAAAACAAATAAAATTTTTGGATCCAAAAACATATGCAATCCTGTAAAAAGAAAAGTGATCTAACTTTTGAAACTAACTGACTCAGCGAACTTGGTATCGCTCGAGAATCAATCAATCCGTCTTTACAAAATGTATGAGAAGGTGAGTTTTCGTCAAGAAAAAAAATCATGAAAGTTTTCTACGTTTTTCTGCTATTCGGGGTAGAACCAATTCAATAAATCAAACATCGTAAAAATCTGCCCAGCCCGTCTTGAGTTATAAATGGTGTAACTACTAACTAACCGGACTTTGTTTTTATGTAATATGGATACATAACTCACGCACCCCTAGCGTCTTCAGGGAAGACCAATAACGGGCTGCAATTCACCTGAAATAATTTAAGATTTACTTTTATTTTGGCAATTCGCATGCCTACATATTCTCTTCTAAATGTATCACAATAATTATAATTTTGTTATGTGAAATACTTCTTCAAGGATTTTTTATTAATTTCTCGATGTTTTAACCGCTTGAGCACTTACATTACTAACCTGGCGTTTACGCGTTTCAATTGTTTTCCTATTGTCTCATTTTTATGGGTAATCGTCATATTAATTGCCATATACATAATAAAGAGCTAAACTTTCCAAACATTAATAAACTATTGGGTTTTTAAATATGATATTCATGTAATAAATAAAGGAGAGGACACTCAATCATAAAATGTCTATAGCTGAATTTCAATCAACTTTTGTACGACACACTCACTGTGTAATCTTGTGTCATGTGTTTATTAAATGTAACAAAACTATAGTGAGACACTTTGCACTAGAGACATATCATATTCCGTGATCAATCAGTAGATATTTTTGTCGATATTTAACGATTCACCTTGGACAACCTGACAGCGATGACTGGAAATAGGAAAACGCGATCTTGGTGGTGTATTTGAATTTTACTAAAGAGCACAATGCCGTCTCAAATATCATGCGTGAAGAGATTATCTCAGCGCTAATGTTGTTGGCGTTAATATTGACCCTTGTGATGTAGGGAAACTTCGTAATGAAAACTATAGGACGATTGTAGGGATTTACAATACCCCACATAGTTAACTAACATCCTCATGTTTAGAAATCTGTCGCCAAGAACCTATAGGCGTATTCTGGTAGCATCAATTGACTGCTGGTTACTCTAGGCTTACTGTGATTACTATTATAAGGCACATAATCATTTCAAAGCGCAGTGAGCCTGTTCCAGCACTTACAAAATAGTGTGAATAATTGATACAAAAAAAAAAAAATACCGTGATTCCAGCTATCGCCGCCCAAACCAATACCACCGTCCACGTTGCCATTTTCAACACTAAACCAGAAAATAAATTGCCTTATATTTTATAAAGTACGTAATAATAATTATGGATTAAAAGATAACTTATTTCATCGCATTAATATGATAAATACTTTTTTTTATCTACGTAAAATTTTTTATTTATTAGACATTGATAAATGAATTAAGCCTAAAATTGTTAAACTAACTCGACCCTCGCAATACAGCTTTGCAAAATTGGATGCATAGTTAGCAAAAAACATTGGTGATTCGGAACATTTAAACGGCCGGTATCTTTTTAAAACTAAAAATAAACACAAAACGGCAGAGCTTAATTTAAAGTTTAACTTAAAGTTACTAAAGTAATATTTTTGCGTCATATAGTAAGGTGTTAAAGTACGTTACGCAATTGGATATATAAATAATAATTACGAAGAATAATATTGTATAGATTTTACTTTTACAAAGGTTTATAGCATAGGAGATTATTGTGATATCTGTGACTGACTTTTCCATAGTGTTTTTGTCGGGATCTGTCATTACAGTTATTGTCTTTAATCCATTAACTTGAATATTTGACCATATATTATGTGATTTTAGTGGCGTTTTGTATAATATAGTTTCGTTATTGTGAAGTGTATTGGAGATATCTTAAGTATCACGAAAACTCCATCTTATAGCAAGATGAGTCGCCATCCATTTTGTTGAGCTTAGAAATGTTGATACAAGATTGTACATATAACTTACCACTTACTGGTAGAATTGTGTATGTCAATTGCAGATTGGCATTAATCAAGAAAAAATCTTTTTCGTATATATGAACTATAATTTTGGCTATATCTGTCGTCTTGTATGGATCAGAATGTTACCCCATAAAGGTGACGGACGAAAGAAGATTACATGCAGCTGAGATGCGAATGTTGAGATGGATGTGTGCCGTGTGGGGTAACAAGAATGGACAGGATTAGGAATGAGTATATTAGAGGAAGTTTGAAAGTGGCGCCAATAACAGACAAGTTAAGAGGCGGTCGTTTATCCTGGTATGGACATGTGATGCGCAGGGAGAAAGAGAATGTTGTTAGAAAGGTATTTGATATGAATGTGGACGGTTACATGGGAAGGGGAAGACCAAAGAAAAGATGGATGGACTGAGTGGAAGATGATATGTTTAGAAAAGGAGTGAATGCGGAGATGACAACAAATAGAGAGGAATGGAAGAGGAAGACATGTTGCGCCGACCCCAAATAAAAATGGGAAAAGGGTAGGGAGATGATGAATTTTGTCTATATCTATACTAATAAGTAAAATTAAAGTGTCTGTTTGTAATGTTAATACCATTTTTTTTATTGTTTGTCTGTCTGACCGTCTGTATTCTTACTGTCTGTATCTTTGATTTGTTGTCTTTGTCTCTACCCCGAATAGCCGAATAATTAACAAAACAACGGAGAACATCAGGAAAAAAAAATTATGATGCAAATTCGTTTTCTCATACACTTTGTGTGGAGTGCTTTTATCAATCCTAAGGCGGTACGAAACTTGTTAATAGTAAAGATATATTTTTTATACCACATAAAACACAATCAGTTAACCAGCAAAACGAGAAGCGAATGTTAGATTTTGTTTGTTATATTATTAATTTTAATTATGATGTGAACTAGTAGAAAGTTGTTAAATACTCCAAGAGAATCTGAATTTCCTGATTTATATAATTTACCAATTAGCAATGCTTTGTACCCTTAGAGAACAATATCAATGTATTGTTTTGACGTTCCGATGGGTCTTCGCTTCGATAGGAACGCTTCTGAAGTCTTCTCAGGGCTTCTTAGGGCCTAATTCGAATAAATCGTTTTTGATTCGAGTTGATATTATAAAGAGGTAAATATTTGATGTTCTTGTACGAGATAATTTCTGGAACTAATAATTCATTTCAAGAATTTCTTTCTAGTGAGTACATACGCGAACGCTTTCCCAGTGTAGAAAAATTGCCTGTGATTTTCACAATTAAAATATCGTCATTGTTTTTTAATATAACGTAATCTGTAGATGTGTGTAAAAATCGGTAAATGTATGACTGTAAAATATTATCTTGATAAAACAACGAGTGTTATGAATAAAAGGAAATAATGTAAGCAATATTTTATCAGCAAAAATAATTGGTCGGAAAACCCCTTCAATCTGATTATTATAATTACATACTTAAGACGTGTTTGAATTATTATTTAATTATATATTTGTCTGTGAGCACAATCTTAGTCCATGTTAAGTGACGAAATGAATAATTACAATAATATGATAATGCGCTAAGGTGCATGCACAGGAAATAAAGAAACACTAGATCGAAGATTTTGACGTTGGAATCGTAACTCTGAACGACACTCTTCGTAGTTTAAATCGCATAGAAGTTTTATTCCAAAAACACCTGGCAACACACAGCCATTTTTGAAGGTGTAAAAGTATCTATGATAATATTAGCTGAATAACCTTCAAAATGATCTCTCTTAGTGTTTGATTCTATGACAGAAATAATGAAAAAAAAAAAACTTGTTGATTTAACGATAAATAAGACAATTCAAAAGACATTTTATTAATATTATATTATGCATATATAACAATATGTTAAATTATGAACACATAAATAAAATAAACTCTATCAAATAAATATCGTAGTTTGGTTCAATATTAGTTTGTTATTTTAGAGTGGAACAGATTGACAATTGTTGTTTTCAATTATGCATTATGCATATAAATATCTTTATTTTTAAAACACACATAAACTATGCAGGCTAAAACAGTCCTGTATCACTGCGACCTAGTTAGATCTATTGTGATCGCCCCAGATTGCTAAAGCTAGACCTACAGCGTGGATGTATTATAAATCCAATAATTTTAGCAGAAAGCGTCTGTACCTCCCCCGGGAATTAATCACATTCGCATAAGATGTCTTTTGGCATTTCGTCTGCAGTTTTCCAGAACCTGCACGCTTTTGTGTTCTGTGTATGTATTTTCCCAAACAACAGTGCCCAGTTAGTGTTATCACTAATACTCGCAACTGATTCCTACTGAGCATCAGATCTTAATTAAGAGTTTTAGGCAGCATCTTAGACTGCCGTGTAGTTGTTTTTGTTTGTTATTCTGTAATATACGTGCCAATTAACATGATATAGCTTGCTTTATGTTTTAGGGTATTTAATTTAAATTGAACCTAGATTCTGAGCTCCCAAAAAAACTTCCTAGAAAGTTACAGGAGAATATTCACCATTTTCCTTAGAAAGAGAAATTGCCAAGTCATTGCTAGAACTGTATAAATTACATACATTAAGTTGCCCTAGAATAAAAATAAATGAACTAAAACAATAATTAGCAATAGTCTTTTGTTACAATTGAAAAAAAAGTTGTCAGTCCATTCCAGGCAGAAATAACAAAGAAATACAAAAATACCAAATTTATAGATAACATTAGATGCATTGTGTTATTTATTTATTTAGTTATCTACGAAATAGACTGAATTTGATTCCGATGTAGATTCATCGGATTCTTCAGACTCTTCGGATTCCTCGGATTCTTCGGATTCTTTCGATTCTTCTTCGATATTCCAATCGAATTTGATACCTGTCAACTCTTCGTACCATTCATGGTAGTGACCAGGGCGGACAAAACCTGTAAACCATCAAATACAGTGATCACTTAACGTTAAACGGTATATGTTATTTTTATGAGTAGATTTAGTTAACTATATAGTTTAGATTTATTAAGTAAGAATGAAGGTTTTACTTCTTGCATAACAATTATAGATTAATAAATTCAAACAAACTGCATATATACTCTGTTTCATTTAGAGTGCGATTTTTGAACCAGATAATAAATATAACGGACATGTTATTTGAATGAAAACTATCAAATGATAGAACACCGTATACATTCGATTAGGGTTGATCCTTGAGAGACATGCCGTAATGTCTGCATCATTTCAAACTCCAACTCATCATTCATTTAGGCTCATTCAGCATTCTCTCATCAATAGATACGCTCCCATGAATGAAACCCCTTCCCATAAAAAATTGTTAAGTCAAATTAATCAGTTAGATCTTTCTTTAAAAGACTCCAGTAAATACCCGTATAACAGCTCGAATCCATTTCACTGAAAGAAAACATCGTGAGGAAACCATAGCGCCATCATTTTTTTTAGGAGCGATGACCAAATCTCGGTAGGGGGAACCTTATAGATTCGCGTTACTAACGCTATGACATCAGCCGCCAACATGTTAAGTATAAGATGGCGTTTAAATGCTGGCGCTCAGAGATAAATAATAAAATTTAAACTCACGTATCCTATCATTTGTTTTGATTATGAATAAAGTGTAAATAAAAATCATCACCATCATCATCTCTCTACCCATTTCTCACTTTTATTTGTGGTCGGCGCAACATGTCTTCCTCTTCCATTCCTCTCTATTTGTTGTCATCTCCGCATTCACTCCTTTCCTAAGCATATCATCTTTCACACAGTCCATCCATCTTTTCCTTGGTCGTCCCCTTCCCATGTAACCGTCCACATTCATATCCAATACCTTTCTTACAACATCCTCTTTCTCCCTGCGCATCACATGTCCATACGAGGACAAACGACCGCCTCTTAACTTGTCTGCTATTGGCGCCACTTTAAAAACTTCCTTATTATTATACTTTCAAATGATTGCTCGGAGCGTGGTATCATCCATGATATCAATTTAAGCGTGAAGAAAGACGAGATTAACTTTGTGAGTTTTGATTCACGCGATGACGCAAAATTAGTTATCTTTCAACTCGGATGCAATTGAATTTCGGGCGGCATTTACGAGGGAGTGGGGAGTGAGGTAAGCGTGCGTTCACAAATTATGCTCGTTTGGTTTCACCCTAACTGTAAATGGCGATGTACTCACCGGCGGGAAAATCAGTGTGACATCCAGTCGAGGATACAAACGAAGTGACACCAACTTGGGTCACGATGCCGTCATCATCCACGGCAGTTAGGGCGCCGCCACTGTCTCCCTAGAGGTATCAAGGTATATTTACCCGTCAACACGTTAAAATAATTATAGGTTTTTGTGACTTATTTTACTATGTGCCTCGATGGCGCAGTTGTATTACAGTGCGACTGTCGTTCTGAGGTCTCGGGTTCGATCTCCGGGTCGGGTCAAGTGGTATTGGGTTTTTCTACTCAATATCATCCCGGAGTTTGGAATTTGTGCCCCATATGGCGACAGGCTCTCGCCCCCTGTCACATCTGGGACGGAACTAAGCTCGGCGAAATGTGAGTGGTGTCGTTCGCTATTTCACCTCTGCCTAACCCTTCGGGGATAACAGGCGTGAGCTTATGTTATGTATGTATGTTATTTTACTATGTTACAGCTACTATCTGTCTGTCTATGGAAAATATTTTAAGGCTAACCCACGGGTATGTCGATTCCCGAGAATTATTAGAAAGATTATCTTTTTCCATCCCACGTTCATCAAGCCGAGTAGGCAATCGAAAAACATTTACCTTACCTCTTTCACGAACTAACTTAGGTCAGCGTTCACCCATATACCGCATGTGTTCCTAATATAATAACATGCAAAAATATTTTAATATGTCCATTTATAGGCCTTTTGTCTCATTTAAAAATAGTCGTAGGTAGCATTACTGACAAAACTACGATTGAAAGCTCTCTCGATATGCGCATTGATTTTTGATACTTCATTTTCCTGTTATTTAAAATTTATTATAATTTAACATTTTAACTTTTTGATTTTTTTTTTTTTGTTAGTTTTATAAATGTTATTTATAATTTTGTAGCTATATATAACGTTAATATATTATAATTAATAGAACCTGTGTCTACGCCATGAAGAGGTAATTTAAATGAATTCTTTTAAAATAAGTTATTTGTAAAAGTAGAAAATTTTACCCAGTTGTGTAGACCAATAATATAAACAATAACTCTCGGAAATGAACGTGGCGAGGAAGGTGCTTCCCCTCCCGTCACTCGTTCCGCTTACCGTTCTCGCCATTGAGGCTTTAGTACGGGCACTAACATAATAATTATAACGTTACACGCGCACGTGGTCTATCTTTATTACTAACGCGAATTGACACAACTGTACTCTATATAATAGTGTTGTTATAATCTCACCTGGCATGTCGATTGGCTGGTGACGTTGTAACCGCTTGCGCAGATCGTCGAGTCTTGAATGATGGAGCTACCGCCGAAAGCAACAAGGCACTCTTCGTTCGTAACGCCCCGGAGGTATACCCAGTTCATATTCTCAGGGGCAGAACCTTGAATTCAGAGTTTACTTTTATTAATTCACTAGCTGTATGCACGCGGCTTCGCCCGCGACTCATATATTCTTCACTGTGTAATATAGTTTTTAAATAATTTATACCTAACCTGAAAAAACAAATGAATGAAGAAAAATAAGTTTTGTTTTATTGGCAGAAAAAAATGTACATAGAGTAAATTAGAAAAAAAATGAGAAACGGTCAATGGAATACAAAAAATATACCTATAAGCATCTACGAAAATTTCCACTTCGAATGGTAGTAGTTCCATCCTGATATGGTCAGTAGTTTTGAGGTGATGGTGCGTCAAAGGAACCTCATTTTCCATTTTAAATATAAAGACTAGTTGTCCATGTAAACTTCGTACCATATCAGTACCAATAAATGCTGTGTTATTGGCTGAATTAAAGCTTCAGGTTTCTATCAAATTCGAGAGGAAACTTATCGAGTCCGTTATAAGAAATGTAACTCATCGATATCAATCAATACGTTCTCGAGACATCATCAAAAATGCCATACCATAAATGTTGTGTAAAAATATGGATTTTCTTCATTTTATTTTCCATTGTTTTAACTGTTATTCTATCCTTGATGAAGAAAAAGCCAACAAATTACAGATCATAAAAATCGGGTCAGCCGATCTTGAGTTATAAATGGGGTAATTAACCCAACTTTATTTTGTACATATTCGGTATAGATGTTTAGATTAGGTATAGGAACCACAATCTCATCTGATTTTAAATAAACACGAAGTCGATTTTGAAGCGCATCATCGCTCAGTTGGTAGTGAGGTCGAATCCCGCGCCGATAGACGCTAGTTCGAACCTATTCAACTCTATAATGAGGTAGAGTTTTCAGCGAAGGAAAACACTTTGAAGCGATGATGGAGCAGGGGTTATTGCGGCCGGATTCCGCGTCAATCGACGCGGGTTCGATCCTACCTATCCGACTCTTAAATCGGCCTGAGCTTTCGGTAAAGGAAAACATCGTGAAGAAACCTTAGCATGGTGGTAGGGCTTTTTTCTAATTATGCTCGCCTGGGTAGCAACCACCCTCAAGTTTGAAAAACCTGTCGCCAAATACCAATAGGTGTGTTCCGGCAGCATCGTTTGAGAACTAGTACCTCTAGGCTATGCCAACCATATAATCTGACGCAGGATTTCAGGATAAAGGGAACTGCAGGAAGATGGTTTATATGTAAATCAGCTTGAGTTGCAAATATAAGAATATAGGATAGATAAAAGAAGATAGAAAAACAGGAAACAAAATAAGAACGGACGAGCATAAAGACATAAAATAAGGAACAGTAGGAAACAGAAAGCATGGCTGAATATAAAGAGACAAGAAGTAAAATAGAAAGAAACACAGTTAAAGTAATACAAAAGAAGTAAATTAAGAAAAATAAGAAAATACTGTAATTTAAAATAACTAAGAGTAAACTAATATGAAACTAAAATAGAAAACATGAATAAAACAATTTAGTAAATATGAAAAA
The DNA here is from genome assembly GCA_014132275.2 of Samia ricini. Classification (NCBI taxonomy): domain Eukaryota; kingdom Metazoa; phylum Arthropoda; class Insecta; order Lepidoptera; family Saturniidae; genus Samia; species Samia ricini. The sequence continues at coordinate 28,987,605 of AP028168.1, forward strand.
TTTAAAGGAAATAGAGTACACATAAAAGAAAATATCTATGTGAATAAAGAAACCAGATGATCAAAGTCTCTGATCATGTTAGAGGTAGCGGCAGATACGCCATGAGGCGTATCACTAAAAAAAAAGTACCTCTAAGCTTAGTATGTTTACCATCCTGGACCACAACATTAGATAAAATTGTGGTCAAAGTACTGAACCTAATACACTAATATAGTTTCATATAAGTTGTCCTCCATGTAAAACGTACTAAGGAAATGTAGAGAGTTAATTTACTTAGTAAAAATACTATGGATAAAGCGTCCTCATTTTTGCGATGGTACTCGGCACCGCAAACTTAAAGCATATATCGAGAAACGACACACTCACCGTCAGTCCAAGTTCGTCCCCAACCGCTAGCAGTTAATCTGACATCGTCGTAGTTACGGTCCTTTGTACTTGAACGCTGCATCCTGATTGGCTTGATATAATCTGTAAATAAATTCGATTTTTGAAATGAAAACTTCTTCAAGCGCTTTTAACGATTTTTGGATTTTTACGTAACGTATGTATGAGTTCTCATGGGAGTCGCAAATAAGCTAATCTGTTTCCCATGACGATGCTAGATATGTATGTATGTAAATAACATAAATGTATATTAATTCTTATTTTAATTAAGTTGATTTATATTTTTTCAATAGACTTCCAAAGCACTTCAGATAATTAATTTGAAAATAGAGCAAATTCACAGTTATTTCATATTTTTAACTTCTATTATATACCATCAAAGATAAGACTTCTGCCAAAACGGATAAGGCCGATATCATCGGGCTGCACGATGTTCTGTATGGCTTCGTTATATCTTGGATGGTTGTAGTACTCTGTGGTCTCGAATATCACTGACGGTCTGGTCATATTCACTGTACCGGCCCTAATCACGAGCGTCACACGCCTGCGAAAAAAAATAAATCGTTATTATTTTATATTTTTTATTTAGTCCCCTTACATCTCAGACATAATCCGTGTTTTTTTTTTTACTTTTTTTTTTTGGAAAACTCCTATTGTTTTAGTGCCTTTATTGTTTTCATCTTATTTCTATTTTACAGTCTTATTCTATTTCTTATCTGTGTGTTTCTATTGCATTTTCGAATCTTTATATTTATTTATTCCGTATTTCTAATTTACAATCCTTATTTTATTTCTTATCTCTTGTTCTATTACATTTTGTTTTGTCAGATCTATATTTATTCATAATTCTTATCTTTTAACTAATTGTTATTACACTCGTAGGCCGAAATGTAATGGTAGGTATAACTAGATCAGTTAATTCTTGTCACCCGCATGTATAAATTACAAAGGTTTACGCAAAACACAAAGTTACACTGTGCCCAAGTACACACATGCATACACCCATAGTATTTTTATAGTAGTAAGGCAAAGGTGAAGGAAATAATCGTGAGGAAACCATAGCAAGGTCCACCCTCAACTTTGAAAACCTGCCGCCAAATACCTCTAGGTGTGTTCCGGCAGCATCGTTTGAGAACCAGTACCTAATTTAAGCTTGTTTACCATCCTGGACCACATCGTCACTTAACATCAGGTGAGATTGTGGTCAAAGCACTGAGCCTATATCGTGTAAACAAACATACCTTCTTCAGTCTTCTTGTACCTCTTACCTCTCTTCGCTCTTCTAGTGGGGTAACTTTCACACAAGTATACACATGCACGCGCCTATGGAACTAAACACGCGAGCACGGGAATACACTGGGTTACACGCCCACTCAGACAAACACAAACAGAGAACGGATTTACAATACAGAGTTATCCCACGTTGATGTCACAGATTAATCACATTCATACGTCGTTGTCTACCAAATACTATAATATAAATAAACAAAAGTTCGTAAAAAGAACTTACGTCGCAGTGCAGTGGGCGGCGGTGAGACCCCATTCCGAATGGATAATGGTACCACCACACGCGTTAACATTACCAGCCGGGTTCACCATACGGAGTGATATTTGATACGGGAACTGGCCCATCTCCGCCTCCCAACCGGAGACAATCCTCGCATTGCCTGTCAAAATGAGAAATATTCACGTAGGAATTAAATTAACTGTGGACTGAGTGATTGTGGGATTGAATGAATGATATCGCTCTCTCGGACGACGACCGAATGACGGTTACTTTGTCGAATGCACGTTTGGCTCTTTGAATAAATAGTAATTGTGTAGCACGCTGGTTATATTAACATTATCATCATCATTTCAGCCGAAAGACAACCACTGCTGGACATATGCTTATCTTGAGGCATGCCACGGCAACCGGTCTTGTAACACCCAGCAGTTTCCTGCGACCTTCACAAGCTTGTCGATTCACATTTTAAGGGCCCACCCACGCTGCTTCATTCGAGAACCCGTTGGACTCATATGGCACCGGTTCCACGGGCAATGTCGTACACTTTGCTTATTCTGTAGATCTCGTCATTCCTCAATCACGCAATAAAGCTCCGAGCATACCCTACTCGATTGCCGTTGGAGGAACCTTGAACCTTCTTATGAGGCTATCAACGAGCGAGCACATCTCAGTGCCGTATCCCGTCACTGGCAACACACACTGTTTGAAGACTTTTGACTTGATATACTGTGATATTTCGGACGAGAAGGCTGACTGGTTACATCTTTTTCAAATTCAGAAAAGAATAACCCGATATCATAGCATCAATATTTACTTGTTTTTTACAAAGAATCTTAACCGCTCGCTCTCTTGAAAACTATGTGGAAGTCCTATGTCCAGCAGTGGATGTCTTTCAGTTGGATAACAATAATAATGATTTGAAAAAGAATATGTTCAAGTTATGAAATTAAATTTTGTATAAATCGTTTATTTCTTGCCGATAAATAAATATATAAAGATTCTAATACGAGCAAACTGACCTACATATTATGATAATAGATGCGAGTGTTGAAAGTTGAGATTTTACAGTAAATCCAGTCAATAAGTATTTACAACTTTATATGCCTACTGATTAATACAAATTAATTACCTCTAGCTATTTCTGGGAACGTCAAAGAAGAATCTGCATTTACCTGGAAAGATAAAAGGTACACCGATCAATCATACTCTCATCTACTTACTTCTGAATTCACAGTAATTACTCAATATTTATCAGTTTTATTTAAATATACAACTGTGATGACATAAACGTACGATAGTAACAATCAATCAAGTTAAAACAAATGCTTAAATAAGGATTAAAATTATAAGTAAAATAATCTAGAAACATTAAGATGTAAGCTTAAATCAATTTTTAGCCATTACATACATACATACATATGCTCATGCCTGTTATCCCCGAAGGGTTAGGCAGAGGTGAAATAGCGAACTACACCACCCACATTTCGCCGTGCTTAGTTCCGTCCCAGATGTGACAGGGGGCGAGCCTGTCGCCATATCGGGCACAAATTCCAAACTCCGGGATGATACTGAGTAGAAAAAACCCTTTATCACTTGACCCGACCCGGAGATCAAACCCGAGACCTCAGAACGGCAGTCGTATGTAATACAACTGCGCCACCGAGCCATTTGTAAATAAGAAAAACAATACAGATATATATATCTGTATTACAAATTTAAATAAATTTTTTGGTTCTTACTCAAGAGATTTATTAGATTGAGTTAGTTTGTATTTGTTCGTAGGAGTTTTATGGCAGGCGCCCACATATCCGCATCGTACGTATCGGATGCATCGCATCAAACGTAGTATTCTTTGTATAGGAAGTCATACAAGTGTGTCCACTGATCTACATCGTACGGATCGCACGAAGCTACCTGTCGGTAATGCTGGTCCCAACGCTCCGAGTGGTAACTTTTGCGATGCGTGCCGATGATGTCATACGGAATGCCGACCAGTGGACGGACTACGCGCGCTCATTTGCTCCGCCATTTACCTACGATTATCGTCTTGTTCGCACGTGTTATCCCAGCATGGACGTGGCACAACTAATTACAATTGGGCAAGAGTATAAAGAGATATATGGTTTAAAACACTCTAATTATTCATATTAACAAACAAGCAATTACAACAAATTCTTCTTCTTCGTATACTCCATTATCTTGAACATTCCATCGAATACTATGAAAATCCGAATGAAGAGGGCGTCGGCATTCCGATTGCTGATAGTTGGGTCGGTCGCTGCTGATACTGTGGACGCATTGTAAAAAAATAATCCGTTTGACACGATGCGTCCGATACGTACGATGCGGATATGTGGACTCGTGCCTTTAGAAGACATCGAGCAACGGTCTGTCACTCAAATACGTTTACATAAATCAAAAAATATTTAGAAACGTGTTCCAAACTTTAATATGGAACGTCGATGACTGAAACCATCAAAGACCATCAAGTTCGATGAAGGAATGAAGTCTGATTTCTAATTTGCTCTAAGGTTAGCTGAATATGGTGGAATGGAAATTATACCTCCTACCATAGTCGATTACCCCAAGATTATGTTCATTCGCTATCTTGGCTGCGATGAAGACAACCTCTTTAAAAAAATATTCTGGTGGGCTTGACTTTTGGGCTACCTTGAAGAACGAAACCTCATTAAAATGGAGGGGAGGAGCTTGTGAGAGGCGATGAGCACCTCACCTTACTCTTTAAGAGGGCAGCACTCTTAAGTGGTCACGGACGAATGCGAAAACGATGCCCGTAAATGGTCAAAGAAGAGGCACGTCGGGCTCTTTGGTGGATTACAGTTCCATATAACTCGTCGACAGACTAATAGGAAAAAAGATTATAATTTCTGACATACGCTAAGAACAACAGACGTTAAACACATTAGCATTCGATACGTCTCTCCATTGGTTTGTCAGAGAGGACATTCAAAACCTTTAGAGGCGCAGCAGCAGGCCCTCAATAAGTTGATTTCGCACCTACAAGGGAATACATGTCAATGAAAAAAAAATTCCTATTGCCCAGTCAAAAAATGTAAAAAAAATTGAATACCCACAGAGAAGGGGTTTTCATGTAGAGTTAAAAAATTAAATTCTAGTAATAAGAAAGCTAAATAAAAAACAATAAGATTATTACCGCGATCCCAGCGATTGCCCCCAATAACACGACCGCTTTCCACATATTCATTTTTTAAACGACCTCCTTGCCTAATGATAACTCTAAACTCATTACAGTAAATTACGTAAATTTAAGGGATTAAAAGATAATAAATATAATCACAATTAATATTAAAACGATAACGCATAAATTCTAATCATATTTAATCCTAGATACGTTAAGATTGATAGGGCACTTCTAGGCTCTTTATCAGAAGTGATTTTAACTTAAAGGCGTGAATTAATTCCAATTTCCTTCGATACATGATTCCATGTATAATGCAACGTAAAGATATATAGACACCGGTTGTGTTTATTTTTGAAATGAATACTTCTTTAACGGCGTTGAGGGATTCTCGGTAGGGGAAAAAACTTATAGATTCGTGTTACCATTGCTATAACATCAGCCGTCAACTTGCTACAGTATGTCAAGTATAAGACGGCCATTAAGTGCTGGCGCTCAGAGACAAATACTCAAATTTATACTTACGTAGCGTATCGTATATTTTAATATATACTATCTATGCTAATAAATAAAATTGAAGTGTCTGTTTGTTATGTCAAAAATATATTTTTTTTAGTTTTAGTCTGGCTGTCTGTCTTTTTATATCCGGAACGACTGGACCGCTTTGAACTGGACTTTTTGATAGATAGCTGAAATCACTCCGGGTAACTTAGGGTACTTTTAATTTTCGAAAATACTTGGGGTTCAGCGTAAAAAAATAAAACTCATAAAAATTGGTATAAAATCGGATTTAATGTACAGTTTTATGAGCAAGAGCTATAATTTATTAGAAAAAAAAATTTACTTTATTTTAGTACTAACATTTATTAAGGAATATAATTAGGGTTCGTATAAAAAAATTAAAACGCAGTGAAGAATATATGAAACGCGGGCGCAGCCGCGGAGACATGGCTTAATAAAACTACAAGCGCCAGTAGATATATAAACCAGACAAATATTGTATGTTTAATGTTAGGTTATCTTAATAATTTTAATTAATAACTGATGCAATTTAAATATTAAAAAAACAGTTTTTACAAAGTTTCGATTTTTCACTTCTGTCCGTAGTTTCATATAATAATTCAGTTAATTTAAATATGGAACGCGAAAACTTAAAAAATTACATTCATATAATAAATTATAAAGAACAGTACACATTAATATTAAATGAATTCTAAACAAGTTTCAATGTTTGCAATGGTTGGTGTGAAAGAAAAAATATATTAAAGGAAATAAAAGGAAATATTTTTGAACATTCAGTTGACTCTTGCCGGTTATGACGTCACGTCGTTGAATAGCTCGTCTTTTAGCGCGCATTAAACTACGCGAGAAATGAGGTTAGATTCATGATAATTTTTACCCTATAAATAAAATTCAGATCGAGATTACCACTTCAAATGCCTATGTTCCTATTTTCCCGAGTAAAATCCCGATCCACTATTAGTTGTAAGAGTTTTCAAATCAATTCTTAAAATTTAATATTGAGATCAAACCACAAACATATCGTTTTTGCTGACTGACCATTAACAATAAACGTTCCTGAACAAAAAAGATTGAAATTTCAGCCTTCAGTAGCTAATACTAATTAGGAAGATCAAATATTTTAACCGGCCGAAATGACATCTGGGACGATTCTGAATACAAGCGATTTACATGGTATCATTTGTATTGAAGATATTCTAAATTAAAAAAAAAATCTGATATAAAATAGATAAATCTAAATTTAAATAATGTAAAAAAAATATGATTATCCAAAATTTACTCATTTTCATAAATCTGATTAAATTATCAATACGTAAGTTGATTACCGAGCTCATAGAATTCAAATGGCAGTAGCCGCATGCTGAGTGAAACTATTTAAAACTGGTCTTTAAAGGCTACGTACGCCTCTCAGCGTGTTAACACTGAAATACAGTTTCGATGTAAAAAAATTCTCACGGTATGAATGAAAAATAACGTACTGGGCAGTAAGAGGATGCCACAACTCCTCACATAATGACTGAAAACGTTTCAAGATCCCATTTTAAGGTTAAAGATATTATTTTCTAAATTGTGATGAAAATCATCGTGGGAAAGCTTGTACATCTTTGAAAAGATGTGTGGGAAATAAACGAGTGTGTTAGACTATGGATAGAATATCTTTTACACTGCAGAGGATTGTGTCCGGTATAGAGAAAAAAAAAAAAACCATTGGTAATCACGTGATGGTGTATGCATGCAAAAATCAGTGCCCTTATTCAAAGTCTTTTTATTTGTTTTGAACGATATGCCAATCATTGGACTATACTTTTTTGCCTATTTTTGGGGAAAATCAAATTCGCTTGCAACGTTATCCGCGTTTTTGTTGTGTGTAGGCTATAAAGGGCCTGAACCCGGGGCGTTTAAACAAGTTAATATTTAGCCGTTAAGTTGTTGTTCTGAATTTTATGTTACCAAGTTTGATATGTATTATTCGCCATATACAATTTGAAAAAGGTTTGATAAACGTGTCAGATTCAAAATAAACCTACCGAAAACATGAGTCATCACAGCAAAACAAATTCCATAGCTGCTAGCCACTATGGTATGTCTATTGGAAAGATATACACCAGTTGTAAGACAAATGTTTCGCTAAAAACGTCAATAAAAACAACATAGTTTACAGATATTTAATTTGTGATCGCACAACAATCAAAATCCTCGTTTTTGGATACCTACATATTTGTCTTAGCGTACTTAGTATTGAGACATAGAAGTTGCAACTTCTTCTTTACGGGAAAATTAATAATAAAAACTAATATTTTTATTTATTACATATGATACAAATCAAGGCTTTTTTATTTTATTTATTTTATAATAAACCACGATGACTATATCGATATTTATTCCTATAAAATATCGAAAATTTAATACACGGACACTACATTACTTTACGTAAGAATCATGGCGGCAAATCGTTAACGAATGGAATTAACGGACCTTTATTTAATCTTTCTCATTCAGAGAATGTACGTATAGCTCTAGAAAAATATTTGTAGCACTACTTTGAATTTATTTTGGCATGTTTTACGATTGAAAGTTCTATAAAAACCAAAAAATCCAAAACGATTGACAAAATATTTTAATTACGTGACAGCTAGTAATGCCAACATACCAAAATGAGTTTTGAGAAGCAAAATAACTGAACGGACTTAAGCGTAATCCCTTATCGCTTACACACACACACACACACATTTTTTACTGCAATGTTGAGTGACATTTTATAAGAAACTATGTCTTAGCCTTATAGCTGTATGGTAGCTTTATACATGTGAACGAATTTTTAATATCGGTTTAGTAACTTTTTCGTTTAACTATAGTAAACAAAAAATCAATTTTAAAACTTTAAGAGTTATGGATATTATTCCCTTAATCTATTACTTTTCAATAAATTAAAAACAGTCGATTTTGTGCTATTTAAATATCGCAAGCATAACAAATACGGGCAAAATTACGTCACAATAATAAGTCGTGATCTCTTTTTAAATAAAAAAATGTTTTATACTAGCTGTACCCGCGACTCCGAGCGCGTAGAATCCCGTGTTTTAAAAACGACGATTTCAATAAAATATTTATATTCGATATTAAGCTAAACATGCATATGACTTATTTTCATATAAATATGCCTTCTATTTTTCACCCACATACTTTTGAAAATCATAGGAATTATTATAAAGTATTGATGCAACCATTAAGCCCTTATAGTGGTTTATCTTAAGAGGCCTGTACACAATGATTCTTGGAGGGCCATGCGCCACGAAGGACTAACATCGCTTGTTGGCGAAAAGGTGTTCACATAATGGGCCATGGCTCATTGCTGCTTGGTGAAGTGCTTAAGGGCAGTTCAAGCATTACATGAGCAAAATTTGGTAATTTTTAACCCCCCACCCTCCACCCTCTTTGTTAGCAATAATAACCATAGATCTTACCTCACGCAATGATTACAACAGTATTGGTATAATTTTAAACAAGAAACTGAGATTAATATTGCTTGCGTAATCAACATTCATGTATTTCACCCCCCCCCCCTCCATTTCATCAAAAATAAGCATGAATACTTACTCAATATTTGAACGATCCTTTTCGACGTACGTCGAAGGAACCACAGCAACGATTTATTTTATATTAAATATATTAATTATTTACTGAATATTTAATAGATTTAATATATTTTGAATTATAAAGTACATAAATTTATACACAAAAAATTTCAAATTAAAATAAAATAAAATACTATAAATAATTGTTATATATTGAGAATAAGTGGGTAGGTTAAACGAGTGTTCGCTACGCCGACACCGGTGATAATAAAACAGTTTAAATCTCACAAGCGTGTTTGGTGGTTGTTACCCTTAATGTAAACTCAGTATATATATATATATATATCTAACAGTTGGCGACGAACGAATCTACGTTATATTGTGATAAAATGGCTACAGGATTATCCTTCGGCATAATTTCAACGTTTGATCACGTCTCAAATGATTGGGACAGCTACAAATGTCGATTAAATCAGTGGTTTATTGCGAATGACATTAATGAAGACACGGACAAAGCCAAGGTCAAGCGAAGAGCGATACTACTGAGCGCGCTGAGTGAAGGAACTCATCAATTGGCTAAAGATTTGGTTTTGCCAAATAAATTAGAGGATACCGATTTCAGTATAATAGTGTCGGTATTAGATAGTCATTCACTCCCAAACGGTTGAATTTTGCCGAAAAATCAAAATTTTATTCGGCATATCAGCAACTGGGCGAGACTCCGACACAGTGGGCGGCCCGAATAAGGTTAGCGGCACATTGTGGTTTTAAAAATTTAGAAGAAGCCCTTGTTGACAAATTTGTGATGGGCATGACACCAGGACACGAACGCGATAAGTTATTCGCGCAGGAGCAAGAAGGCCTGACCCTGGTGAAGGCGATCGAGTTAGCGGAAAGCGTGCGTTGTGCACGCCAAGCGTCTTCGCTTGCGGTGGCGACCGAAGGCACCGGCAGCGTTGGCGGGACCAGCGGCGGCGGTGGCGGCTCGAGCACACCGCACGAGCCGTCTAAGGGCGTGTTCATCGTGTCGAAAAAGGGAAAGTGTACGGTTTGTGGTTATGCAAATCACAGTGCTAACGAGTGCAGATTTAAAAACTACAAGTGTAAAAAATGTCACTTTAAGGGGCATTTACGTAGAATGTGCAGATATACCGGGAGTGTTAAACTCGTTGAAAAAACTACGGTGGGTGATGGAGATGACGGTGAGTCATGTTATAATATTAGATGTGTAAGAGGAAAACCAATGATGGAACGCATTAGGATAACGGGGTAGATTTAGAGTTTGAGATCGACAGTGGTTCAGCTGTAAGTGTAATCGGTAATACATTATATAAATCCCATTTTACTAAGTATCCGTTGTTAGTCACCAACAAATCATTATACAGTTACACTGGTAATAATATAAATACATTAGGATATGTTAGTTTACCGGTGTCATACAATGATAGTATACGTGCCGGAGCTAAATTGCGAATGGATACGGCACATAGACCAGATAAGGAAGGGCGGGAAAAATGTACCGGACAGAGGTCCTACGAGCTGGTCTCCGGATGTGGTACCTGACGCATATGCATCTACTCCGTCAGATGACATTGACGAATTAACGGATTCGATAAGTGAACATTCTGATGTATCTCCAAATGAACAAAGATCCATGACAGAGATAGAGAGGGAGGAAGAGTCAACAGAAAGCGACAGGTCGTCGCGGTCAGCAGAGTGGGAGTCAGAGCCGGAGGCCGTGCCTCCTCGGCGCCGTGAGATCACACCTACGTTTGGCTCGCCGGGCCGGTCTACTGGGAGCAGCTAATTCTACTTATAGAATTAGCTGATTTAGATTAATTTAGATTCTTAAATCTATTGTTTTCTTATTTTATTATTTTGTATATTATTCTATTATTAGTTGTTTAGGGGTTTAACTTAAGGGGAAGGAATGTTATATATTGAGAAGTGGGTAGGTAGGGTAAGTTAAACGAGTGTTCGCTACGCCGACACCGGTGATAATAAAACAGTTTAAATCTCACAAGCGTGTTTGGTGGTTGTTACCCTTAATGTAAACTCAGTATATATATATATATATATATATATCTAACAATAATGAATGCCGTCCAGCTCGCCGCCAGACGGGAAGGTTCCCAGGAGGCTGGTCATATTGCCACGTTGGATGGCAATGCTAATTCGTTGTATTATTTACTTATATTTAATAAAATAAAATAGAATGAATAAAACTCTTTATTCTTGTCTATACAAAAACATTTTTTGGTAATTCTAATATCTTCAAAGGCGTTGCCGCGTCCGCGTCGGAAGACTTTACATCGTCAGCTGCGGAAAATGTCCAGTCGAAATTTATCCCTGTCACTTGACGAATCCACGTATGATAGTGACCGGGACGGACGAAACCTAAGAATGGAGAAAAATTAAGAAATCTATATCCTGATACAGGTACTATATATAAACATAGCTGTGACACTAAATTCCTATTTCTTCTATGCAAGAAAAAATTATGTTGTACACTATTCAACCAAAAACCAACTGATTAATTTTTCTTCATAAAGTTCCTCTTTGACTAATAAATGTGGAACAATCAAATATAAGTTTTTGGTGTATCCTTTAGTCTCTCGTTTAGAGGGTTTTATTTTATATTCACTTCTGTTATTTGACCTTATGTAATTTTTGGTGAAACCAAATACGGCCTGTATTTTTTAAGTTAGTTATAGACCGATAAGCGTTACAGTAAGCACGTCAGATGGGCTGCATATCTATATACTGTATGCGTAACAAGATTAAAAGGTACTTTGCAAACCAAAGCTCAAAGAGAATTTCTAAAAGGTGAAGAAGACATACTTGCATTCTTTCGTTCAATCGTTGCAATACTTGCATTCATCTTCGAGCCTACTTATTTATATTGTATCAAAACAACTAAAACCGCATCTGATATTAAGTGACAATGAGACTTGATATAATAAATACGCCTAGTAATATTGACTCTCAAGTGATACTGCTAGCTGCTTGACAATAGATTTTCAAACTTGCTGGTGTGAGTTACCCAGATGACCATTAGACAATAGTATGGTTTCATTACGATATTTTGACGGATCTTTGTGGAATAGATAAGATGGATTCAAAACTAAATCCACCAATTTCATATCCGATGCACTGAAACACAATATCTACAGCCAATATTTAATTTAGATTATTAGTTAATTAAAACGTTGGAGATATGCATACCGTTTGGTAAACCGGCATGGCAACCGAAGCCGGAGACGAAAGAGCCAACGCCGACTTGAGTTAAACGACCATCATCGTCGACAACGGTGAGAGGCACACCACTGTCGCCCTAAAGAATAAATTCATCGTTTTAATAATTAACACTGCTTTTCATCCAAATCATCACAATTGAAGGAACGAAGAAGTAATAGACTTGAAACCTGGAGAAAATGTCGGTGTTGATATTGATTCTACAGAAGAAAAGTTTGCTCCAAAAATAACTGCACCTTATTGTACTTACAGTTCAAGTAAGCGGTGATTGGAAGGTGGATAATTACCGGTTAATCCAGAAGTACGTCCCGCCAAATCTTGTCATTATGTCGGTTTAATACAATATTTATTACGGGGCAAAAAAGACCACCTACTCCACTTTCGCCAATATTTATGTATTTCCATACCACGATACTTCTTTTATGCCCTTTGTAGTTTCTATTTGATTATTACATTGAAAATGTAAATTTTAAATGTATATTAAGGTAAAATTATGATACGCACCGAACATATTGATTGTGTGGTGACATTGTAGGGCCCCGCGCAGATGGTGGACTCACGAACAAAGAAATTATTGTTAAATATAAGCATGCAAGCGAAGTTGGTGACGCCAACTAAATGGACCCAGTTGAGTGTATCTGACGCACCGCCTGCAAATCATAAACCATTTATCAAGTCAGATTCAGCTACGGATTTAATTCGATGACCTATAGGAAAGATACAGTAAAAACTGTCTGAGAATTTTTGGGAATTCTTTGGGTGTACAAGTATCATTTATGGTCGACTGTTATCAGCTATTTTCGTGAAAATGAAGAAGATAGAAAAACAATTTTTACTAGCTTCAAGTCCAATGTTGGTAGTATAGAACAGCGGTTATTATTAAATAACAACATACATAATGTGACTATTTATCTTCTTACTCAAAGGGGGGCTAATCGGTTAGTTTACGTATTAGACGTAAGTCAGGTTCTCAAAACCCAAAAATTAAAACTTGAATGATCTTTTTAAAGTTAGTTACTAATATAAACTTCAAATATTAGACAACATAACATTTTTAAGATTTACAAGAACATAATACGACCTGTCGTCTTGTATGGATCAGAATGTTACCCCATAAAGGTGACGGACGAAAGAAGATTACATGTAGCTGAGATGCGAATTTGAGATGGATGTGTGGGGTAACATGAATGGACAGGATTAGGAATGAATATATTAGAGGAAGTTTGAAAGTGGCACCAATAACAGACAAGTTAAAAGGCGGTCGTTTATCCTGGTATGGACATGTGATGCGCTGGGAGAAAGAGAATGTTGTAAGAAAGGTATTGGATATGAATGTGGACGGTTACATGGGAAGGGGAAGACCAAAGAAAAGATGGATGGACTGTGTGAAAGATGATATGTGTAGAAAAGGAGTGAATGCGGAGATGACAACAAATAGAGAGGAATGGAAGAGGAAGACATGTTGCGCCGACCCCAAATAAAAATGGGAAAAGGGTAGGGAGATGATGATAACATTTTTAACTAAAACCATTTACTGTTTTCATTAATATCAGTACCATTAACTTTTATTTTCAACATTAAACTACGAACTGCAAACGGAAGAAACTAATAGGTCTTTTTTGAACCATATTGCCTTGTAGTTGATTAATTTATTTTATAGCTATAGTTGTCAATCAAGTCTTATTTTCAATACAGCTTGATGAAAACTTGCGACATCAGTTTGTTAAGAATTGTGTGATGTGAGACCTTCAAAAAGATTTTTAATTATTAGGGTAATTTTAGTAATAGCTCCTTTATGTATACGAGGTTTTGGAAAACGGGATAATTTTTACGTGCCGGAGCATTTTTTGGGAACAACGGAACAGATAATATAAAATGGCAAAATACGTTAAGCATAGCATAATTATACGTATCTTGATATACCTTAATCTGATCTATCCATCCATTGAACCGAAAGACGTCAGCTGGACATAGGTCTCTCCCAAAGATCTCCACGACGACCGGTCTTGCGCCTCCCGCATTTAGCGGATTTCTGCGATCTTCTCCAGATCGTTCGTCCACCTTGTAGGTGGCCTGGCCTACCCACGCTACGTCTATAATATAATCTGATGATAATATATTATCTTACCAGCTTCCCAAGTTGTGCCCCAACCAGCGGTGGTCATACGGACTCCGGCATAGTTCTTATTCATGTCAGTGGAGCGCATCAAACGAATCGGTTGAATGAAATCTGAAATAATACGAAACAGACATTATGGTAAATGAAAATGCATCCAATGATTGAATCCCGCTAAAATTGAACTATTATTTAAGCTCGTAATCGTTGTAGAATTTACTATTACTTTCTTTAACGTGTATAAAAAATTTAATAATTTTTAATAACAGTGTAATTAATGGGAAAGTAAAGTCCCCAGAAATAATAAATGTATATTTAGAATATCGATTCCTTTGATAAAGTTAAACAGTTGTCAAAATAGGTTACCTTATTAAAATCGCCTGAATAAAATTCTGCGTTAATTTAAATATGTATAAAGTAAATTCGAAAATGACCTATGTTATTAATGAGTACCCAAATTGATAGATAAAATTTATTAAACTTACGAACTATGGGTTGTTCTATAGACATCGGTCGGAAAATCACCGCCCCCGGGTAAACTAGCCATCAGCATGGGGTTGGTGAAGGTGATAAATCCAACAATATTCATAGATGACTACATGGCATATATAGGCTTTAACATCTGCAGGGCTGTATGAACGGTTGTAATGTAAACATACTGTTGAAAGTGATAGACTGAGGGAAGCGAACGACGCTGATGTCGTGCGGTTGGGTGATCGGCTGAAGCTCGTCGATGTACTCAGGCGCGGTGAAGTAAGTGTTCGTCTCGATGTAGACTCGAGGGTGGTTGATGTTCACCATACCAGCGCGTATCATCAAGTTCACACGTCTAAATAGTACAAGGAGTCAAATTAATATTACAAAAATTCTATACACTATTTACACTTTGTAACAGTACAAATAATAACAGCAGTCGTCAAGAGATGTCGCCACTTATATTCAGTATGAGTATTTCATAAGAGTGTGCCTTGATCGCCAAGAGATGGCGTCACAAGTATTTTAGATGCCGCTATCGGAACATCAACCTGAAACAAGGACCTCCAAACTGTAATAACGTTAATGTGTGAAACAACATCCCTCTAGGGACTAGTTCAATGCACGCTATGCGCTTTCACCTATGTTGAGACGTTTTAGTGTAGTTGAACTAGGAAACCGTTATCGTTCACGTATACTTCCACCCCACGTTGGGATATACTGGTTCGATCCGGCGCTGAGTAATTGTATTTGACTCTCTTGCTATCTCCTGTAAATAAAGTCCTTGAGCACGAAGGTTGTTCTTCTATGTTCTTCCTCGTCATCTATGAAAAACTCGTTATAACTTCAGTTTTTTTTTTATTTGGTTGGTAACATGACTGAAGTTCATCTGATGTAAAATAAATTCAGTCAAAGAATCTACATTTAGTCGTGTACATTTAATCATGTTGGACTACATCTACCACGGGTAAAACTTCTATGTAGTTCTATGCTTCTATATAGCAGATATTTAGCGGGACCTAGAACACGACACACTCTGATGTAACACTATATGGAGTTTTTGACAAGTGTGTGGTAGTTTAAATTTAAGTTGTCCTATCACTTCGTTAACTGATGGATCTACGCTGGCTAATCCCAGAACCTGACGGGCCGAAACATGTCGCGTCATTAGTCGATAGGTGCAGACACTGTCGCAGGCAAAGACTTTGGTCATACATGGAAGAATATTGAGTTTCACGCATTTTTCAATTTGCCGTGTGGCGCCGGCTAATAACTGTACCACCTCATATCTTCCCGTGGGTGTCGTAAAAGGCGACTAATGAATATAAACCAGGGGATGGGCAGTAGCATCCTCTGAGTATCACAAACACCTGACTCCAGTCGCCAACCCGCCTGCCAAGCGTGGCGAATGTATAGTGGGGGAGACCTACGTCCAGCAGTGGACGTCTTATGGTTGAATGGATGAACTCCTTTTTCAACATTATTTTGAATTTCTATTATTATACCTATTTTCTATTTCATTCTTAATACGTTTTAAGCAGGAAGTTAATAATTCATTTTCAAGCTTTCGTAAATTTACATTTTTAAGATATTTGTTAATTCGACATCTACGATTTTGGGGGATGACTCCACTACGACCCTTCTCGGACCTGGATAGGCCTGCAGCCGATATGATGATGATGATGCTGATTGTTGAAAGTCTCTCACTAATCTACGATCCCCTCGTTATTAGACTGTACTTTTTCTATTTCTAATGAAATGCACCTAATTCTGCCGAGCTCGAATAAACAAAATTGGGTCCTTCAAAAGAGGCGTGAAGAATTACCTAAGCAGGCCAACATGACAGCGGTGACTGGCAGTGAATTCTGTTTAGTGTCAGTCGCCGCTGTTTTAGATTGTACTGTACTTAACATCAGGTCCAGTGCAGTCACTCTGCTGTGCAATATATATATAAAGCAACAAGTAAAAAAATCTTACATACATCCTGAAATTCTCAAAGGCATCCTACTCATTTATATTTACTCATTATTTAAATCACAAGACTGTACATAATAAAAAAAAATCGCAATCACGTTAAAACTATTAAATCTCTAAGTAAAAATATTGATATTCACCCAGCAGTGCATCTAGCTGAAGTCATGCCCCAGTTCTGGTGGATAATCGAGCCCCCACAGGAGGATATGTGACCATGGACATTCACGCCTCGCAGATACATCGCGTAGGGGAACTGACCCTCCTGAGCCTGCCATCCTGACACTATTCTAGAACCTGGGTAAACTAAATTTTTAGACCATAACCTTTTAAAGCAACCAAAAGTAGGATATTGGATGATCATTTACGATTTTCAACATGGGCCGTTAAAAAGTTAATTAAGTGTTGTTATTTTAAATCATAATATGGTTTATTTATTGTACCATACCCAAACATAACCCTTGGGCTATTGCGTATACAAAATAATATTAATCAGAAATAATAACAACAAAGTAAATGTCGGTCAAGAAACTTTGAATCAGGTCATTACCTGATGTAGATAATATTAAACGTACCTTGACCACGTTCAATGCAGTTATAACTTGAAAATATCTAAGCTGATTTACATAACTTTTGATCTAGCTAGATCATAGATGTATTTGATCAGATTTTAGTAGTATGCTATTTATGCTATATATATGAGGATGTAAATGAAATCACAAATACTAACGTAAATAATAGGTTATCAAAAGATTTACCTGATCCAGCAAACTCTTCTCCTGCAACCTGAAATCAAATTTAAAAAAAAAAACATTGATAGTTACATGATCTCTCAATTCTTTGAACTTTAAATGAAAATTTCGTTAAAATTTCCTTTCATTAAATAAATTTGTGAAAGAAAACTAACTGTAACTAAAATATAAGGAGAAAAAGTTACCTAACTATTTTGTCTTTACCTATTTATTTATAGACATGCGTAAATAAACAAAGGATGCAGAAATATAAATAGTTCTAAAAGGTAAAAACAAAAGAAAGAGAAACAGGGCTATGTTAGAATTAAATTTATGGTAGAGCAACTTTGGTTGGAAGTCGCGCTTTGACTGTGGCAGAGACCGCACGCGTCTGAGCTCTACTTGTGCATAGCCAGAACCCCAGTGGCTGCAACCTTGGTCGTATGGTGGGGGATTTTACTCCCGGATTAGAGATGGTAGGGGGGATGCGTAAATGCATTTCCCACGTTAAAGAAAGGCAGCTTGGTTGCAGACAGTGCGGAAGTTAAAGTATTGTTATCTTCTTTTCGAATTTCTGTCATTATTGCTTAATGCTTATGAAATAGAGTAATCTAGGGATAAAACATGATACTATGACGGAAATTTCACAAGTGTACAGTGGTCGCAAACGAGTCGGGTTTAATTGCCCTTTTTACAAGGTAAATTAATTTACGCATGCCCCTGCCAACCCTAATCCTGGAGTGATGCCTCCCGAATTAGAGATGCCAGGGGGATACGTGGGACTCACCCGTCGTCAAGAGCCAAGAATACCCACTAAAACCATCCGCTGCTGGGGTAGGGCGACACAAAATTGGACAACATGCTCCGCTTCGCCCCAGCAGCAGGCCCGATCAAAAGGGCCGGGCCCCTCTATCTACCATCCAGGGAGAGCTCGGGGGCTTAATTGCCCTACCACACCGCAATATTTTCGTAAGATTATTGTATTGGTATTTTAAGGTTGGCTGGTTACGCCCATGAAGAGATGACGTAGAAGAAAAAGAATAAGTTTTTGTTTTGTTACTACCACGGGTTTTATTTTAAAATACCTTCTTTAGTACATTTAACGACCCGATTGATATGTTTATTAGGTAATAGAGTCAGCTGTACTTGATTAGAGAACGATCTCTATGAACATTTAGAAACTTTTGTGATCACTTTAGAGTATTTTGCGCTATCAGACTAAATATTATGGTTAGATTTGCCATGATCTCCAGTGGCGACCGGCAATCGATTGGCAATTTTTCTTTGTTCCCGACTCTTTTTAGATTGCTCCATTAAACTATCGACCACAGAACGACTATTTAGACTAATGGAGGGTAAATTCAGATCTTTGTGTAAGTCCACATTTTTCTGATACCCTCGGGCACCTACGGCTTTCCTTACGAAGCGATTCTGAATCACTTCAAAGGAAGGTAAAGGCAGGGGCGCAATACGTCATAATCGGTCTGACGAATGTTTTAAACAGAGTAACTTTAAGGCGGAGGGCCATCTTATTACAGGAGTTATATAGAGGGATATGCCGCCCTGGCACCATGCCGGTCTGATGACTTTCTTAAAGTGAGGTTTGAATTGAAAGCCATCTGGACGTCTAACAAGACACCGAGGTACTTGACTTTGTTAGCCCAGGGGATCTCTACTCATAGGTATTTAATGGGAAGAGGAGGATGTCGTTTTCTGCGGAGAACATGATCGCGGTGCTCTTTCCCGGGTTATCGCTATGCGCCACTTTTTGTACTTAAGGTGTTGACAGCTTTTTGGACACGGGCTCTGAGAATAACTCTTTATCTATAAGAAAAGTAAACGACCGTGTCATCGGCGTACAGACCAAATGAGCCTTACTTGACTTTCGGTCTGGGACCGGATTTTCTTTCAGGTTCGGGTTTAGGTCGGGTAGATCTGCTATGTAATGATTGAATATGACAAGCCCCAGAATGGAGCCCTGGAGAACAAAATCCCAAAGTATTTTCAAGTGTGACTATATCCGTAAAGGATTGATCACTATATAATTACATTGTTCTATTCTTTTATGGTTATTATCTAATCAATTTTAAAATAAAATAATTACCAAAGTTCCCAGATACGTTAGTAACACGACCACACGCCACATTGTAATTTTGCTAATTTGGGAATATAAAGTGTAGTGACAATTGCATTTAAACTGATAATCGTTATCAGCCACGACACAAAAATCTGTAATTATTTAATTATGATCGATGAGATTTTGTTTTCAATGCCTGATAACAAGTTTTTTACATACCTACTAAATTATTTTATTTTAAACATAACAGAAATTAAACATTTTCAAACTTATAATCATAATCAAATATCTACTTGACACTATATATAATTTTTATTTTTGCTCTTGCTACTACAAACTATATACAATGCAGTTGTTAGTGCGGTTGGATTTCACCTCGATGAACGCAGGTTGGAATTCACCTATCTAATTTTATAATGAGCCCGAGTTTTCGGCGATTGAAAACTGGGTAGGTACCACCCTCAAGTTGTGTTGGTATTGGGGGGGAGTTGTGTTGGGAGGGGGGGGGGTCGTGTTTCTTCTTCATCTTTCTTCTTCTCTTTTTCTGTTTCTTCAGGTATCTCTCCTTCCTACGTCTTGTCGACTAAGACAAGACGAGTGAAGGGGAGGGACCTATTTCCCTTTCATAGCAGTGGCGGGTTTCTGCATCTTTTTCTCTTTGCCCGCCACTTCTCTGTCCAACTCTTCTCTTTTCCTTTTATGGGGGGCAGGAAGTATATCCTGCCCAATATGACCAATTGGTCATACCTCTCTTTGAGAGATGGGCTAAGAGGTTTGTGGGGAAGTATTCCCCCCCATCCCCATTGGGCCATTGCATGGACGAGGCCCAGTGGGTTCGCCGCAGGGGGCGATGCGGTGCTTGCGAAAGCCACCCCGTGTCGCCCCCATCTCAAATGTGGCGGACGGCCTCGGGGGTTTTAGTGGGTATTTCCGGACGCTTCATGTCCGGGTGAGTCCCACACTGGCACGGAGTCGTCCCTCCGTGCCCCCTTTGAGACCGAAGTCCCCCAATGCAATGGGTAAGGGTAGTGCGTAAATGAATTTCCCTCCCTCAAAAAAAAAAGGTACCACCCTCAAATTTGAAAACTTGGTGTGTGTGGAAGGTTTGTTCCGACAACATTATTTGAGAGCTAGTATATGGTTAGAGTGTTTACCATCGTGAACCATATTGTTATTTAACATCAGGTGATACTGTGGTCATGGCGTAGTCAATTAATCAATGATTATGCTGTAATCAGAGCTTTGTTTCCATCGTATCAGCTCTATCAATGGTATGGGATCCCCGGGCTATAGAAGTTCAGAATTATGTACGCAAAAAATCGTAATCCGTAATCTTAATCCTCTATTTGGATTTTTTTTTACAGGGCTCGAGTAGTTCAAACCTGATATCATAATGAGAAACCAAGGAAACTCTCTGGTTGGTACCATAAAAATAATTACCAATAACATATTATACTTAAGAATATTCCCAATATCAGACTTGGCTGTTTGGTCTACATATGTATGCCTTTTATTTGGATAGGAAAAACTGATAAAAAAAAATCTCGGTACAGCAACATTAGGGATGGCGATTCTTTCCGAATAAAAATCTTATCGTTTATAAAATCGATATGAATCGAAACACGAGAACTGAATTATAAAAATGAGGTCTAAAAAAAAAGCAATTACTTTTATTCGTATTACTTTTAATCGATTTTTTATTCGTCTTCTTTTTTTTACCAATTTTCCCTCGTATTTTTTTAGTGGTTGAAATTAAAACCTAATCATCATTTATTGAAAAGTATAGGATGATAAATGTTTCCTAATAATTTTATTGAAAACATAATAGTATGGAGTTGTTAATAGCAACTAAACAAGCAAGAGGTTGATAGAGTGAACAGAAATAGATACTGAACTCTTTCATATTTGCCCATTTATAGATAATATGTATATTACATTACATTACATTACATAATGTAAATTGTTTTAGTGAAAAACATCGATAAATGTGAAAAAAGTGAAAAACTTTCATATATGCTTAGGATATTTACATTCTTAATTATGAATAAGGTTCTTATCGAAAAGCGATTTTTGGCTCGATTCAGAACTAAATATATATTTTTTACCGATTTGTAATCTTAGAAACCAATTTTTAAATGAAGCGATTGAGCCATCACTAAGCAAGAGTTGACATTTTCATTTTCTAATTGTAAGCATTTTTGTACGACGCGTGTTTTCTCTATCATTAGAAGTCCAACTAAATTTGAAATAATCGTATGTTTGCATCTTTTGGGTTTTTTTTAATTTATTATTAAAATGAGTGCGTGGCCCGAAGTTACTACCGCAAAAGTGGAAAATCGTCATGAAATCAAGTTGGCGGGTGCTGCAATTTCTAAACGCATATCGGACCAAAATTTAGATAAAAATATATTCACTCTAACCAATATAAATTTGCTAAATATCAGTGACACGTGTCTAGAAGATATACCGGATGAAATTAAGAACCTAATTAACCTACAGAGCTTACTACTGTATGGAAATAAAATTCAAATTTTCAACGAAAACATAACCTCTTTACGTAAGCTAAAAGTCCTCGACCTCTCGCGGAACCAGCTGAAAAGCATACCGGATACCTTAAACAATATGAAAGAGCTGGCCAGTATAAATTTCAGTTCGAATGAAATCGTGGATATGCCTAAGATCGGTGATTTGCCCAACATGATATCGTTTGATGTTTCTAATAATAAATTATCGAGTTTTTTGGACTTGGACGGAGCGAATCTACCACATTTAACTGATTTGAAACTGAAAGGAAATTTAATTGAATCAATACCAAATTCATTGGCCAAGAGCTTACCGTCGCTGAAGAATTTTGATATCGGTGATAATCAGTTGAAGTCAGTGCCAGGAGAAATGGCTAGTTTGACAAAATTAAAAGGTAATATATAAAAACTATTACTTTTCATAAGAAATACAAAGGAAATAATTGTGTAACAATAATTCTATTTCACAATAATTGTATGATGCAATAAGCTTGTATTAACTTTCTCAGCATGAACCTGGTGTTTACACTAGCTTTCAATTGTTTTCCTATTGTCAAATGTTACCTTCTATTTGAGTGATTAATATTAAATGTTATAATATATGAAAAGATACTACAAGAATTACTAATGTTTAAAAACACTTTATTTGGTATTGTGCCAATATGAAATCTACCTTAATGCCCAAGCAATTTGCTACAATTGATGCCAAGATTTGTAACAGTAGTTTTTTTGTTTAATTTTATAGATATATTATTCTATTACTTATAGTTAGCTTATACAGAACTCATTGATATAAAAAATTGACTTATTCCAGGTTTCATTGTGTACTGATACTGACAGAATACTTTCTCTCCAAGTTTATTTTATTATATTAAAATGTTATATTTCTATTTGTAAATGGGTTAGTTTGTGGTCAATAATTAAGGAATATTTGTTCAATTATTTTAAAACTAAAATTTTAAAATTGAAAGGGTTTGATGAACAAAATACATTAAGCGTAAAGACACTATATGTGAAACTTTTGTATTAAAAGGATACATTTTAATTATTCATCCATCACTTTTGAATAAACAGCTGTACTGAGAGATCTCCATATCATCAGAATGCAGTACATATAACCATGGACAATGAGAGAGAAAGGAATCAAGAAGAGCCTCACTCTTCTCTTATACCCAAGGGCAAACTAAACACTCCTCCCATTCTGCCCGATACAGTGTTTACAGTGTTACACAAATTAGGTTCCTGATCAGAATTTCAAACTCCTCCCATAAGAAATGTCACTATTTAAATATATCAAAAACTTTGATTACTTATTCTCACAACTCATCATTGCTTCCATCTCATTCTAGAATATTCTATTTCAAGTTTTTGGTTATTGTAGCAAAAAGGTTTTTTTAATTTAAAAATATTTAAATTACAGAACTCAATCTCAAAGGCAACAAGTTAGCTGATAAACGTTTCATGAAACTTGTTGACCAGTGCCGTACGAAACAAATCATGGACTACATTAGAGACCATTGTCCAAAATCGGAACAGAATCAATCTGTGAAGGCTAAAAATAAGAAGGGAAAGAGACAAGAATCAGAATCTGAAGATGTTGTCAATGACCTTTGTCATTCAATGAAGATATTGCATGTGGAAGATGACATTCTGAAAGTCAAGATAATAGAGTCACAAGTGGGAGGTGTCCGTCCATATATATTATGCTGTGTGGTCAATGATTTGCAATTTACTGAAGCTAAGTTTAAAAAGTTCATACAGTTGCAAACAAAACTGCATGACACTGTTTGTGATAAGAGAAATTTAAGTACCATAGCTACACATGACTTGAGCAAAATTCCACCAGGTTTGTCTTTTTTATTTTAATTTCATTTATTTAAGGGGGTTTTTTTATTTGAAACAGTATTGAAGAACTGTGATAGCAAATTATGTTTGATGTTTCACATTTGCTAGATATTCTATGATGGTGCAGTGGATACTGTAGCTGGATTCCGTGTCAATGAATGAATTGGGATGAGGTGGGATTTGAATGAATGAGTTCTCGAATGGCTGCCGTGTACTGGAGGACGCGATGCGGGTGTGCACCCCCCACAAAGTGGACTGACAACCTTGTGAAGTTAGGTGCCGCAAAACCGGTCATCATGGAGATCTTTGGGGGAGACCTATGTCCAGCAGTGGAAGTCTTTTGGTTGAATGGATGGATGCAATAATTTGAAATTATTCATTGTTAGATTCCCTTAAAATTTTTTATGTTACTCTGTATTTTAACAAAGTTAACTACAGTATTTTTTTTTACATGATATAGGCTTAGTGCTTTGACCACAATCTCACCTGGCATTGAGTGACAATGTGGTCCAGGATAGTAAATACACTAAGCCTAGAGGTACTGGTTTGCAAGATATGCTGCTGGAACACACATATTGGTAATTGGGGATAGGTTTTCAAAATTCAGGGTGGTAGCTATCCAGGCTCACATTATTAGAAAATGCCCTACCACCATGCTATGGTTTCCTCGTGATGTTTTCCTTCACCAAAAGCTCAGACTGATTTTAGAATTGGATAGGTGTACTCGTGTCCATTAACGCAGAATCCGGCCACACTATCCACTACGCTATCATCGCATCCTGTCTTGCTTAAACAATGATAAAATTACTTTATTTATAATCCAAATGACCTTGGATATCTGATATCTAACTTTTTAATTGAAACGATTTGCTATAAGATCGAGAATGTTGGTGCATCCCAAACCTTAAACACTCCACAAAGCCAGTGAAGTTGTTAAGGATTCATTAATTTTTTTTATCAGAGATTATCATGATTGCACTTCATCTGATAAGAAATGCTAATAGATAATATGAATAAATAAGTACTACAAAATCAATTAATGGTGTTAACTCACGTAACCGACCATACCGCGGACATAGTACGGCGGGCGGCCGATGTTATCAGCCCCCTAAGTAAGGATGAGAATCCTTTCCGCAAAAGATGGATTTTTGAATCAATTCGAATCTAAGTTAAACAAATCGATTCAAAAACATCAAGGCCAAAAGATCGTTCTTTCAAACTAATAACATATCGATTATTATAGTGTCCGTTTTTATGTTTTCTATGGTATAATGATCATCTGTAAATAAGCAAAAATAAAACAGCTCAGTATCATTATTCCTTAATAGGTTAGGTATTCTTCTTTTTTTGTTTAGTTGCTAGGATAACCTTTAGTCCTGTTAATAAAAAAAAAATTGAAACAAATTTGATAATAAATGATGATTACGGTCTAATTTTAACCACTGGCAGAATACTGTTTACGAATCAAAATTCAAATAGAAAAAGATTGATTTCTTGGAATTCGATGTTTTGTGAATCGATCATTTTGATTTCATTCCCCATCCCTACCTGTCGCCTGACTGATGACCTCGGCCGCTCGACATACCATGTCCGCGGTCCGGTCCATACGTGTATTAACACCATAAAAAAGGCTGATACCTTTGGACAATGTTAAATAATTTCTGTTACTTGTATAGGTGATTTGTTATACACTGCGAAACCACCGGCAGCGTTGAAGCTGACTCCGCTGTCAAGGCTCCGGCCTTACAGTGGCGAGCAACTGTTCCAGCAGCTCACAGCTGAGGCAGAGGCTCTTAGGAAAGAGAAGAAACGAAACGTCTACTCGGGGATACACAAGTAAATGAAAATTATTTATTAACCCCTTGAGCACTAACCTGGCGTTTACGCCAGCTTTCCATTGTTTTATTTTTATCGACACATTAAGAATGTAACTAGCATTTTGTTGCAATTTAATATGGTATTTGGTGGTTAGGTTAGGTTAGACTTAATCCTTCGACCACAACCTCATCTGATGTTAAGTGACGATGTGGTCCAGGATGGTGAACACACTAAGCCTAGAAGTACTAGTTATCAAATGATGCTGCCGGAACACACATATTGGTATTTGCCGTCAGGTTTACAAAACTTCAAGGTGGTACCTAGACGGGCATTGTTAGGAAATGCTATGGTTTCCTCACGATGTTTTCCTTCATTGAAAGCTAAAGTCGATTTTAGAGTCCGATAGGTGGGGACGAAACCCATGTCACTGACGCAGAATCCGGTCGCACTACTCGCTGCGCCATCTTACACATGCATAAGACATTTGAGTCAATATCAGCTACTTTAGGTTTTAAATGCAATAAAATCTTCCAGAAAGGTGTTTCACGATTTAAGGATTTTAGCTAATTTGTCTTTTTTTTACACGGCATAGGCTCAGTGCTTTGACGACAATCTCACTTGATGTTAAGTGACGATGTGGTCCAGGATGGTAAACACACTAAGCCTAGATACTAGTTCTCAAGTGATGCTGCCGGATGATAAAATGTTACATACATTTAAGAATAAAGTAGGTAGTTTAACATTTGGCTAATTTGTTTTTAAGCGATAGTATTAATTTAACAAAACCACTGTTTAATTTAGGTCTTTTTGTATTATAAATAACTTTTTTATATGAATTGTATATCGTCCTTTAGCTAGCAACAACACCGCATAAGTAATTTTTACCGACTTTACAGGAGACGAAAAAAACTGTCCATTTTAAAAAATGGGTATATTATTTTTATGTTGTTACTTAATAAATACTCTAGTTAGCGGTTAAGAAATAATTATTTATACTTATTTTGACGATTTACTTTATTTTATGACTTGAGGTGTGTCGTCGACTGATATTTTATTAGATTAAGGCGGTGTTATTTGCGGAAATTTTAGGGAATAAGGTACTAATAAATGATTTACAAAGAGACTTTACTTTTACGAGAACAGTATGACAGACTAACGACTTGTGCGGTGTTGATAGGCCAACTGAATGGGCTCTGTCACTACTTTTCGAATTACGGCTTCTGATTGGCTGAAATCTATATCATGTGACCAATGGTTAGAAGCGCATTGAGTAGCTCCATCTAATGGCATTAAAATGTGAAAAACCGCCAATTTTCTACTTGAGCGGTGTTGTAAGCTTAGGGACGAT
The DNA here is from genome assembly GCA_014132275.2 of Samia ricini. Lineage (NCBI taxonomy): Eukaryota > Metazoa > Arthropoda > Insecta > Lepidoptera > Saturniidae > Samia > Samia ricini. Next base: position 29,014,910 of record AP028168.1, read on the forward strand.
ATCACTGTTTGTTATCTTAATAAATAAATAAATAAAATGTTGTGATAACTGTGTATATACTGTGATATAGTGAAAATAGCGTGTATTCATTTTATAATAACCCAACCATACATACATATCATCACGCCTTTCACACGCGGATAGGCAGAGATTACGTCCTTTCACTTGCTACGATCTTGACACCCATTTTCGCTTCCTCTACTTTCATGAGCGCTTTCATACATGCTCGTCGGTTATGAGTACTTTTTACCTGGCCTTCATTTAACACGTGACCGATTTGGTCTAGATACGTTCGCCTAGGTCGACCCTTACCGACTTGCCCCTTCACCCTCGCCTTATAAATTCGTTCCGTTAATCTTCTCTCATCCATCCTCTCTACATGCCCAAACCAACTAAGCATACCTCTTCTCTGTTTTCTCTACAAATGTCTACAGTAATACCCCGCTTTACGCGAGGGATACGTTCCGAAAAAAATCGCGTTAACTGAAATTCGTGTATATCGAGGTTTATGATTAAACATAGTCAACATTTAATACAAAAAAATACAAATCATTTTAATCAATCACTTTAATTCTAAGAACACTTTATGCAATACATACTCTTATTTTTTAGGGAAAAATACATCTATTGTCTTTACATTATGTTTATATGCACTCTTTCGCGTAATGCGAGGCATTTGAGCGCGAAATTTGAAATTCGCGTTATAGTGAAACCGCGCGTAACGGGGTCGCGCTAAGCGGGGTGTTACTGTATTGTCTAATAACTGAGGACGAATTAATTACAGATATTTATATTTACTCGAGGGCAAGCCTCTGTATCCTTGCTTGGAGGATTCCACCGGTAGGGTTATCAGCTTCCCTCCCATCACGAACAGCGAGGACACTAAGGTAAGATTTTTTAAAAACATTTTGGTGTTGCGGTATAAGCGATTATGGTGCAGCGGCTAGTGCAGTCAGATTCGAATCCCTCGTTCAACTCTAAAATCAGTCTGAGCTTTCGGTGAACGAAACTATAGCTTCGTGGTGGGGCATTTTCTAATAATGCCCGCCTGGGTAGCTACCACCCTCAAGTTTGAAAACCTGTCGCCAAATATCAATAGGTATGTTCGAGAACCAGTATCTAGGCTAAGTGTGCTTCAGCTGTGGCTCGGTTCCATACCTCGCTACACCCTGTTGGCTATAACAGGGTGAGATGAGGGGGGGCCGCGTCACAGATGCCGGGAGGGGTGGGTGCTCGGGAAGGGGGGTGAGAGGAGGCACTCCCTACCCTCTCCCGGATGTGATTAGGATGTCTCTCTTGGCGGCCACTGGAGCATTCGCGGTGCATGCACTAGTTCGATCCCGTGCTTGCTCCAACTAGGTGGCGGGAGGTACCGGGGGGTTTAGTGGGTAGTGACCAACGGCGCTTCCCGCCGCGAGTCCCACACTAATCCTGTGTGACAGCACTTACGTGCGAGAGACTGTCACACATCTTCAGTCGCGCTTCAGCCAGACTTGAAAGGGTACGTCACTTTTAGGTCTGGCTGGACAGCAAGTGCGTAAATGCATTCCCCTCGAAAAAAAAAAAAAAAAAAAGGTTAAGTGTGCTTACCATCCTGGACCACATCGTCACTTAACATCATGTGAGATTGCGGTCAAAGCACTGAGCCTATACCGTGTTGCACGGTCTTTGTCTCCCACATCCAGAACTAGAAAAATACCACCCGAAGTTTGAGTTTTAGTGGTTTAGTGTGTTTACCATCCTGGAAGCACATCGTCACTTAATATCAGATGAAAGCGTATCAATAATTTAAAAAAAAACTATACAATATACTAATAAATATAAGTGTCTGTAATGTCTTTTTTTTTGTACCTTCTAAAAATACATATGAATGTATATACGACGCCTATACCAAAAATACAACTTTTGACATTATTGTCTCTGTGTCTGTCTGTTTGTATCGAGTAATCTTCAGAACGGCTGGACCGATTTTGACGGGACTTTTTTTGTAATATAGCTGAAGTAACTTCCGCGTAACCTTGCCCTAAGTATTTTTGATATTCGAAAATAATAATTAAGGGCGTAAAAAATTAAATGAAATCCAATTCTATGCACAGTTTTACGTGCAAGTGTTTGAATTTTTAAGAATTATTTTTATATTATCTGAGTAGTAAAAAAATGTAGCAATATTATTAGGATTCCGTATTTAAAAAAATGCAGTGAAGAATATATAATATGAAGAGCGGGCGCAGCCGCGGGCACACAGCTAGTAAAATTTTTAATTATCAACGGTTTTTAATGTGTCGAGTGAGTACACATAAAAATAAGACAATAGGAAAACAATGTAAGGCTGGCGTAAACGCCAGGTAAGTGCTCGAGGGGTTAATAGCTACTCAAGAAAATAAAAAAAAATCAAGAGAATTCTTTGATAAACAGAAAAAAGTGTTTTACCTTAGCCTATTGCCCAATCAGAATACCTCTTAAGGAAAATGCTTTTTTTATAAGTTAATTGTTTTTTTTTTTTTTTTAAATTATGTATCATACTCATATCCTCCATGTGACGTTATCAATGTAGTATGAAATAATTTGGATAATAGAAATACGTGACAGTACGCGTATTTTAACTGTGCCCGCCGGAAGTATGCTATAAATGGCTGCGCTTTGCTTTCTCAGTCACTCTTTACGCTTGGTATATGTTCACATCTCGTTCATTCAACGTCTTAAGTGTACATGCGGTCAGAAAATTAGTTATTTCTGAAACTATTGCTATCGCGTTGCACCATAAAGAGAGCGAAAGGGACAACTGCAGCGCGGGCATATTTAACTATGTATAGACGAAAACATCACTTCGAAAAACTGAACCGATTTTTTTTATTTTCTTTCAGTTTATGAATGATAAAGGGGTTGGCCAAGCCCGTGCGTTTTGATTTATTTAATTATATCCATCAAATTTGCTTGACGAACGTCTGAAAATTACTGTAAAATCGAGATTTGTTTTTTTTTTTTTTCATTTTGAAAGGATTCTAGTTTCTACAATAAGTAATTTATGGTAAAAAATCAAAACGTACGGGCATGGCGGTGGTGGGTATATATTATATGGTATAAAAATATTTACCATAATGCTATTATCCAGGGAGGAAACAGGGGACTACGTTTGTATGGAATAAAATCCGCTAGGATATCCTCTTCAGACTGTTTCTGTTTATGAGAGTAACAGGACTTTTCCCTACTAACATTTCTTTACTACTTAGTACTTGTGAACCTTCTGTATATAATGTAATAAATAAATTTATTGTATATAATAGCATTAAACTGTAGGACTAGTTACTTGAATATGTTTTAGTTATTATTATTCTGTTTTTTTTTTTAAATTCTTATTTTATTCGCGGTTTTGTTTTCCGCGTTATGTTTCCCGCGTTTTGTTGTAAATAGGTACATAATGTTTGAAACCGATTTTATTCTCAAACCTTGTCAAGTCATAAATTGACACATGGAAAAATTTACTTGACACTGGCTAAGACACAAGCCGTGCAGAGCCATTAAAAAACACAAGAAGAAGAAGAACAGGACTTTTATAGAGGCACAGTTAAAATGCGCATACTTCTATAAGTATGTATTCTGATATATGAAAGTTTTTCAGATGTCACACGATAGTAAATCGATGCTGGTGGAAGTGACTTCGCACGCGTCGCTGGGCGCCTGCAAGACGGCCATGAACAAACTCCTTCAGGAATGTCTGCTGTTGGGCATCGGAGATGACCCTGACCAAGCAGACGGATTCCATGCGCTAACAATCCAACAGGTTGGTAGACCTTTGTAACACTAACCGTTTTAACCTAAGAATTTATATAAACTAACATTCGCCTAGTTGTTAAAAAAAAAACGATTATAATCATTATTAGAAATATCAATGAAAAAAAAAAACTATTTCCAAATTATTATTTTTACTGACAACACTGAACCTCGTCAATAGCTATTTGAACAAAAATTAAGAAAATTCGTTGACAAACAGGAGAGAAAAAAGTACCAAACTGTTTTATATTTCTCTTGATTCATATGTAATCAATGTAAACATAGTGTATAATTATCATTATTAATTGTTTTTTTAGGTTAAAGTAGTCGATTTGGAGGGAAATTTAAAGAGTGTTTATCCTTCCCGAACTGACTGCATTTATGAAGATACAAACATCAAAGTGCTGAGGATGCCGAAGAACTAAAGCCACCATTCTATGACACATTTAATGTTTGATAACAAAAATGATTTCTTTCCTACTCACATAGATAGATATATTTTTAATTTGTAACTTTTAATCAACCGGTGATGAAAAAAGTCTAACTTATAAAATTAATGTTGCCTGTGAAAGTTATGTTAATATAATTATCAATACATTTGAGTAAAAATGTAAAGCAACACTGTCTCAAATATAATAGACATATTTGCTTTATTTTTAACTAATATAATGTCTCTTTCCTTATTTGTCAAGTGTATTATAATAGTTAATTTGTGCCTATAATTGTTAAAAAATTAACCTTTTCAATGAGAAAAATAATTGAAATAAATAATAATTACTTTTCACACTTTACCAAAGTTTTCCAATTTTGTTTTACTTAGTACTTCGAACATTTGACAAAGTTTATGCATACTTGTTTGGTGAAATGTATGTATTTTTAAATATTTGTGTAATACATCTTATAAAATATCTTCAAATAAATCTTTTTAGACAGACATGTTAGGAATATCTTTTTTTATCAAGATTAATATCTAAAAAAAAAGGTTCAAAAAAATTATTCAGTTTGTATATTTTTCTATATCGTGGTTTACGAACTCATGCCTATGTATATGCTTTGTCAAATATTCATTATGATTATCTTAAAAAAATTGAGTGATTATATAGTGTATTTGTTTTATTTTCTTTCCAGTGATCTTTTTTTTTTGTTCATTTGTTTAATGTATGTTATTAAAAATCGTCTGTGATTTATTAAAATAATCTAGATGTCGTTCTTGTCTAACGTAAATAATATGTTGTAATTTAAGGGAAACATTGTTTCAACTTTTTGATTAAAGTATTTTTCTTAAGTTTTGTTTCTGTTTTATTTGATATCAACTTATGTCTTTTAATATTAGTTTTTGTTTATTAAGGGACTAAAAAAGAATTAATCCAAACAAATTGAATACTATATCTTATATTTGTCAATGTATTCTTTTTAATTCTGGAAAGAACGTTTTCGTTTTTAATTTGTTTTTATAAAATGCAAGTAACAACACTACATTTTTTATTTTTAATCTATTTTGTTAACCATCTTATGTCAATGTCATATTTTGACGTAAAAACGTCAATTACAAAAATAAACAAGTTAGATCATGTTTAGTGTTTATATCCGTATTCCGCAATATATATTATAGTTTAATCATGTTTTAACAATTAAAATGGCTTTATAAAGTATAACAGACAGTAATTAAAGAACAGAACTAATGCGGCGAAGTCTAGCACCGAGCCAAATTGGCTCCGGCAACAATACATTCAAGAGCCCTCTATTAGATACCGTAAAACGCAAAAAGCGGGAATGTACAAAAATACCACTGGCACAAAAAACACCTTCGCAAGCCCTAACCGCTTCAGAACATGAAAATCTCATTCGTCAAATACTTAATAAGCCTTTCAAAGTACCTATACCAAATTATGTATCTTCTTATTGCGGCAAAAGCTTAGGATTAAAAAGAACACAGGTGAGGAGGTCGATGCACGATCCCGATGAGCCTAACGCACTAATTTTATATCGCCCTCAGTACATTCCTGAACATGAGAAGATGAAAATGAACCCAAACGACATAAAAGTCGCCGTTGTCGTCGATCCATTACTTGGTAACGTGTTGCGACCGCATCAGCGAGACGGAGTTAAGTTTATGTATGATTGTGTCACAGGAATTCAAATAGAGAATGCTTATGGATGCATAATGGCTGATGAAATGGGTCTAGGGAAGACATTACAGTGTATAACGCTACTCTGGACTCTGTTACGTCAAGGACCAGACTGTAAACCAACAATATGTAAGGCCATTATAGTATGCCCAAGTAGCTTAGTAAAAAACTGGTATAATGAAATACATAAATGGCTCGGGCAGAGGATAAATGCGTTACCAATGGATGGAGGTTCAAAAGCAGAAATAACATTAAAGTTACAACAATTTATGAATACTTACTCAGCTACAAGAGTAGCTACTCCAGTCTTGATAATCTCATATGAAACTTTCAGGATATATTCTAGTATTCTACATCTGTCTGAAGTTGGTTTAGTGCTTTGTGATGAGGGTCATAGGTTGAAAAATAGTGAGAACCAAACATATCAAGCTCTAATGGGTTTAAAGGCAAAAAGAAGAATTTTAATATCCGGAACTCCAATACAAAATGATTTGACTGAATATTTCAGTTTAGTGCACTTCGTGAATGAAGGTATCTTGGGTACAGCACAAGAGTTTAAGAAACGGTATGAAAATGCCATCCTTAGAGGGCAGGATGCATTAGCAACAACACAAGAGCGTGAGAGAGCTCAAGAGTGCCTGCAAACATTAACATCTATAGTGAACAAGTGCATGATCCGTAGAACCAGTAGCTTGTTAACTAAATACTTACCAGTGAAGTTTGAACAAGTTATTTGTGTTAAAATGACTCCATTACAATTACAGATATATAAGAATTTTATAAATTCTGATGCAATTAGAAACAAATTTAGTGGTAAAGGTGAAAACACACTGAGTGCACTATCCAGTATTACATCACTGAAGAAGTTGTGTAATCACCCTGATCTAGTCTATGATAAGATTATTGAAAGATCTGAAGGCTTTGAGAGAGCAAAAGATTTATTACCAAATGGTTATGACATCAAAGATGTTAAGCCAGAATATTCAGGAAAATTGATGATTTTGGACTGCATACTGGCTAATCTAAAGACAAATACAGATGATAAAATAGTACTTGTATCAAACTATACACAAACATTAGATCTATTTGAGAAATTATGCCGTAAACGGTGTTACCAATATGTAAGACTTGATGGTTCAATGACAATTAAAAAGCGTGCCAAAGTAGTGGAGAGTTTTAATGATAAAGATTCTAAAGAGTGGATATTTATGTTGAGTTCCAAAGCAGGTGGTTGTGGACTCAATCTTATTGGGGCAAATCGTTTGATCATGTTCGATCCAGATTGGAATCCAGCTAACGATGAGCAAGCGATGGCGAGAGTTTGGCGTGATGGACAGAAAAAACCATGCTACATTTACAGACTATTAGCAACAGGAACTATAGAAGAAAAGATCTTCCAGCGTCAAGCTCATAAGAAAGCCCTTAGTGACACAGTTGTTGATCAGAATGAGGAATCTCTGCGTCACTTCACTTCTGAGGACTTAAAAGACCTTTTCCGTTTGGAAGAAAATACATTATCTGATACTCATAGTAAATTTAAGTGTCGTAGATGTGTAAATAATATTCAAGTGACACTTCCACCAGAGAATTCAGATTGTACGTCTGATTTATCGAATTGGTATCATTGCGCAGACAAGAAGAACTTAGCTGATATGGTACTAAAACAGTGCTGGGACTTGGCAAAAACCATATCGTTCGTCTTCCACCATCGCTCGGCGCAAACTGAAGCTAAGAAAGAAGATTGTATAGAGGACAATAAGGAGAATATTCAAGATAAAAAGAGAAGGAAAATCATGGATGATGATCATGATTATTCAGAGCCTGATGATAGTGCAGATGAAGATTATCAGTGAATTATTTATTAATCAAAATTAGGTTTTTTTTATTGTACATGTTATAGTCTTGATAGCTTGTGAAGATTTAATAAGAGTATAAATAAAAAAAGTGATGCCGTTACATGTGTTTTTTTTAAAGTAAAACTGAAAATAAATCAATTGTAGCTGTATCCTTATACTTATCAAATTTCAAAAAACTCACTAAGTATTCTTCAGTTTAGGATTTTTTTTAAATAGCCATTTGAATCTCAGGTGATTATTTTTAAAGTATCATGAAAATTACATAACATTTGCGACAATAATGATAATAAAACTCTATTCACTTGTCTATTTCACTATTTCACTTGGAAGATATAAGTTTATTTTAGGTTATGGAGACTATAAAATAAGCATATAGTTTTAAATAAAAGTTTAAACAAAAAAAAAACAGAAGTATATTTAATAACATGTTTATTATACAAAGTAAGATAGATATGTTTTGCTTATACCTAAGTACAAAAAAAAACCTACAAAATTTTATTGATATTTAGTAAAAAACAGTCCCGGTGCGAAGGAACGAAAATTGACTTCAGGTATTGAACCTTTGAGCAGCAGTTTACTAACATAGCTAATAACTATAATAGTTATAATTTGTGGAATATCTTTAGCTAGAACAGCTTAGTTTTAGTCCGTACGACCAGCTCGGTGGTTGGGACGAGTACCCTCGCTTCTCTGCCTCTTCGTTCACTTCATAGGGATTCTTGAATAACTTCAATAGGAACCTCACCTGAAATTATAATTAAGTTCATAATAATGAACCTATGCTAATAAATAAAATTAAAGTGTCTGTCTGTAATGTCAAAAAAAAAAAAAACAATTTTTAACTAAACACATTATTACAAACAGATACTATAACTTTATTTATTAGCATCAACCTATACCAAAAGTACATTTTTTTTAAATTAAAGTGTCGGTCTGTCTGTTTGTTGTTGTCTTAGTACCAAAAAAAGTTAAGGGAAATAATTAGGTTCCTTATAAAAAAAAATAAAAACGCAGTGAAGAGCATATAAAACATAATAATCCAAATCTTCAGCATCTGACGCCGACGATAGACAGTTGAAACTGAAAAAAACAACTAGGCAGCCATTGGGACTGTCGACAAAAAAAAGTGAAAATTCAAAACTTTGGGAAAAACTGTCTTTTAATGTTTATACATAGATAATAAATAATTAAAGGTAACGCGAATCTGTAAGTTTGTCCCCCAACCGAGAATCCCTCAACGCTGCTAAAGAAGTTGTCACTTCACAAATAGGTTATATTCACAACAGATCTGGCAAATTTGTTTACCTTCTCGAAGTCATTTTTCTCGGCATCAGCGATCGCCTCCTGCAGCATCCAGTTCCTGGGCACGTATACGGGGTTCGCTTTACACATACGCGACCGACGCTCATCCTCCTCAACTGTCACATTTTATATATATATATATACAAAATATTGTAACAGGCATTTCGATAGATTCAGAGTGAGTCGAGGCTAGAGCGAGACTAGGAGAGGAGAGTAGAGATGAGATGCGGGAATTGAGGATAAAGGATAGTGTTATTTTAAAGCCGGCATAATATAATATTTAACGTTGTCATGGTAACATTATAAACTTAATAAAATATACATGTCAAATAATATACATATATGGTAATGTTGTTTTTTATTTTATTTGTCCTCATTTGGTGGCACAGTTGTATTACGGTGCGACTGCCGTTCTGAGGTCTCGGGTTCGATCCCCGGGTCGGGTCAAGTGGTATTGGGTTTTTCTACGCAGTATCGGCGTTTGGAATTTGTGCCCGATATGGCGACAGGCTCGCCCCCTGTCATATCTGGGACGGAACTAAGCTCGGCGAAATGCGGGTAGTGTAGTTCGCTACATCACTTCTGCCTAACCCTTCGGGGATAACAGGCGTGAGCTTATGTTATGTTTAATAATATTATAGTAAATATTCTTTACACATCATATCGGGAATTAAAGAGTGTTCACGGCATTGAGAAATAGGCTATTCCCTTGACGAACACAGTAGTTGACAGACGTTTAATTTATTCAAAACAACAGCCACAGTTTTCTCCACCTTTTTTTTCTCACCCGCCCACGAATATGTGTGCGTGGCGCAGTGGATACTGCGGCCAGATTGCGCGTCAAAGGATGCGCGTTCGAGCCCAGCTATCCAACTCTAAAATCACCCTGAGCTTTCGGAGAACATCGTGAGGTAACCATAGCATGGTGGTAGGGGATTTCTTAGTAATGTCCGCCTGGATAGCTACCACCCTCAAATTTGAAAACCTGTCGTCAAATACCAATAAGTGTTTTCCGGCAGCATCAGAACCAGTACCTCTAGATTCTAACCATCCTGGAACACATGGTCGGCTTAACATCAGATGAGATTGTGATCAAAGCACTGAGGTTATAAATTTTTTGACTTTTTTGTTAACTATGTTTTTAATATGCTGACCCTCCCTCTGCGCTATCTCATTGCCTTCTAGCTTTCTTTGGGTCTTCTACTTTCACAAGAGGGCGTTAAGTCCACGTTCAGAACCTAGGATCTAGGCCTATTGTTACCATCCTGGACAACACTGTCACTTATTAATTTGATATGAGATTGTTGTCAAAGCCTATAAAGTACACGAAAGAAGAAATAGACAAAGGATTATAATAGACCAATTAAATACTATATATCTAAAATCTCTTACCATTCTCTTTCTCCAGTCTATCCTGGTAACTCTTGACCCATTTCTCCCAGCCCTTCGACTGCTGCACCTTGTTCAGGGACCATTTCTCCTCCAGCACAGACTTTTCCAATAATTGTTTTGCGTCAACCTATGAGGGTTTTAGTAAACACAGCGTACAATATTTTAGTGCATATATTATTTAGATTTGTTAAACATAATCTATACGAGTATATATATAAGCAAAGTTTGTTTCTTTGTCCGAGGTAAACTCGAAAACTACTGGACCGATCAGCGTGAAACCAGAACCATTCGACGCGGAATTAATTCTAGATGGTTATAGGCTATATATATTTCAAATTCTATGAGCTCTTCGCCATGTTTTCTCAATTTGTTTGTTTATTATTCCTTTGACGCACCATCACCTCAGAACTACTGAACATATCGGGATAGGACTAATACCTTACAACGCAGTATTTTTCGTAGACAGGTATTTTTGGATTCCACCGATCCTTTCTCATTTTTTTTTTCGATTTACTCTCTTGTACATTTTCCACTTCAATTTATGCTTATATACATTTTTTTTACGCTAATAAAAACAAAATACTCTTACTTTTATTCATTCATTTGTTTTTTTTTTTTAATTAGCTATCAATGAAACGTCGTATGCACGGAACATATGAAACGCGGGCGGAGCTGCGGGCACCAGCTAGTTAATATACATAAATATTAGGAAACAGACGTGACAGACAGGCAGAGAAGTGTTTAAAGAACTAGAGAAAATGTCAGGACTTTGATAGTAGATTTCATTATTGAATATTTTACACGTACGCCAAATAAGAGAGACTGTCTGCCTAAAGTTTTTGTGAAAAAATTTACTAACGAAAAATACTATTTATACTGGGTTTTTTTTCTGTGGTATTTTAATTTGAATGTTTTGCAAATATTTGTTTTTTCTAGTTAAAACTTCTTCGCTTTATGCGTTAATCGACAGACGAAAATCTTACAGATTCGCGTAACCAATGCTTTGACATCCTACAGAATGTCGAATATAAAATGGCGTATGAGTGTCAGATAAATAATAGCATTTATCTTACGCAGGCTAAATATTAACCAGACAAATATTATATGTTAAACAAATATTTTGTATTGTTACTTATTTTGATTTGTCATTTTTTTTTTGTTAAATTAATTGTTTAAAGAGACATTAACTCAAACAAGGGTCGTTTGACTGGGACTTGGGAGTGACAATTTTTTTTTATATACACACTACAGACTCTTGATCCGCACTTTTTATTAATATGTCGATTACCCATAAAAGGAGATAATGGGAAAACAATGAAAAGCTGGCGTAAACGCCAGGTTAGTGCTCAAGGGGTTAAATATGTTTTTCAACAAAATATGGCACAATAAATTCTTTTAAAACAAAAAACGACTTACTATATTATTTTTTTTTTCCTTAACTATATGGGTTAGTCTACATTATTAGTTTATTTTTATTATGGTTTTTTCTTTTTCTCCCCCCTTCCTATTTTTTCTCTCCAAACCCTAGTCACATCTTCAGGACTACTGTGGGCGTGACTTTAACAATGTGACAATTTAAGACTTTTTAAACATAGGTAAATAACAAAATCAAAATTTATTTATTCAATTTAGGCCCTAAGAAGGCGCTTATGAACTTCTAAAACACTACCACCGGTTCGGAAAACAAACCAGTCGAGAAGAGCGCAGGCAAGAAACTCGATCTGGTTCTTTTTTTTTATAAATATAATTATCATTTTTTTTGTCATATAAAAAAAACTATACAAATCGTAGTTTTAATAATGTAAGTGGAAGCACAGAGATGTGGGTTAATTCCAGACATCACTATCGTTCACGTAATGATCCACCCTGTAATAACCTTTTGAGATTAAAACTTGCTCGACATAATACTTGAACTTATTGTCAGGTAAATCGGTAATGTTACTTGGGATCTTATTGTAAAACCGAATACTATTACCTATAAAGCTTTTATTACACTTACTTAACCTAAAGCGTGGGACGGACAACTTGTCTTCACTTCTAATATTAAAATCAAGTATTCAATTGGGACAATACAATTTTTAGCAAATATAGGATTATATCCAAACCTCTGACAGTTGTCTGAAGGACGCAGTGAAATCCGCCATCGTCTGTTCCATGATGAGCAAAAACTCATCGACAAGCTGATCATCCCCTTCGTGAGATTCCTTCAACCCTAACTTCAGTAAATACGTTTCTCTAAAAAACGAACAAGACATATTCTTAAAAAAAAAAACGACCCAGTACATCTTCAGGTTTGAAAGCATTCACTTCCAAATACCTATCACGTAAGCATCAATAGAAGGAAGGGAGTATAAATGGTGATTACGTCAGCATTATCTACACATTTTCCTTTAATTACTTAAGTAGATTTAGTACAAAAAAAAACTTGCAGAGGATCTTCAATCATCAGCAATATTTAAAGCAAGGTTCTCGCTCCTACATCAAGATTATGTTTGACATAATTTTGAGAAGCCGTGTGGTGACGGGTAAGAATAGTACCACCTCATAAGGTTCCCGTGGGTCCCAGGGGACGGGCAGCACCATCCTCTGAGTACCACAAACACTGCGATCACCAACTCGTCTGTCAAGCGTGACAATTATGGAAATCCCCCTTTTTTGGGGAAGGCCTATAGTCAGTAGTCTTTCAGTTTAATCAATCAATAAGTAAACATTGTAATCACAATTCTGACCAATGTCAATGAAAATAAACAAACCTTTCCTCCTTTAGTCGATGGATAAAAGCACCTTTATGAAACAATAAAAATATTACGGATCGACGACCTTTTTTTTATTTTTTGACGAGGGGAATGCATTTACGCACTACCCTTACCCATTGCATTAGTGAGACCGAAGTCCTCCAATGCAATGGGTAAGGGGGGGGGGGTGCGGAGGTACGTCTCCGCTCCAGTGTGGGACTCACCCGGACGTGAAGCGCCCGGAAACACCCACTAAACCTTCCGGGGCCGTCCGCCTTATTTGGGATGGGGACGACACGGGATGGCTTACGCAAGCACCGCGTCGTCCCCTGCGGCAGACCCAACAGGGCTACGTCCATACTTAGCCCGTTGGGGGATGGGTGGGAGAATCCCCGACCCACCTCTTCGCCCACTTCTAAGAGAGAGAAGTACGACCTAAGTGGTCAGCCGTCCGGGGGTCGGATCGACGACCTAGCAAACATATATAATAAATATTAATTTCTCCACAAAATTCTCTGTCAATTCTCAAGACTCAAATGAAACTGGACATTTACAAGGAAAAATAGACAATTGTCACGGGAGATTACTTACAATATCTTCTTCGTGACATATTCTTGTAGTGTCACTTTGATTTCTTCTATCTTCTGCTTCTGTTCATCGGTAAGTATCGGATGTAGGGCTTCCGAGAATTTGTTTAAATTCCATAGTATTATCTGGTAATAAGAAAAGGGGTCGTTCAAGTGTAACATGAGCAATATTTTGATACCCCCCCCCCCCCATTGTTAGCAATAGAAAGAAAGCTCTTAAATCAACTCAAATAACAAATTTCCAAGTATTTCCTATACTTAGTTTTGGTAAATAATGATTACGTTAGCTTACGTCGCCATTATAAGGGCTTTGCCTCCTATTGCTAGGGAGCGAAAAATATCTAAAATTCTAAATGCTTACTCAACAATTGAACAGGCCCTTTAACAACAAATTGATTAAATCTATTAATAAATATTTCCATAATTTTTACTTTATGTTAGTACCAGAAAAGTTTTAGAAAAAATTTAAAATTTCATGAAATTGTGGACAAAAACAATATTCAACGAACAGCTGTACTGGAAAATGTTTGAATTTATGAGAAATGTCTTTCCAGGAAACAATTTAGTGCCAAAAAATTGTGATAATCTAAACATTATTTCCCATTGATTAATTCTAAACTATATTTCGCAGAGAAGTGAATACAATACGCGGGCGGAGCCGCGGGAACACGGCTAGTATTCAATAAAAATCTAACTCAAATATACCCATAATTCTTTGTGTTAAAATGAAAACTATTATACCATATTAAATACTCACATCGGGCTGCCGGTTGTAAGCGTAACGGCCCATATCGTCCGATGAATTCGGAACGTAATGCCTATAGTAATGGTCTATGAACCCGTAAGGTCCGTAGTCTATGGTCAGACCGAGCACGCTCACGTTGTCTGTGTTTATTACGCCGTGCGTGAAACCGAACCCTAAAATATTGCATCATTGATCATGGTGTCCGAATATCCAAAAGAATTGATGAGCTATAAACATTTTTTTTGTTCGATCTATTCCTTTTTGAGGAAAAAGCAAAGATACTAGAACATGCAGCCTAGTCTGAAGTTAGAAACACTTCATAGACACGGTAACAGAATGGCGGGCTTCCGTTACATGTACGCTCTTTATCAATATTTTAAATATACTTCAATTATGCACAATAACTAAACTATAATTATTTTGTAATCTATAAAACGTATTATAAAATCATTTTCAAAGGTATGAAACTATGATGGCGCAGTGGATAGTGCGGCCGGATTCCGCATCAATCGATGCGGGTTCGACCCCACCTATCCGAGTTTAAAAATCGGCCTGAGCTTTAGGTGAAGGAAAACATCGTGAAGAAACCATAAAGTGGTGGTAGGGCATTTTCTAATGATGCCCATCTGGGTAGCTACCACCCTCAAGTTTGAAAACCTGTCGCCGAATACCAATAGGTGTGTTTCGGCAGCTTCACTTGAGAACCAGTACCTAGATTTCGTGTGTGCTTTCATCCTGGACCACATCATCACTTAACATCAGGTGAGGTTGTGGTCAAAGCACTGAGCCTATATCGTGTAAAAAAAAATGTTTTTCTCGCGACCTTCAGTGTATTACCGATTACATTAACAAATGTATAAAAACACATTGTCATATTCTGTACATCAAGGAAAAACTTAAGACAAATCTTTAAAAACCCCTATCTATTTTCCAAAAGATATCTCAATTTGGAATAATCAATATATTTAAAATAAATGAGTTTTTTTTTTAATAATTTACCTTGCCAAGTGGCCACCATGTCCAGGTTTCTATGAGCTACTTTGTGAATAGAATTTCACATATCTGTCATCGTCAGACGGATCGATTACTGTAAAATTGTGCTGGAAAAAGGCCCCAAAGTTATGATACAACTTTGTAACAGAGATGGGATCTCATAAATCATTTAAGAATAGGTAGTATGGGCGTATGTGACTTCTAATTTTATAGTAAATACTCGGATAATGAAATAGCACCCGAAGATGATGTTACTCTGTGATACAGCACACTCATACAATATCATCGAAGTAAAAAAACAATCTGGTTTTAAGTTTTTGTTGTCACCTTATACCATATCATCGAAGTAAAAAACTGTTGACTGATGTTATGATTGAGAATGTTTAAAAAACATAGTGATCACAACACGAAAGAATAATGATAGAACACCTTTTTTTTTTGACGGGGGGAAATGCATTTACGCACTACCCTTACCTATTGCATTAGTGAGACCGAAGTCCCCCAATGCAATAGGTAAGGGGGCACGGACGGACGAACTCCGTGCCATTGTGGGACTCACCCGGGCGTGAAGAGCCCGGAAATACCCATTAAAAAATGATAGAACACCTGCTTCATTTGCTACAAATAACATTTCAATGAAAAACAACTCACTTTTTTATGCTATCATAATCTTGCGACTATAATATAACTTAGGGGGCGTCTATAAATTACGTGAGGTGTTTAAGGGGGGGGGTCGAGTCAAATCTCATCTAATCTTACGTTGGAGAGAGGGGGGTCTCGGCAAATATCATGCAATTTTTTTAATGAATGAAACAAAAAAAAATTACACTATTTTGGTCCATTTAATCCAGATTGTACATGCTTAAGATTTAATCTTAAGCGTAATCGTAATACGATTAAGATCATTCACTAATTCTTTCGAAAGAAAATAATTTCATTCATACTTCAACGGTATACATTTACTGACTGTCAAACCACCATATATGTTTTATACCAAATAGCTCAATTTAATCTGAATTTACGGTACAGGCAAATTTGTTTATTTCTTTTTACAATAACAATCCAACGCGTTTACGTAAGAAACTCACATTTTGAAAAATCTCACGTGACATTGGGGGATGGGGGAGGGGGTTGAATAAAATCTCACGACATCTCACCAAAGGGGGAGGGAGGGGCAGAAAATTTTAAAAAACACCTCACGTAATTTATGGACGCCCCCTTAGGGATCAAAAGTTTTTTGACAAGAATGTTTAAATCTTGGTTAGATCATACTTGAACGTCTCATTTATACTAAAAGGCAAGTTTTTGTAAATCAATAGACACAACAACGAAGCCCTAAGACAGGTCGCAAAATGATACGATTCCAATCAAAAGTAGCTTCAGTATTCCAAATAACGTGCTCAACTATGAAATAAATGGTTTCATCTTGTAAGTATTTTTAGTGACTAACTTTAATGATGTGATCGACGAGTGTGCGCATTGTGTTCGGTTCACGGCGTTTGTCCAGTATCTCGACGGAGCCTAATCGGTACCAAGCCGGTGCGAGCCGCATCACTATAGCAGTCGGCTCCTGACGAGCATGCCCCGAGTACGATTTATCCCGATACACCTTGTGATCTTCACTCACTGTCCAACGTAAGACAATATTTCTAAGACCATAACCCAATTACTTATAAGTTATGATGTTGGGTCAGTATGATGGATAAAGTAAGGAATACTGTAATTGGTCACTCCCGCTCGAAATGGGGAGCGACCTTTGGTTTTCTATTTGCGAAAATCTACGAAGACGACGATCTAGTGAGTGCACTGTTTCAATAAGGCTAGACCACTCACCTTGACCACCGCTGCGGAGTCGTTGCGTCAGCGCTGACGTCGTTGTTATGGGTTGCGAACTAATACCACATATATTATGCAACGAAGTTGTATGTCCAATAATATGCATCCACGTGTCACTATGATACAACGATTTCACACAACAGTCCACACGTGTGCTCGCAAAGGATTGTACGACGAGACTCTCTGGGTAGCGGGTGCGAGGTACCGGTGGCGGCCACGACCAAAATGTCCCACTACCCTCACTAGATTTGTTAACGATATCAAAAACAAAACTACCTACCCGAACTAAATGTGTAAATGCGCGGCTCCAACAGTAATAGAGGAACGTTGTGGTATGGTAGAGGATGTAATGACAAAGATAAAGAAAGAGATGCTTAATTTGTACATCCACAAAACGAAACGACTGGGTTTGAGAGAAAATTAATTTACAAGGCGAGAGTGACTGAGTTATTCCGTAAAGGGTGACCGGCCGCGGTTAAAAATACTCGTAACCGAAGACCGTGTATGAAAATAGAAGAAGCGAAAGACGTAGGTCAGGAGCAGGTGGAAGGATGTAGACTTTGCATACCCTTAACGGAGAGAAACGTGATTTTATATATCAAAGAAGTTATTGATTGACCTCCAAAACGTGATAAGACAGATAGTAAATACGACAGTATAAAGAATGGTGCAAGAATGGAAGGTTAGCCTGCTATAGCATCACCACCAAGTCTCTATAGGAAAATATCATATTTTATCTCTTCTTTAATATAACATTATATTGACAGTTGTGGATCCTATAACTCAGTTATTTTCTGATTGGATTTCTTCAACGTCTGTTCACGAAATTCGGAATGAACAAGCAAGTCAATAATAATGACGGATTTATTATCACATGCATTTGGCAGACTCAAATTAGTAGGGTAAATATACCCTACAACTCGTATAATACACATAAATTTAGCATTTCACCAAAATCTCACTGGAATTTGAAATTACGATATGGCATAATGTCTTGCTCTTAAATGCAATTGCTGCTCTCTTATTGTCGCTTGATGAATTTTATGATGGTTACTAGGCTGGAATGGGAAATATCTAAATATCTAAACATCTTAATCTCTCATCAAAATATTCAGAAAGGGCCTAAGTCTAACGTTTTAGTCTTTATTGGTGTACGATTTCAGTTAAGATTACGGTCATTATAAGTTGGTTATAGGTAGTTATAGTTATAGTCTATGGAACATTGACAAAGCATCTTACCCACCAAAGCGGCAGCTCTAGTTGTAGGCATGCCTAAAAAGTGACACGCCTCTGAAGCTATCATCTCTCTGATCGAGGAGCGCAACACAGCTCGACCGTCCCCAAACCTAGAATACGGAGTTTCACCAGAACCCTTCAACTGCGGCTGCCATATTTCACCGTTCCTGTAAAAGGGTGAAAAAAAAAGTGCTGTTTCCAAGAAATTTATAAGTAGGTATGTCTTAAGTTACGTTGACTCTTTTTAAATTCATCTTATGTCTTTTAGCTACACGTTTTAGTACACACGTTATACGTAAATTCTTATGTATTAGATCACTAAAATCAAGAAAATTCTGTAAAAATAATTTACTGAATTAATTCTATTTGCCAAATTCACGAGAGAATGAAAGATGGCTGATGATAGAATTTAAATACAGTAATACCCCGCTTAGCGCGACCCCGTTACGCGCGGTTTCACTATAACGCGAATGTCAAATTTCGCGCTCAAATGCCTCGCATTACGCGAAAGAGTGCGTATAAACATAATGTAAAGACAATAGATGTATTTTTCCCTGAAAAATAAGAGTATATATTGCCTAAAGTGTTCTTAGAATTAAAGTGATTGATTAAAATGATTTGTATTTTTTTTGTATTACATTTTGACGTATGTTTAATCATAAACCTCGATATACGCGAATTTCAGTTAACGCGATTTTCTTCGGAACGTATCCCTCGCGTAAAGCGGGGTATTACTGTAGTATATAAACTAATTTAGTCAATTGAAAAACAAGAGGTTATTATTTATTGCAATTATTAATGATAACAATTATTCTTACAAATCATGGCCCATCAACAAATTCGATGTTGATTGGATATCACATTATAAATGCAAGTAACCTTCCATAAGGTCAGTTTTCTATGGAATTCAACAATTGCATATCTAAAGCATTGGTGTAGATCTGCTTTATTAGAAATACTGACAGAAATTTCTCGCTTCTTATTAACCCTCTACCTAGGTATGTTACAGTTCCCCCGGACTGTTGATCTATGGTCAAGCTTCTCTTGAGAGAAGTGGGCTAAGAGGTGGGTGGGGAAGTATAAACCCCCCCCCCCTATCCCTACTGGGCCATTGCACGGACGAGGCCTGGTGGGTCTGCCGCAGGGGGCGACGCGGTGCTTGCGAAAGCCATCCCATATCGCCCTCATCCCAAATGCGGTGAACGGCCCCGGGGGGTTTAGTGGGTATTTCCGGACGCTTCACGTCCGGGCGAGTCCCACACTGGCACGGAGTCGTCCCTCCGCACCCCCTTACCCATTGCATTGGGGGACTCCGGTCTCACTAATGCAATAGGTAAGGGTAGTGCGTAAATGCAATCCCCTCGTCAAAAAAATAAAAGGTATGTTACAGTTAAAGGGTTGACCATTACTCAACTGATTTTTTTCGATACATAGTAACATACAAATTTTCAGAGTATTACCTTTAAATACAAGTACATAGTCTCATTTCATTCTGGAAATTTTGGAAGCCGTTACATGGTAAAGCCAAGACAAGGTCGCGCGTAACTTTTTGATTTTCGTTCCATGAAAAAATAAATAAACATATCTCAGTGCAACCCCCCCTTGTGATGTTTCGTAATTTTTCCGAATTCACTTCCCCCTTTTCGAGCTTCACGTGATTTATGGACAATCCTATAACAGTGTTCAGTTTCTCGTTTTCACCATAAAATACAGGTGTAGGCCAAATGATTACTATTTTGGGTATTAAAAATTATTTTAACACAGCTGTCATATGATTTCATAATCTCTAAAACTATTATATACAAAACGGATGAACCTTTTAACAATTTGAAAAGCTTTACATACACAGATGTTAATAAAAAAATAAAAGGACTATTAAATATTCACCTGTTAACATATTCTCCAAGTATATGAGCTCTGCCATCACCCAGTTGATCAGCCCAAAACCCAAACTGGTAACCACCATATCTAAGATAATTAGTACATATTTTTTGATCAAATACAAATAAAGCAATCATAGTTAAATTATGAAATTAAAACTACTTAACATATCAAGATGGGACTACTACTACCATTTAACGTGGAATTTTTGTAGATGTTTATAGGCTTATTTTTTGGATTCGCCAAACCATTTCTTACATTTTTTTTTCCAATTTCTCTTATGTACATTTTTAGCCGCAAATAAAAACAGACGACTCTCATTTTTCTTAATTCATTTATTTTTTTAGGTTAGGTATAAATGAAATGTTAGATGGACTTTTTCACTCACACCTAAAGAACATATGAAACGTGAACGGATTCGCGGCACCAGCTAGTATCATACTAAATTTGGATTAACATCAGCTTTGAAAAAGTATGTATATTTGTCTAAACATAATGTACAATTTATAATAAATAATTGACCAACATTACTATCATGCAATATCTATAGAAAGTATAAAAGGTTTGACTCGAGTTATAAACTCAGTTATAATGCTAGAAAAACACTGCTTTTAAACAGATTCACAATACATGTAAATTAATAGAAGCCTGTTAAATAATAAATTTAGGGGAAAATCAAAGCAACTCTAGCATTATTTTTTTGCATTTTCTTATTTTACCATGTTCAAATGATGTTCCTGGTTATTTATAAAAAAAAGTAAATATTAAACTTCTAATATCTGTATACATAAATAGGCATAGATAAAACATTTCAAGGCAACTTTTTCCTCTGTTTATCAGTAAGAAAAACATTGGCTATGGCTGTTTTTTCTTTCTACATTTTTTATATATTAACATTTGTTTTACTGGCATCTGAAAATGACAGTAACAGTCAGACATCTTTTGATATTCAATGATATCTTTCTCTATGAGTAAAATTTCAAGGTTGTGTCAACCAATAAACATCATAATTAGCTTCACTATTTTGAATGTGAAAGAGCAAACAGGGCACTAACAAGACAAAAAGAGACAAATATAAGCAAAGCATATAGCCCTCTGCCCACATTGATGCTTACACAATACATGGACAGTCCCTTATTACAATAAAAGCAGGTAAGACTTGCAGCAAAAAATTTGTATATATTTTTCATATTGTATGTTACCTGTGTGACACAGTTAAGCTTCCTGGAGGAAGATACTTCCCATTGATGAATTGAATAAGCTCTTCATTTTCAGCAACATCTGGATGCAGGTCCAATATGTTTATAAGGGCATCATCAGATGAACACACAAGATGGATTTTGCCACTCAAAGGGTCTGTTGGTACCTAAAGAATAAACCTTATATCATTACATCAACACACTTATCTTGCATAGAATAATCTTAACAAACTTTTCAAGTTGTAATTGTAGAAATTTAAGATACTTTGTGAATCATTAGCAAAAATATAAGCCAAAAAGAGCTTTTCAAAAAATGTTTCTTAAGTGTGAGTAATTGCCAATATTAACTAGAATACTTAATGTATCGAGTACACATAAAAATCAGACAATAGGAAAACAATGGAAAGCTGGCGTAAACGCCAGGTGAGAGCTCAAGGTGATAATAAAATATTCAAATATTTAGATATAAATTGTATATATAAATAGATTGTAGTCAGAAAGCATGTATTTTGGTAGTTTCAGAATGCTGATAAAATGTCAGTCTTTCAGGTATATCCTCATATATACCTGAAATAGCATATGACCTTTATGCTATTTTCATGGAGCAGAATACATGATTTGAACCTATTTTTAAGTATAACCCAAATTGGAAATAAAGGACCACCAGCATAATGTAGAATTCATTAGCAGTTGTCACTGGCCTAAAAGCTAAAATTAACAATAAAATGTATAAAACATTAAATTGCAAATTTGAAAAGGTGGTAAATAATTTTATAAATAGAGATTATTATAATGAAGGCTAAAATAAATATAAAATACCTTTGAGAAAACTGCGTTTAAAACGGCAACCGGTACATTGTATTCAGGGTTCTCGTCTATAGGCAGCTCCGCGTAGCTCGGATCATCTTTAAACTTCCACTCTTTGAAATTATTAATAAGTGCCATCTTCGGTATCAATGATTGTTTTTGTTCATTCAATAAAGCCGCTAAAACGCAAAAAGCACGATTCATCGGCAATCGACAAGGATTCTCACTTGTAACAAAATATTACGTCGATTTCACTACTTGTACTTGATAATTTTTTTATAAACAATATTATCATAATCATGTATTCAATTAAGTTTTCAAATAGTTTCCTTATGTCGATACCTTAGATACTATTTTTTAATGACGACAATTAGTAACTATCATGACATATTAAAAACATATGTTTCTCTTATGTCATGATGAATTGTTTGATGTTGACAAATGACATCACAAATATTTTTTTTTGTTCTGTTCTTCTTCTTCGATTATGACAATTTGTGTTAAAACAATTAGTGTCAATGTCATGTAGGTAAGATGTATATTCAATCTTGTATCAGCGTTACCAAGCTCCAACAAAACTGGCTAATCCTGCTAGAAATTTCCATGGAACTTTGTGCGGCACCTGAGAATAAATGCTATGCGTTATTTTCCATAATGAACTTGACTTGTACACAATAACCAAACTATATCACACAAAACGCCACCAAAATTACATGATATAGAGTCAAATACACAAATTTAATGAATTAAAGAAAACAACCGCTACATGACAGACTGAGATTCCGCCAAAAACTCCTTTGTTCTGTTCATTCCTTACTAAGGAATAGGCAAAGGTACCAAGACCATGCAGCCAAGTTGGATATTGTTTTATAGGTTTAATATCACAGATCATTTTTTTAGTCCCATTTATTCCTTTTTAAGGAAAAGGCAAAGGTACTAACCATGCAGGCATGTTTGACTACGTTAGGCATGGCAAACAAATACAGCAACTTAATGAGTTAAAAACATGGACAGTTAAAACTTACCACCGGTTCGGAATACAACCCAGTCGAGAAGAGCCGGCAAGAAACTAGGTCTGGTTTTCTTTTAAAATGTTTTTTTTTTAAATATAATATAAATTAAATTATAACAATTAACGGTTTAAACGGAAGCACAGAGACGGGTGTCATTTCCAGACATCAGTTGTTCATCCGGTTTCCACAACATCCAGTTGTGGAAAAGTCTAAGACGCTCAGCATCTGTTGGTGGAATGTACCCGAAATGCGGGGGCTAGAAGTTGTGTGGTTTTGGCCTTAGGGTTATGATATTTAGATATATGAATATTTCATGGTGTACTAGCAGAACCGATGTCCGATTCTACTAGTATGCTATTGAACTTTATTATTACAAGTAGTAAGTTAAGACATAATTAAATTTAGTTGTTTTTTTTTTTTTTATTATTGTTGTTTTTGTAAGTTATATTGGGTATGCTTCGATAGGGCTGGCATACACTAATGTGTAAAAGCCCTGTTCAAATAATTGATTACAAAAAAAAATCCTTGGACATTAAAACGTGTTTGACATAGAACTTAAACTTATTTGTCTGGTAAATCAGTGATGTGGTTTGGAACCATGTCGCACGCAGATTGTCATTCATTTCAGTCATTTCAAGCTGGTCTTAAAAGGTCACGTATATATTTTAATTATGTACTGTTTATTATTTATTACTGCTGATGATTACGTAGTTTCATGTCACTTATACAGACACATATTTTTTTGACTTCATTGTTTTATTCAAGTTTTTGTATGAAACTATAGTTTTAGTATATTTACCATATAATATAATTAAAAAATCATAACACTGACATTCCTGTGAATATATACTGTTAAATGGCGCGTAATGACGTTTTAATAGAGGTTACATGGCCCTTTATGTCTGCTAATATATAATATCCCATAATGTACGATAATTTTGCAGTATAAACGGAAAATTACGATAATTTAAACTTATGAATTGGCAACACTGTCGCCATCCCATATAAAGTGCATGTGTTCTGTAGATAGGCAGGTTGTTTGTATTATTTCATTGTCTTTTGACTTTTTATTTGGTGATAACGTAAATAACAGTGTAAACAGTAGCCGGTAAATAAATTTATTAACTTATGTATTCTTTGGGGTAGAGTTATTGTGCGCCACCTAACTAGACCTGCGCAGTAATCATTTTTTAGTTATCTATGGTTAGATGTGAAGGAATGAGGCGGGGGTAGTACTACAGAGTGGGCAATAGCAATGTGAAGAGCGAACGTGAACCGGCCAACACATGTCCGTGCGCAGTGCGCAGAGGTCATTGATACTCGCTGCTCTAATCACAAGTACAGTCAAGACGTTAATTTAGTGCAGTGATCTTTAAAAATATTTTGTATTGGAGAGAATTAAATGAAAATGCCGCCACAAAAATACAAAAGTAGAACCATTTTACAGGCGCAAGCAAGACAGATAATTTATAACGTCTATACCTATATGAAAAAGGAAAAAATGGGTATGAATGAAACTGAAATTAAAAGTAATACAACTCAAGCTACAAAGACTTCAGTTTCAACGCTTAAAAAGATTATTAAAGAAGCAAACCGATCGAATTCAGTTTTAGTTTTTCGAACCCCCGGAAAAACAAGAGAAAAAAATAAACCAATTACAGGCGTTGACAATTTTGATCTAGGAGTAATAAAACGATGTATTCATAACTTCCATATTACGAACAAAGGCTTTCCTACGGTGAAGAAACTTCTAGAGAAACTAAAATCGGATATAAGTTTTCAAGGTTCCGCGACTAGTCTACGGAGGATAATTAAAAATCTCGGCTTCAAATGGAAGGCAATAGAAAATAAACGGAATATTTTAATTGAAAAATCAAAAATCAGATTACAAAGAATCGAATATTTAAGTAAAATAAAACAATATAGACTG
Source organism: Samia ricini (assembly GCA_014132275.2). NCBI lineage: Eukaryota > Metazoa > Arthropoda > Insecta > Lepidoptera > Saturniidae > Samia > Samia ricini. The sequence goes on from AP028168.1 coordinate 29,040,322, forward strand.
GATAATAGACCAATAATTTACACATATGAAAATTACGTTAACGTGAATGTTACGCGTTCTAATTCAAAGCGAAGTTATGCTGATTCAACGGAAGGTATAAAAAAACATGTACCTAAGAGCCAACGTGTTGTAATACTACATGCAGGGACAGAAACCGGTTTCGTGCTCAACGCTTTACTTGTTTTCAAATTAGATTCTAAATCCAGCGATCACCGCGAAGACGTGAACTTTGAAAACTATAAAAAGTGGCTCAGAACACAACTGATACCAAATCTTCCACCGAGGTCTGTCGTGGTAGTTGATAACACATCCCACTACAACAAAGAATATGATGCAGCACCGACTTTAAATTCTCGAAAGTCTGATATGCATGCTTGGTTGACAGAAAAGCGCATATCATTTACTCCTGACATGTATAAACCTCAGTTATATTATTTAATAAAATCAAATAAACATCGTTTTCAAAAATTTATTCTCGATAAAATGTTGGCAGAATATGATCATGATATTCTTCGCTTACCGCCTTATCATCCAGGTCTTAACCCTATTGAGTTAGCAAGCTCTGTAATAAATGATTATGTTAGCAGCCAAAAAACGTGGAATGGGATTGTAAACGAGTAACAGATTTAGTGAAGGAAAAGATAAACCAAATAGGAACTGAGGAATGGCAAAAGTTTTATGATAATGTGAAGTCGCTAGAACAAGATTATGCCCAAATCGACCATATAGTGGACCGTATGACGGATGAATTCATTATTAATATGGGAGATGAATCTGACAGTAGTAGTGAATCGGATGAAGATTATGAGGAAATTGAAGAGGAAGACTCGGGTCCTAGCGGCAGTGAATGATCCGATTAATCTGATCTGTGCACATCAGGCATAAATCGATAGGTTTATATCCACAATGTGTTTTACTATTAAGCCGATTATTATGTTATATGCATAACCAATACATTAATAAAATAACTGAATCGGTAAAATTTTAAACGCATATAATTTCATTACGACCTCAATTGATTTTTACTAACCATTATTTACGATACCTACTGTATGTGCGTAATCGGCGGCGGCGCCATCTTGGCCTTAGTTACGTGGTGCGACCTATACCTATATTTTATTGATTGCGAAATTCACACTTCACAGCAAGCGGACAGCGAAAAAAGCGAGCTTCTGAAATTCCCTCATGTCCCTAATTGTAGCTATACTAGATATAAATATAAAGACAGTACTTTTTCTTTGATTTTAATTTGTAAAATGTAATATAAATGTTTGATGAATAAGATTAAAGAAAAAAAATTTAATTTTAATTTGTTATCTTAAAATTGAGTTAACTATAGATAATATTGTAAACTTCCCGATTTTTACCAACGTTTACAGATGTCCGTCAAACAAATTTGACGAGGTAAACGAAAAAGGGACAAATAACCAAAATTTTTCTTATTTATAATTGACTGAAGAATTAATATCGGCCCAGTTTTATGTTAGCTAGGACAAATTCCGCGGAATTTTTATCACGGGTAGTAGCTTAAATCGAGGTTTGTGCCATTTAGGTGCCCTTGTGCTGGCTACCATTCCTAGACTGAGCACCTTAAGCGCTCGCCTCATAGTTCGGTAAAGCTGTTAAAGCCCTTTTTGTCAACAGCGTTAGTCAGATAAAATAAGGACTAGTTTTGGATGAGGAAAGATTGAAATATGAAGTGATAATTTCGTCTATATTGTATAGGTATAAACAGCCTGAGCTAGAGTTGCCCCTTTAGCGTTTTATAACTCTTTCATTGGAACGCAACGCAATGGCGATAGATTTCTGAATTCTTCGAATTTGTTGCCGACTGCGTATCCTCTTAAATGTACTGAAGAAATTTCAAAATGTAATAAGTAAATATTACTTACGCATGCACTATTCAAACCAGCCCCGATTAATTAAAGACTTCGTTATCGTCTAACTTGTGCTTAAAACATTTAAACAATGAAGTCAAAAAGAAGTTCAAATTTAAAATAATTTTGAAAATGCGTGAAATACTTCCACTCCCAAAGTCTTTGAGCATGGCCGCACCTTAATGTCCTTGGTGTAAATTTTCATGTATGTATTTTCATGATAATGTAACTGTTCAGAACAATCCAGAGCTGTTTAGAGTTAAAAAAAAAGGGATCCTATGTTAACTTCCTTGAAAAAATTTACTTACTTCTGTATCTGACTTTATTTCAATGAATGTTTAAGAGCTATTTGGGAACAGACAAACATCGCGGCCATCACACATTTTGAAAAACTCGCCATAGTGACACGTTTTGATCCGGCTGCGCTATCCACTGCGCCATCATCGGATCACTTCGTATTAATAGCCTTTAGCCATGGTAGATGGTACTCCAGTATAATGATGGCGACTGTCGATTAGATTCACATCTGTCGGGTGAATCATCGTTTTCACACTTTACTTCATTTAACATATGATGAAAATGAGTTTAGCTCGAATAAAGCAAATATAGCCTCTTCTAGACAGTGGCGGTCCGATAGGGTGTCGTAGGGGTCGTGACTGGGTGGGGGAGAGAGCCTTTGGATCAGGCATCGGCATTCTCCACCCCCCCCCCCATCCCCAACGGACCAAGTTATGGACGTGGCCTTGTTGGGTCTGCCGCAGGGGACGACGCGGTGCCTGCGAGAGCCATCCCGTATCGTCCCCATCCCAAATGCGGCGGACGGCCCCGGGGGTTTAGTGGGTATTTCCGGACGCTTCACGTCCGGGTGAGTCCCACACTGGTGCGGAGACGTCCCTCCGCACCCCCTCACCCATTGCATTGGGAGACTTCGGTCTCACTAATGCAATGGGTAAGGGTAGTGCGTAAAAGCATTCCCCTCGGCAAAAAAAAAACAGCTAATTAACGAATATATTTAGCATATACAATTTACGCAAGGTTTAAATGAATTACTAACTTTCAGCTTAAAACGTCTAAACAATGAAATGAAAAATAAATGGGTATTTAAAAAAAAACGCTCCCATTTCCCAAACACTTCGGCTGCGGCCGTGGCAGCTTCTACACATTCTTTATCAATGTATGTTATTGATACACCACTCGTTTGGGCATAAGCGGTGCGGAATTGAACAACGGATAATGTACTGAAGAAATAGAAAAACGCAATATTTTTTTATAACAATATAAATAATTTTATTAATTAAGTCACACATTTAACTAGAACAACTGATCTTCAAAGCGTACGCCCACTGCGGCGGCTGCGACGAGTACCCGCGAGATTCAGCCTCTTGCTGCACTTCATACGGACGACGTAACACATCCAGTAGCAGACGGACCTGCGTTTAAATTCAAATTAATCCGAAACAAGGAAAACTAAATTCTTGAATTGACAAGGAAAAACTTCACTAAACAAAGTTTAGGCGGAAATATCGAGCCTTATCTCTCGACCGAGTATATTATATCTACCAAACCTTTACCATAAAGGTCGCTAAAATTAATATATCTCCATAGATACGTATTTTCAAAGGTATATGATAGCAAAAAATAATATTCAGGATTGTCTCGATTTCGTAAGAGTAAAGTTAGAGATAATGCTAAAAAAATAGATCGACTAACAGCTTACAGGACATAGTTCGATTAATTTTCTGAAATCAAAATCAAAAACATCTTTATTTATTTGTTGGAAGAAGACCAATAGCTATATCTTACATTAGTTAGTTAACAGCTACGATAGAAACAAAAAGCCATTTACAGGTCCTCGCCGTTAAGTAACAAATTAAAAATCAAGTGTTTTGCTATTACATTACATGAACCTAAAATTAAAAATTAAAAAAAAAACTGAAAGATTATAATTAATTACAACTATTTACAACCGCCACCATTAAAGAAGAGGCTACTTAAGGCTGTTGACGCCGTATTTGTGTTCGTATTAAATAAATCTAAATCACTAATCTCACTCAGACTATTGAAGGAGTAACTAGATCGCCATAAAAATGAATTTTGTCGGTAATTAGTAGGAACTGTGGGAAGCGATAGGGGGACATTCGTACGTAAATACTCGGTTGGAACGGTTAACCGCAAGTTGGAAAGTAGTTCGGGACAATCAACGTTATTGGACGCAATTTTGAGCAGATATGTAATGTCAGCAATTTCTTGTCGTTTGACAAGAGGCAATAAATGATATTTCCTACAAAGTTCATTGTAACAATTAGGATCATAGGAATCGTGTAAGCGGTAACAGATATATTTAAGGAATTTTCTTTGGATACTTTCTAATCGATTTATGTATAAATTATATCTAGGATTCCAGATCTGGGATGCGTATTCCAAGTTACTACGAACATAAGCACAATATAGTATCTTTAAAGTTTTTATGTTACTAAATAAAGTATTTAGCGTTGCGCATCACAAATCCAAGCGCCTTGAAAGCTTTTTTTACTATATTGTCAATATGCGTATCGAAAAGCAACCTAGAATCGAGAAAGATACCCAGATCACGAATAACCGAATTCAATTTAGGCCCTAAGAAGGCGCTTATGAACGTCTAAAACACTACCACCGGTTCGGAAAACGACCCAGTCGAGAAGAGCGCAGGCAAGAAACTCGATCTGGTTCTTTTTTTTTATAAATATAATACATATATATATTTTTTTGTACTATAAAAAAAATATACATTTCATAGTCTTAATAATGTTAGCGGAAGCACAGAGATGCGGGTTAATTCCAGACATCAGAATTCTGTTCCGTTTGCCTCCTCTGTAATTCATCAATATATACGAAATTCATTACCTTCTTATAGTCGCCCTTCTCTGCGTCGAGTATCGCCTCGTGGAGTAGCCAGTTCCGCGGCACGTACACTGGGTTCACGCTGAACATGCGCCTGCGCCGCTCGTCTTCGAATATTCCCAGCGAGCTAGCGTCCACTTTACGACACAAATACCAATATTCTTTAACGACTAGTTACATTTAACAATGTCTCTATTTATATGATGTTGACCATCATACATCCTAGAAGCATAAATATAGATCCTGTTGGTGCTGCATCCATTAAAACAAGTAAAATTGTTTTTTAATCTAACAAGGTCAATAAAAAAATAATTTATTCTATCACCTGTTATTAAATTAAGAAATTTTCTAGGAAAAGAGGTGCGATCGCCACTATTACGAAGTGACTAATAGCTATCTGGATGCTAGGTTACGAAATTCGCAGGGGGCAACGCGGCAGGGGGCGACGCGTGCAGGGGGCGACGCGGCAGGGGGCGACGCGTGCAGGGGGCGACGCGTGCAGGGGGCGACGCGGCAGAGGGTGACGCGTTAGCAGGGGGCGACGTGGCAGGGGGCGACGCGTGCAGGGGGCGACGCGGCAGGGGGCGACGCGTGCAGGGGGCGACGCGGCAGAGGGTGACGCGGCAGGGGTCGACGCGTTAGCAGGGGGCGAAGCGTGCAGGGGGCGACGCAGTGCTTGCGAAAGCCACCCCGTATCGCCCCCGTCCCAAATGCGGTGGACGGCCCCGGGGGGTTTTAGTGGGTATCTCCGGGCGCTTCACGCCCGGGTGAGTCCCACACTGGCACGGAGTTCGTCCCTCCGTGCCCCCTTACCTATTGCATTGGGGGACTCCGGTCTCACTAATACAATAGGTAAGGGTAGTGCGTAAATGCATTTCCCCCCGTCAAAAAAAAAAAGGTTACGTAATTCACTTTTATCTATTTTCTCTTCAAACACGCGGTACAACACAAACTAAATTTTGTCCAATTTTTACCAGAAGTCAACTGACACATGCCTGTTGATAGTGTTGCCAATTTTTTTAGTTTTTTTGTTAGTTTCAGTTAAGAGGCGGGAAATTCAAAAAGGTTACGGTCTTTTTGACCCGCCCTCGTTGGTGAAACTAAAAAGGATTATCTTACTTCAAGATATCATCTTGTACACATTTCCCCTGAAGGCAGACCTTAAGTCCATACAAAATCTATTACTACGAGCTAAGCCGTAACAAAACACGTAACTTTACCGGCTTCCTTATCCAGTCTCTCGCGATATAGGTCCAGCCAGCATCCCCAAGAAGCATGTGATGATAGACGCTTAAGCGACCATTTCTCAGCTAACTTCACTTCGTTCATCATATCACATGGCTCTAACTGCACAACAAATTCCCATAACTAATCATTTATGCCAATAAGAGTTCTACATTTTCATTCATTCATTCATTCATTCAACACACATTTTTAATATTAAACTTTGGGATCACATAAAACATAACCATACGTAACCAAATATAAACATACGTGCGTCTACTTAGACATCTACAACCAGACTGAAATATAATTACTACTTATTGTGGGACGGGAAAACGATTAGTGACACTTGACCCTCACATCCATAACGTGCACTTTATAGATGAGCATGTGTGTGTCCCTACAATGCGCGAGTTCAGAATTCGTAATAAAAGTAACACTTGGAATGGCAGTAGTCACATGCGAAGTGAAGCCATTTCAAGTTGGCATTAAAAGGCCATGTACACCTTACGGTGCCGGTGGTTATGTAATTCCATGTCGCGTACACGCATTTATATATATTTCTTTTTGCTTCAATATTAAACTAGTTTTGTATAAAACAATCACTCTTAGCGTTATTACTCTATGAAAAAACTAAATGTTCAACAAGACATGACTTATTTAAGCCAGTTGTTATTAAGTCGATACTAATTACTTCAGCGAGTTGCCTAAATGTTGAAGTGAAATCCGCTCCGGTCTGCTGCATCATATCCAGTAGTTTTTCCACCAGTTGTTCGTCTCCCCAACGTTCCTCCTTCAATCCAATCTTCATTAGGAAGATTTCTCTGTAATGTTTACTTACCTATGAGAGAGCAAAATATGACTTTATGAAGTTACCAGTTGCCCCCACGACTATCTGTGCTTTCTTTCTGTTAGTATCAAAAATAATTTAAAGCCTGCACAAAAAATAGTGCCCATTCTTTATTATTTTAAAAAGTACGCAGCGAATAATTGTGACCAATAGAAAATTCATGAGACGCAAGTGGAGTCGCGGGATCAACTAGTATATACACATATATAGAATATATTCTAATTAAACTTTTAAATCTGTAGAAAAAAAAAAAATATTTTGTAACCGAATCGCCAAGAAATAAATTTTGTTAATTATTAAAAGAAATACAACAAAATAATGTCCTAGAGAAATATGGTTTTTCAAAAATCCTAGAGATTACTTCCCTATGGCAAATCTCTGTCTTCTAATATTGACTCAAAATAAAACAAGCCAGTACAAATAAATTAAATATTATTCATAATTTCAATGACTGTTAGAATCATCATTCTCATGCCTTTTCCCAATTCACTTGGGGTCGGCGCAGTAGGTTTAATCTTCCATACGTCCCTATCAGCCGTCATCTCTTCATTCACTCCTGTTTCTTTCATATCATTTCTAACACACTCCATCCACACTTTCTTTGGCCTTCCTCTACTTTTCCATCCTTCCACATTCATATTCATTACTATTTTACCCACATGCTCTTCCTCTCTTCTCATAACATATCCATACCACAACAAACGGGAACCTTTCAATTTTTCTACCAATGGTGCAACTTTCAAACTTCCTCTAATATATTCGTTTCTTATTTTATCCATTCTTGTGACAGACACCACACATCCATCTCAACATTCGCATCTCAGCTACATGCAATCGCTTCTCATCCATCTTCTTACTAGCATGACATAGCTAATGCTGTTGACCGGAAGGGCCTTTACAGCTTCACCGAACTTTGAGGGCGAGTGCTGAAGGCACTCAGCCGCAATAAGATGACTAGCACAAGGGCTACCAAAGTGGTACGAACCTCGGCTTGGCCGTCACCTGAGTATTCAAATTCACTCGCGAGTTGTATCCTAGCTGTTCTCTACATTTTTTTATTAATATATAAAAAAAGGTTCCTTAAAGGACCCAATTTAACAGATCTTATGATGGACTTATATGTCCTCCACTTCAATTTAAGGGACATCCTGGAGTCACAAATAACACCTGTCGTTATTTCAAATCACGTTTTAAACTTACAACACTTTGTTCTTGCAATAAGTGTCCAATGTTTTCTGTATGTGAGACAAATGCACTTGTTGGGACGAACTCATAAGGGGCTTTAGAGCATTCGCCAATTGTCCTATATTCCATACTACCACCTAAAATAAAGACAAACTTCATAATTAAGATGTAAATAAGGTTTAGTTAAACTTTGTATCATTATATTGGGTACCATAATGTATAGTCCTTCATCTAGTAGATTTTCAAATATTAACATACTTAAGATTTAATGACCATTACTTCTTCCATCAATTTGCTATTTTGCGATAGTAGGTAATAAGTATAGCTCAATTTAAATAAACATCTCTGTTCTGTAAAATTTTCGTGTAAAATATAACGGCATTTTTGAATGAGCCTTTTTGATTGGATGGACACGGTTACTTGATAATTTTGGAATCCATAAATCCTAACCTAACTTTCCCTTTCCTTGATTGCAAAGCTCGCACGCGCATCGGCACACTCCAATCGTTTGCAAAAAAAAAATTACAAGAAAATCGTTAAAACTTGTATCTGTTGGTCTCCTATTATCCTGCATTTGTTATTGTTATTTTGATTTCCGAAAGGCCTTTGCCTTTCGCAAGTTCCAGAACGGCCAATAAAGGCTTTATTGCTTCGATTACATCAACTTTGTTGTTTGTTACGGTTCATTTAATTGGTTTTCACTTCGGCTTATAAACTATTAGAAATGAAACTTCCTTCCAAAGTTTTCAAAGTCGCCTCAGTCGATGAACGTCAGAATACGAGCGACAGAATTAGGTGTCACGATTTGGATTATTTAAAGGACATAACACGACTAAGGGCTTCATATGAATACTAACATCAGGTTGTTTAGCCAAAGCGTATCGCCCTTCACCATCGGAACAGTTGGCTATAAAACCACCGTCATACGAATCAACGAAACCAAAAGGCCCGTAGTCCAAAGCGAGGCCAAGTATACACATATTGTCAGTGTTCAAAAGACCATGAGTGAAACCGAACCCTGAAAATCAAACATGGACGCACTGAAATTGCAGTCTCTACAAAAACGTGTCTGTTAGCATAAATTAGTACTTATAACAAAAAACATGTTTTTTTGAAAATTTCCGTCTTTCTGTCTGTTGGACTTTTTCTAGCAGATAGCTTAATTTATAAGATGAAACTTAGGCTAATATTATTTAAAGATTGGGGTTTCGCGTAAAAAAAATTTAAAGTCATAAAATTTCTAACAGAATCCAATTCAATACTAAGTTTTATGGTGTTTGAATTTGTGAGATGATAGATACTCTTTGCTTGCTGTTAAGACGCTATTTTCTGCAAAAATACGATCTATTTTTTCTTCTCAATTGTCACTAAACACTGTGTGCAGGTGGGCACACTATATTATTCAGTTAATGCGGAATAAAAAATAATTACCCGAGCATAGCCACGGGAACAGCTAGTGTTAGAATAAAGTAGAAATGGATACATGCTAGAACAGAGTTCTATATATTCTTCTCAGTTTAAACTTACATTATGATATGATAAAATGCTAATGCCATACTACTTTGACAGGGTTTTAATTGGTTAATTATAGCTAAGGGTTTTTTTTTTTTTGACCTAGCTAATGCTGTTGACCGGAAGGGCCTTTACAGCTTCACCGAACTTTGGGGGCGAGTGCTGAAGGCACTCAGCCGCAATAAGGTGACTAGCTCAAGGGTTACCATTATAGCTAAGGGCTTTAGAAGCGACTTTGCTATGAAAAAAAATAAGCTTGCCGTGTAGCGAACACCACGCATTCTTCTTGGTCGTACACCCCTGTCGGAATGACCGTGGTTACGGGTTGTCTAGTAAATTGGTGACTGCTTTTATAACTGTCATGAAGAATAGTAACACCGATTTCCCGTTGCCTTCAACTCCGGTACTTTTATAGGTTATTTAGACCTCAAGGCTGTTGTAAGCTCATCTAATTTAGATAGGTGAGTGGTTCTACCATGATTCAATGGTTTGGTTAATGCTTACGCTTATGGTAAGAAATCGGCGCGTTACGTTCTAAAAGGCATGACAGGCATAACCTGTTATGCCGGGTCGCTCACCCCCCACCCTTTTCTTTTTATTGGGGGCGATAGGCGTTAAGTCCCTTGCCTCTGGAATGTGACCTTTGGTCAAACTTCTCCTTTGAGAAGTGGGCTAGAGGTGGGGGGCATTCTCCCCCCCATCCCCATTGGGCCATTGCACGAACGGGCCCGGTGGGCTTGCCGCAGGGGGCGACGCGGTGCATGCGACCGCAATCCCGTATCGCCCCAATCCCAAATGCGGCGGGCGGCTCCGGGGGGTTTAGTGGGTATTTCCGGGCGCTTCACGCCCGGGCGAGTCCCACACTGGCACGGAGACGTCCCTCCGTGCCCCCTTACCTATTGTATTGGGGGACTTCGGTCTCACTAATACAATAGGTAAGGGTAGTGCGTAAATGCATTTAGCCCCCGTCAAAAAAAAAAAGTCGCTCCCCCCCCCCTATCTTCCGCTGATAGGGGAACAAGGTATAAAGCAGCCCCCCTTTTTCCCGTCGTCAGCCAAACACTTGTCGCGTCGTCTTGTCTAGGATTAGCATTGTAAATCGAGACCTAACTAGAGGTCTAGTCTAACGATGTCAGCATATTGCCATGTTGTATGTATAATGATGGCGACTGTCGCCAGATTCTCATCTATTAGGGGAAATGTTACATAGCAATGGTAAATCTACTGCAATCTAAACCAAGCTATATCACAGCAATAAGGACCGAGTAAAATAACCACAGTGTCTAAAAGATTTTGCCTAATTTATTTATATGAAATAATGGTTTACTTGTACTCTATATGAAACTGAATATGGTGTCTAAAAAAACTTCTTTCATCATAATATTTACTTTGATGGAAGTATTAAAAATATACCTTGCCATTTAGCGACTAGGTCTAAAGTCCTGTGAGCCACTTCAGAAAATAGCCTTATGTATCGGTTCTCATCACATAGATGGATATCGTGATAGTATTCCTGGAATTATAATTAATTTAAGGCGTTGGGATTCAGACGGTTGAAGTAGTACAATGTTTAGACGCCATTATATGTTACGTGTAGAACCAGCTATCACTGCTAATTATTAACCAATCTATAAATAAGTAGGTAATGATAAAACCAATCAATAATTTTTTTTCCTCTGTTTTCCAACCGATGATCTGTTTTTGTTTATGATATATTGATGAGCTGTAGCGTCACCAATAACAAAACTTTTGAAACAGTTTTTCCTCGAGTTGTCTATGGTGATTATGATCGAATTTCGAACTCAAGATAGAATAATGATAGATTGATATTTACAAAAGTTGCAACACACCAGAAATGGTATAACTCAACACAGCAAAAAATGTTATTAAAATTTAATCAATGCAATTGGTGGACCGACGACTTGGTGAAGGTCGCGGGAATCCGCTGGATGCAAGGTGGCGCAAGACCGGTCATCGTGGAGATCTTTAGGGGCGACCTATGTCCAGCAGTGCACGTCTTTCGGTTGAATGGATGAATGGAATTAAAGCAAAGTATTTTTCGTGTAATAATACAAATAATTTTCAAGATCTTTTCAATTTAAGTCATATGGCTACCTTTATAATAAAATCTGCAAGTTGCTTCAACACAGGTATCTCTCCTGTGCGGGACAATATCTCCAGAGAGCCGAAACGAAACCAGCAAGGCGAGACCCGCAGGAGAACAGCAGCACGCTCCCGCCGTGGACATCCAGTGTAGAACAAGTCTCTAACTACAGCTTCGTCGCTTACTATATTCAAAGTAACTAAATACACACCTGCATGCATGAATGCATGCATGTAGATGTGCATATTTGTATAAAATTTTGAATATTGGACGACGTGACATGAACTATCTTACAATAAGCCTGGTCTTTTTATGGAGGAAAACATCTTAAAAAAGGCATAGTAATGACTGGATTAACTACAGCAAACAAGTTGAAAATTTGCTAACAAAACACTTTTAGATATTTTGTTCCGGCTGTATCGCATTAGAACCAGTTTTTATAGAATGCTGCCATCTTTAATCACGTAATCACTTAACATGAGTTAAGATTGCGTTCACTTTCAAACCCTGTGGATTCTTTTTTTAAATAGCTAAAAACGTATAGAATATACGTCTTGGATTGCTCCACTGAATTACACGCATAGCAAAAGCGCAAGCTCGGTTTTACATCTCCGGTACTCTTCTAATGCCTAATGAAGTTGTAAAGACCTTTCTCTATTGAAAATAAGTACATTTCTCTTAGGCTTTCCAAAAATTCAAAAGGCTTATATATACATTTTCACGGTTGATCATGTGCCTCAATATAAGCAATAGAAGGTAACTTCCAGACTTATTGGCATGCGATGTCTATATGTCTTGATAGTATGCACTAGCTTCAAATAATTAATTGTATATGAGTGCTATAGGGTTTACCCTCAACCACCCCTCTCTGTGCTTCCGCTAACAATGATTGTAATTATGATTTGTATAGATTTTATTTCAAAATAATATTTATAACATAACATAACATAAGCTCATGCATGTTATCCCCGAAAGGTTAGGCAGAGGCGAAATAGCGAACTACACCACCCACATTTCGCCGAGCTTAGTTCCGTCCCAGATGTGACAGGGGGCGAGCCTGTCGCCATATCGGGCACAAATTCCAGACACCGGGATGATATTGAGTAGAAAAACCCAATATCACTTGACCCGGGGATCGAACATGAGACCTCAGAACGACAGTCGTATGTAACACAACTGCGCCACCGAGACAGTATAATATTTATATTCTGAATTTATAAAAAAGGAACCAGATCGAGTTTCTCGCCTGCGCTCTTCTCGACTGTGTTATTTTCCGAACCGGTGGAAGTGTTTTGACGTTCATAAGCGCCTTATTAGAGCCTAAATTTAATAAAGAATTTTTGGGTTTTGATTCTGACCATAGTATGAAATTTTTTCATACGAGTACCAACTACATGAGTTTTGCTTAGTATACCTAGGCTGTCGATATGATATTAATTTTAGTCTAAAATATAATGCAATCACTTACCAATTAAACCGGCGGATCTAGTTGTGGGTATACCAAGAAAATGACAAGCTTCACTGACCACCATTCTCTGATACACGATCGGAGTACCGCACGACCGTCGTACACACGGGAGTACGGCGTTTGACCAGAACCCTTCAGTTGGATCTGCCATCTCGCACCACGTCTGTGGAATGTGCGTACTAACGATCTGTCTGTCCACTAGCGGATTTATAACTCGATAATAAATTAACCAATTTATATGATTTCTTTTTTAATCATAAACGCCTTCTTCCAGCAAGGTTAATTCTTTCAGCCAGGTTTGTTTTTTATGGGTGATGCGTTCTGTAGGCCACCAGTAGTGACAGGAGTGTTACCGCTTATGCGACGAGTCTAGTAGGACTCTCTTCTCTTTTTTCTTTCTCCTTGTTTTCAGGATCCCTCTCCTCCCTATGTCTTGTCATTACAAGACGAGTAGGAGGAGACGGGCCTTTTCTTCAGTGGGTGGGTGTCTTTCTTTTTCTTTTTCCTCTATGCGGGGGAGGGGTGGATGTGTTAGGCTATAACCACCCCTTCCCGCGGATGAACAGGGGCAGGTATAGGAGGTTTGTCGGATAATTGGTGGGGGTCTCCCCCTTCTCTATGCCTTGCTATGCCAAGATGAGAGATGGGGATGACCAGTGAAGAGGTCTATGGGGGGTAGGAAGTATCCTGCCCAGGATTGATGACCGACGGGTCATGCCTCCCTTCGGGGGGGCGGGCGAAGAGGTGGGGTCGAGACTATTCTCCCCCACATTCGACGCGGCGACATGCCTTGGCAACCCCGTATCGCCCCCACCCCAAATGCAGCGGACGGCCCCGGGGGGTTTTAGTGGGTATTTCCGGGCGCTTCACGCCCGGGTGAGTCCCACACTGGCACGGAGCTCGTCACTCCGTGCCCCCTTATCTATTGTATTGGGGGATTTTTTATCCCCTAAATACAATAGATAAGGGTAGTGCGTAAATGCATTTCCCCCTGTCAAAAAAAAAAAAAAAGGGTACGACGCGGTGCTTGCGACTCCGATCCCGTATCGTCTCCTGAATGTGGCGGGTGGCCTCGTGGGGTTTAGTGGGTATTTCCAGCGCCTCTCGCCGGGCGAGTCCCACACTGGTGTGTGAGACGTCCCTCACACTCTCCTCTACCAACTTCACTGGGGAGACTTTCTCTTTCCAGTGAACTTGGTAGGGGTAGTGCGTAAATGCATTAATAAAAAAAGGGTTTTTTTTTTTTATACATTTGAAAAATACGGAACAAAATAATAAAACGAAATCGATAAGATTTGACCCGTCATTATCATAATTAGGAGTAGTTAGTAAAAATAACCAAACAACATGAATTTATTGAATCTCTAATGTACATGTAAAGTACGTGCACATACATACGAGTACAACCACACGTGCACCTTCAATTTTAGACCCAAGGCTGAGAAAATTGTTAATCCTTTCTTTAAAGAAACCTAAGTAACGGTAAGTGCATTAAAATTTGGTATTACTAAAAGAGCTTGGTGGATGATGTAATCAAAAGACAACATGAGAAATAGTAGTTAAAATAATAAACGGATCGAAATTTGTCCGTGAAGTTGGATCCGCGGTTTACATGAACGTCACATTTCATTATCATTAATTTTCTACAACTGTGTTATTAAATCAAATAACGGTTAAGATTATTTTTTTTTTATATTATTGGAAAAAAAATTAATAATATGAACCTACTGATCTTACCTATTAACATACTCGCCGAGTATGTGAGCTCTACCGTCTCCGAGTTGACCAACCCATAGGCCGTACTGATGACCACCGTAGCTGAAAGTTTTCATTTTATGCGTAAATTTATGTTCAACGGTCAATAGATGGCGCCAACACATTTTTTACTTGATATTAATGCATGTAGTTCGTTCTAAGTATGTTTTTCGAACTGATAAACTCTTTCGGCCTAGTTGGAATTATTTTTTTACAGGCACCTCAATACAATGCAATCAGACTAAAGTCGGTCCCTTTCCTGAGAATAGAACCTAGGAAATAATTTACCTGTAGCCCTAGGACAGAAGATCTAAATCTGAAGCGATGATGCCACAGTTAGTAATGTGGGTGAATGACGCATCTATGAAGACCACCTTTCCATCTATATAATAAGCCTACGCTTTCCGTGAAAGAAAATATCGGAAGGAAACTATTGTAAGGCACTTTCTAACTAAATTAATTTTTTCACTTTCTAATAAAGCGCGCCTGGGTAGCTACCACTTGCTTTATCTTGCTAACCTAACCTTTCGCCAAGCCCCAATAGGTTTGTTCCGACAGCATCACTGGAAAGTCCATACCTCCAGGCTTAGTGTGTTTACCATATTGGACCACAACGTAACTTAACATCACGTGAGATTGTGAAATAGTATTAGAAGAAATGTAATTTTAGCCATTGTATTCGTATAAGATATTAATTTATAATTAACAGGCAATCAGTTTTTTTATTCCAACCTGCAACTAATCACCGCTTTATAAACGTTTCAAATGGCTTTTTTTAACCACAAAAGTTTACCACGACTACTCGAGCTTTGGCAGAATCCAGTGTACAATCTTATAAACTTTGATAACGGAATTTGAAATAGCAGTGTCACAGTCATGTTCAGCAATTTGTACTCGCTATAAGCCGTTTGTTAAAAAAATTAGTGCACGTTACCGATGTGCGACTGGTAAAGCCCCATATGGTAACCTCCTACCAGCGACGAATTCAGCGAACTCCCCACGGTTCGATATCTCAGGATCCATGTCTAAGATATTAGTCAAAACATCTTCTGAGGAACACACGAGGTGGATGTCACCCTTTAAAGGGATTGGAGTAACCTGGGCCAAAGGTAAATCTTGTGATATGATTTATAAAAGCATAGTTAATGAGAAACATACATTGATGCAATTTGAGGGCCCTTCAAGAGTTATGTAAGAATAATTTTAGACATTTTAAACTCCCCCTACCTCTTTGTCAGTACCAGAGCGCAAAAGTTCATAAATGTTACCCACTTACTCACCCACTACCCCACCCACATGTTAACTTAAGGATTGGTGCAATTATTACAAAATCTGTTCAAGTAATTAAGTAAACATTGCTTATGTACCACTGTGAAACTTTAGAATAACATAGCTGACAAAATACCACGGGCCCTGGACCCAATAGAGTCCCGGCACACAATGCAGCGAGCTCAGAAATATCCTAAAATTGTAAACAAAATTTTGTAAACATTAAAGTTACACGTTCCAAGCGTGAGACGTTACAAGAAATGATGATGGATGCAATTGCACGGATCTGGTGATCCGCACTTGGGCGTCGGGGTGCAGGTGCGGGTGCGGGTTGAGCCATTGCACGGACGAGGCCTGGTGGGTTCGCTGCAGGGGGCGACGCGGTGCTTGCGAAAGCCACCCCGTGTCGCCCCCATCCCAAATGCGGCGGACGGCCCCGGGGGTTTTAGAGGGTATTTCCGGGCGCTTCACGCCCTGGTGAGTCCCACACTGGCACGG
Organism: Samia ricini; assembly: GCA_014132275.2. NCBI lineage: Eukaryota > Metazoa > Arthropoda > Insecta > Lepidoptera > Saturniidae > Samia > Samia ricini. Next base: position 29,056,944 of record AP028168.1, read on the forward strand.
AGCTCGTCCCTCTGTGCCCCCTTACCTATTGCATTGGGGGACTTCGGTCTCACTAATGCAATAGGTAAGGGTAGTGCGTAAATGCATTTCCCCCGTCAAAAAAAAAAAAAGTGCGGGTGCGGGTGACCGGACTAATGAATTTATGTACTAGTATGCCGTCCGCGTCTAGCTCCCCGTCACTGCGTTAACAGCTATTGACCGGAAAGGCCTAGACAGTTAAATTTCGGGCGAGAGAATGGTAGCTAACAAAAAGGGACCAAGCTGGTGCGGACCTAGGCTTGGACTGCTACCCGAGGGGCCCAGACAAGTAAATTCCGTGGAATATGCCCCATGCTAAAACCTGCGATGGTTAAGGGAACCTAAGGAATCTAAAAGACACTCACAGAACCCATCCATCCATCCATGCAACCGAAAGATGCCCGCTGCTGGGCATAGGTCTCCCCCAAAGATCTCCACGACGACCGGTCTTACGCCACCCGCATCCAATTCTTCACAGAACCCATTTTACTTAATTTAAATTCTAGCAACTTTTATGTTCCACATCTATCAGGCGTACCGTGATGACCAACTTTTTTTACATTGCATAAGTTTAACGTTTGACTACAATATCACTCATATAGGCGCTCGGTGGCACACTTTCATCTTGAAGCTGGTAGCACGCGTATACAGCATATTAGTAACGTGTTATAATTAAGGTGAGGTGAGATGCTTTATTAATAAAATTTTACCTCAGAGAAGACGACATTTTTGATATTTGAACGAATTGTATCATGATTCTCGTCGATTGGCAACATTATGTATTTGGGATACTGATTGAAACTCCATTCAGTTAAATTCTTTTTTAACGGTGCCCTTTCACCTTCCATTTTCATTTTGCCTAATATTGTTTATTAAAACTGTATTTGAAATTGAAATGTATACATATATATTGACAGAAACGTATTTTCACAATTTGATTTTGAAATTATGTCAGAATTTTTGTTATTTTTCTCTCTTGTTTCTAAACGTTATGCACAAAAGAGATTGTTTTCCTTATTGTAAATTAATTTATTATTTATTATTATTATTATTATATTAACTGAGCGTTTTTTATTTAGTAAATGGTGGTAGTTGTGTTGGGTTCGGGATTATTTCGCATTTTTTAAAATCCCGCGTTTTTACGAGTAAACATTTTAAATTTGCAAATGCAAAGGTATCATAGCCATACAGCTATGCCTGACAGAATAAAACAATCACGAAGAGGTGACATTTTCTTTTTATCACTAACAAAATTAGTTTTATTAAATGTTATTTCAGAAATGTAATTATTACTCATTATAAATAAAATCATTAATAATAGTTATTGCTGTATTGCTAATTTAAGAAGATAAGCAATCTTTAAACTTTGGCCGACTTATTGAAACACTATAAATGACATAAATCTTATGGATAATCAAGAAATCTAGAGCGGAACACTATCCGGTGTGAAATTCGTCAGTGCAGCGACCGCAATTTCACTTTCGTGAACTGCTTTCTCGTTTTCTCACTTTCGAAAAAAAGTCAAATAATGTGTGGATCAAACTCGTTTTAGTATATAGTAAATTCTAGTGAGAGGTGTAGTGTCATTTCCGTGAGTTGTGTTTGGATTTTGTTAAGCTTTTAATGGATTTTTAAACACGAATATGGTGTATACAGAGGAGTATTTGAAGGAAAAGCTAACCAAGGAATTGGACGCCGTTCACGTCGTAAGTAGCTGTCAAAAATTTATCTATTGACTTTTCGCCGCGTTGTCGAAAATATTTTATTTTTGAATGAAAATTACACATATTATAATTTATGTGTTAGTAGCAATGGGTAGGAAGTCGAATCCGAATAAATTTACTGTGACAAAAGAGGGTTTGTTACCGGGATTGTTTTTTGCACTACTTGTGCGATGGTGCGTTGCTGCGTATCCTTATTCGGGATACAAAAAACCACCCATGTACGGTGATTTTGAAGCTCAGCGGCACTGGCAGGAGATAACCGTGCAAACGCCGGTCGTGTCCTGGTACCATAATACGTCACAGAACGACTTGGAATATTGGGGCCTTGATTATCCACCACTCACGGCGTACCACAGCTATATCATGGGCCTCGTAGCTGAATGGGTTGACCCAGAATCCGTGCGCCTTTTCGCCTCCAGAGGTTATGAGAATGAATCACACAAATCCTTCATGAGATGGACTGTGTTTCTTAGTGATATATATTTCTTTGTAAGTGCGGTGCTCTCCATCTGTATTGACCTCGAACGTTTGAGGGGAAAAAAATAGTAGAAATGTGTTTAAAAGAATGGACTTATCTACTATACTGTTTTTTTATTATACCCGGGTATAATTTTAATTGATCATGGACACTTTCAATACAATTGTGTGTCACTAGGTCTCTTTCTTTGGGCTACTTTCTTTATTATTGCTATAGAGAATGATGTATTAGCGACTATATTCTTTGTTTTAGCTTTAAATTATAAGCAAATGGAATTGTACCATGCTTTACCATTTTTTGTTTATTTGTTACGTAAATGTTTTGTGGGTATGCCATGGCGAGGTAGGATTCCATATGTTGTCCACAATTTCAACAAACTCGCTATCTCGGTAATATCCAGTTTTGTAATTATATGGTATCCATTTATGAGTTCATGGAATAATGTGTTACAAGTGGCACACAGACTTTTCCCTTTAAAACGGGGGGTATTTGAGGATAAGGTTTCAAATGTGTGGTGTTTTATCAATGTTTTTGTAAAGTTGAAATCTCTATACACAAATCAGGAAATGGCTCAGATATGTCTCATAACAACAGCATTAGCAGCAATGCCGTCATGTCTAGATCTTTTCTTTAGGATAAACAAGAAAAAATTTGTCCTCTCTCTTATCAATGTTTCACTTGCATTCTTCTTATTTTCATTTCAAGTACATGAGAAAACTATTCTCCTGGTGGCCATACCTGTGGCATTGCATTTTTCTGAAGATCCCTTCATGTGTTTCTGGTTTTTGCTTGTTTCTAACTTTAGCATGCTTCCCTTGCTTCTCAAAGATAGTTTATTGATACCATTTATAGCTACTAACTTAATTTACATCATATTTCATGGTATGTGTATAAGATTAGCCTTTCCATATTCGGGTCTAATGTCATTTTTCAATGCTAATAGAGTACAAAGTATAGTTTCATATGAGAAAGCTGAAAATACAGTCTTACTTAATCTAGTAAGTATTAATTTTTTCCTATCATTTATTGGTATGGCTTGGTTAACTATGGCAATTGTGTTTTTCAAACCACCACCACAATACCCTGACTTGTATCCGCTGTTGATTTCCGTTTTCTCATGCTCTCACTTTCTACTGTTTTTCGTTTATTTCAATTACCAACAGTTTGCACTGCCAAAGTGTTTACCCATAGTACAGAAAACTAAAACTAAATAAAATAATGAATCCTTTTTTTTTATATTGTAATAATTAGTTCATTTGTAATAAAGATGTAAGTCTATATAAGGGATTTTATTTAAACTTATTTTACTTTAATCCTACTTTTCTTACTTACATCTTTACATTACTTTTAATCCTAAAGTTATTTGACTGATAAAAGATTATTTATTAGGTGAACATAAATGACGTAATAAATCAATAGGTACTACTTATAATATTTTCTTAATACTTCAGAAATATATCATTTTTTTTATAATAGTGTCTGTTAAAACTTTTTTATTGTAACTATAAGTACAACTGATTTTATGCCTTATGGCAAATGTATATAGTAGTTTGAAATATTTGAGGTAAGATATTGTTGAATCAATTTTTATAAATTAAATTAAAAGAAATATATTAAACAGATATCTAAGTAGTTCTTAGTAATTCTAAGTATTGCTGATTATGCAAACTCCATTTATATTAATGCTAGTTATTATTTTAATTTGCATGTAAACTATTTTGAATATAATTCACAAGATCTGAAAGATTTAACCAGATTGTCTGCTTTAATTCAGTTCCAACATATTCAGTTTGATTCTGATGGAAACATTTGAACAGCCTTTCTTTTTAGTGAATATTGCAACCTTGTAAAAAATTAGTAGAATAACTTCAATAATTTCCAAATAAGAAGGTAGTTAGCAACATTTCAAATTAGATTTCTAGCTAAGACAATTTGTATACAATGTGTAAAAGTAATACAAACCATTGATATTTCTTCTTCAGCCTGTTTCACTGTTGCACTGTTTCACTGTTTCACTGTTGCACACTGTTGTATTTGTCACTTCTAATGGTCACCCTTTCATCACTCCAATTGGTTCTAATAATTTCTACATTTTCATAGACTAGTTATTAGTTGGAATTTAACTTCTATACTTAATAGCTAAATTTAATTTCTATACTGACATGTAATTTTTTAAGTTTTCGCGTTCCATATTTAAAATCAGTTAATTTTAAGGGGTTTTTACGCGTTGGTGAAACCCAGCCGAAACGTCGGGATAGGAAAAAAAAACCAAAGGTAACGTAAAAACCCGTTAAAATTAACTGATTTTTCTATACTGACAGTAGAGAAGAAAGTGTAGAGAAAATCTGGATACTTTTACTACCTGGTTGTGGGACTCTACACAACTAATTCCAGATTATTGGCATGGTTAACACCTTCCTAGACTACCATGGTTAATTGATTTGTGCTGTACAATAAACACCCAGTAAAAATTGTGTTTTTTTTGTCTTGGTTGTGACATTTTTGTTGCTGTTAAATACGAAATCGGTTTTTTTGATCATATCCTAGATTTATCCTAAATGAAGTATCGATTAATCATTAGCTATTTAAGTTTCAATAATTTCCTATAATCCTGAAATAAGCGGGGACATAGTTTCGCCCGGATTCTCGTTTTTTAATATCATGGATAAGGGGCCGAGCAAGTATTACGTAAGGACGATTTTGAGTGTTTTAACCCCCCTAGCCGCATGTAAGGAAACAAGAGTCCTCGAAACCCCTTCCTCTTCTTACGTAAGATTCAACCTTTATTTTTCTAATAAAACAGAAAGATTTCACTATATTACTATTATTTATGACATATAAAATGGATGAAAATTAACATATTTAAAATTTTAATAAACAATAAAAAATTGATTTTTAGTAATAAATTTCGACTTTGTAAAATATTACACAAGAATGGGCTTAACCCATTGCCTCCCTCCAACATAAAGGTATGTATAGATTTTCTTAACTCCCCCTCCTGGGAACCTTTACGTATTTAATGAATGGCCCCTTACACCTCTCCCACACGATTATGTAAGCATTGGTACAACATTGAAAATAAACCAATATTAATAACTAAATATTGCTTACCATCATCAATCACCATTCAGATTCCCTCCTCGTAGCATCAAAAATAAGCAAACCATGAACCCCATTGATGTTTATGTAATACTTGTAGATCCAGTGTAATCTGTCATACTTGACTACGCCTATAGTTCAGTATAGTTCTTACGGTGCTCAACTGATGCTGCCAGAATACATTTTGTGATATTTGATGACAGTTTTGCATGAACAGTAGGAAACAGCTCGTCTTTATGTGTTCATGATGTGTTTCAATTGTTCATTACCGATTACATTAACATTACCGATTTACCTGACAATAAGTTCAAGTATTATGTCAAGCAAGTTTTAATCTCAAAAGGTTATTACAGGGTGGATCATTACGTGAACGATAGTGATGTCTGGAAATAACCCACATCTCTGTGCTTCCACTAAAAACTACGATTTGTATAGTTTTTATATGACAAAAAAAATGATAAACTGCCTCGGTAGCGCAGTTGTATTACATACGACTGCCGTTCTGAGGTCTCGGGTTCGATCCCCGGGTCGGGTTAAGTGATATTGGGTTTTTTCTACTCAGTATCATCCCGGAGTTTGGAATTTGTGCCCGATATGGCGACAGGCTCGCCCCCTGTCACATCTGGGACGGAACTAAGCTCGGCGAAATGTGGGTGGTGTAGTTCGCTACTTCACCTCTGCCTAACCCTTCGGGGATAACAGACGTGAGCATATGTATGTATGTATGTAAAAAATGATATATATTATATTTATGAAAAAAAAAAACCAACCAGATCGAGTTTCTCGCCTGCGCTCTTCTCGACTGGGTTGTTTTCCGAACCGGTGGTAGTGTTTTAGACGTTCATAAGCGCCTTCTTAGGGCCTAAATTGATTAAATAAATTTTGATTTTGATTTTGAACGGATATGCCATCGACACGCTATGGTTTATTCATGAATTTGTCATGTGGTAGTGAGTACACCTTTTCAACAAGTTTTTGTAGATACACTGCCTGTAACAATTAAGACCATCTAACTTTGTAAAAAAAAAAGTCAGGAATAAAGAAGTCAAATTTATTTTATTTAAACACCTACTTTCTTTACTTTAGTAATCATCAAATTTCCCTAATATTCATTTATATATGAAACGTATTTAAATCCACTACCGCTAAAATTGTCTATCACATTCCAGACTGGATTATTCATTAAAAAAAAACATGCTTCCTTGCGTTTTATAACTTTTGCTTAGACTTAGAACAATTATAAGTTAACTAAATTACATATACTCGTACACATCGACGGTCCCTACATACAAAGCGACATGTCTAAATAAAGCCGAGTGAATGTTAAAATCACTCTAGAAATTAATCTATTTACATTTTTTTTCTGCAATGTTTTATTCGATTTTTGAATTTTATGGTGATATTCTCTATGTATATATTTTATTTTTTTCATGCTTTCATGAAAAACCTGATAGATAACCTTGTCGGTCAAGTGTAGGTCAAATGTCATTTTTGAAACGTCGCTTTGTACGTAGGGACCGTCGTCAAACTATTACATGTGTATAGTTACTTAGATGGAATGGATTAAATTCTCAGAATTGTACACATATGGCAATTGCCCATGGCGAAGTTCGTGGTATTATGGTGATCTCATACAGGTTGTAATTTTCGGCTGAGTGCCTCGTTTATTCATACTTGCATACACGCCACAAGCACTGTCAAACAGCAGAGAATATTGAAACCGACAATGTTGTTTAAAAAAAAACCTCCAAATAGGAATGCTGATGTCTTATAATTTTTTGTTGACTTATAAAAAAATACTAGAAAAAAGGCTGGTCATTGAAAACAATCTCTTATGAAAACTAATAAAAAACAAACCTATTTTAATTTTATCTTATATTGAAAGAGCTTTTAATGTTAAGATATGATGTCCAGCTTCACGTGATTAATATAAGTTCTATACTAACAACATTCGTTTTGCGGGGAAAAACGGATTGAGAATACCTTCTGATTCCCACCAAAAAATTTAAACCACTGGTAGCTTAAAATTTTATTTGTTAATCGAAGTATTTTTTTGTTACGTCATCATCATCTTATCTTACCTTGTCCTATGTTTTCTTCTTTCACTCTCCTCTGTCAGCTATCATCTCAACATTCACGTCTTCTATACATATCGTTTTTCTGTATATGTGTTTATTGTTATCATTCACTTAGTTTGTTATTTTCAATAAATTAAACACCCCTCAAATACTTTAAACCTAAAAGCGAGCGTAGTAAATTAATGAGAGGCGATTTTGTTTTTGGCCTCTTACATGTGTGGTAGGGAGTCTAAAATACGACGCACGAACTCATTGTCACAGGCTGATTGATTAAGCCGAAACGTTTGGCATGCGTGCGGTGTGTCGTTTTCACCAATGTTGCATAATTTAACGCATGATTTCACTGGACAGACAGGCGCGCGAGCACGTCCAGTTCGTGCCGCGCCGAGCTGCGATACGAGGTTCGTTTACACTAGGCGTTAATGATGTAAACAAAAAATTAGAACACGATATTCGTCTTATAAGTCAAGGTCGCGACGTCAGACACTAGATAAGCGAGTAATTATTAAATCTTTATGAACTTGACTTAATTATTTTAACTTCCAAATCACTTGATATTTGTTTTAAACGTTACCTCCCACAGTCCTGCACACTACACGCAGGCGTATGAGTCTTTAAGGGAATTTGAGATACGTAAGTTCCTTTATTCACTGTAGGTTTTAATTAGGACAAATTTCGCGTAATTTATGTTTAGATTAGTAAGTCCAAGCCGAGGTCCGTACTACTTTGGCTGCCCTTGCGCTAAGTGTTACTCTCCCGGCTGAGGGCCTTAAACGATCGCTTGAAAAGTTCGATGGATCTGTTAAGGCTTTTCTAGTCAACAACATTTAGTCAGTTAGAAACAAAAAAATTATAATTATACGGGATGCCAGATAAATCTCAGCTACTCAAACTTTATAATTGGGTAAGAATTTAATTTCCTTGGCAAAATATTATTCTATGCCAAATTACAAACATTTTTATATATAATATTAATGGCTGCCCTATCTGGCTTTGTCAGGGTTACTTTATCCTTAAAAAAAAGTATTATTATAAAAATATTGAAGTCATTAATGGGGATACAGGCTATCCTATTTATTAGGTAAGACAAAATCCCACCGAGTATATAAAAATCAATACATCTTGATTTGGGATTTTTATATGCGCAAGATATATCATCCCAGAGTTTGGAATTTGTGCCCGATATGGCGACAGGCTCGCCCCCTGTCACATATGGGACGGAACTAAGCTCGGCGAAATGTGGGTGGTGTAATTCGCTATTTCACCTCTGCCTAACCCTTCAGGGATAACAGGCGTGAGCTTTATGTTAATATTATGACAAATTATCGGTGTTAAGACTCGGTATCTTATGATTATTTGAAGATAAACAGTAGTTTGATTGAAGATTGAATATTGCTCATTATTTATTTCTTATCAGACAGAATAGATTTCAGATTACAATGGTACAAAATGGATGATCCAATCTATTGTAGTTTTATAACTGTCAGGATAAATGGATAAATGATGTTTTCAAAAGTTTTACAACAAAATTGTATGAATTTTGTTGTGTCGTATATATAAAAAAAGTTGCGTTAGTAGTGGCGTTTATGCAATTCTTACGAGTTAACTATTGTGTACTTGTTTTTTTTTTTATAGTTTCTTAAACTACGATATAACTTTATTGAACTCGCATTCGTTGCTTAATTTACCGAAAATATTATGTAATCTATTAACTATTCAAAATACGTTTTGTTTTTGAAATTATATAACTAATGAACTCAACAAAAATGACTATGTGGTTAATTTATACGCGGTAGAAGTAGGAGCGAGAGGTTTACCAGCGAAATCTCTCTATAACCTTCTGAAGGACCTTGGCCTGTCGAGAACTACAGTAAGTTCTATTTTAGAACGAGTATCAAAGGCTGCACTAACAGGTTCCTACCAAATTTGGCTAGGCAGGGCGGGAAACTCGAGCAGTGAAGGTGAGCGTTGATGCGCATCTCAAAGGGGGCCTCCTTAAACCTACACCTAGGTCGCAAGTCCTGGGAACTGCTCTGAGTTTCTCTCTCTGCCACACGATGGACCCGGCACCCGCACGGTGAATCCATGGAATGCTAAGAAGTTTGTCTCTCTCTGTGAAAAGTGGAGGAAAATGAAATGTAATATACCTAGTATATATATAGTGAATAAACTAAACTGCATTCTCGAGCGGGCTAATTTAATTAGATAATTGTGGTTACCAGCCATTTTTTTATTTCTTACTCCCTCCATTAATGTTCTTTGCTGTCACCTCTCGCGCGTCCATCGGTACTGACGCTGTTTTCGGCAAACTAAAGAAAATTAGAAAATCGCAACCTCGTTGGTTTCCCCGTATGACCTTACATGATGATCTTTTGCCTTAAAAATGATTGTTGATTGATGAGAATGCTATCTTAAGATGTTATCTAGGCTGAGTTTACGATCGTAAATGAATTCGTATGTTTCGTGGAGTTAGCTATATGAACTAAGTGTTAAAAAATTTGTGATCTATGTATTATCAATTTTCTTTTTACTTGAAATTTGTTAAGTTTCTCCCTATCATTACCACTTCTACGTTTGTGAGTTTTTTTTTTTACTGTTGAAATTTTGTTATCATTGATACAGCAGACACAAAAATAAATTATAAAATTATTTTGTAAATACATATTATAAAATCAAATCGAAACAGACTAAAGTCGTCTTTATGTATGAACGGACCTCTTCTATGCGTATTCGTCGCGCCAAATTACCCAAGCTAATGAGCAAAGAGGTCCTGTTTATGAGGAAATAATGTGCCATAAGACTTACCGTTGGCGATAAGTTGACGCCAATGTAATGTACACATTTGTGCTTTATTATTCCGTACACAAGCTGTCTGTCGGGCATGTTACTATATATTTTTAATAGTGTTTTTTTTTTACACGAAATAGGTTCAATGCTTTGACCACAATCTCATCTGATGTTAAGAGGTACTGGTTCTCAAGTGATGCTCCCAGAACACAACGATTGGTATTTGGCGACAGGTTTTCAAACTTGAGGCTGGTAGCTACCAAGGCGGGCATCATTATAAAATGCCCTACCACCATGCTATGGTTTCCTCACGATGTTTTTCTTCACCGAAAGCTCAGGCCGATTTTAGAGTCGGATAGGTGGGGATCGAACCCGCGTCGATTGACGCGAAATCCGGTCGCACTACCCGCTGCGCCTTCATCATCATTATGGTGGTTTTTCAATTATACTCGGATTACTATATGATGGATTATGACTTCACTTTGTGATAGGTGCTTGGCAACAGGATGCCATAAGTTAGCCTTCACCCGTGGTAGATGTAGGCCGATATGATGTGCGCCTGATACGAATCTCATCAGCCTTTTCATTGTTCTTGTACTGTACTTTATTTATTTATGTACAGTAATACCCCGCTTAGCGCGACCCCGTTACGCGCGGTTTCACTATAACGCGAATTTCAAATTTCGCGCTCAAATGCCTCGCATCACGCGAAAGAGTGCGTATAAACATAATGTAAAGACAATAGATGTATTTTTCCGTAAAAAAAATAAGAGTATGTATTGCATAAAGTGTTCTTAGAATTAAAGTGATTGATTAAAATGATTTGTATTTTTTTTGTATTAAATTTTGACTATGTTCAATCATAAACCTCGATATACGCGAATTTCAGTTAACGCGATTTTTTTTCGGAACGTATCCCTCGCGTAAAGCGGGGTATTACTGTATTGTAAACAATTTTACAGAGATCTAATTTAAAAAAAAAAACTAAGCAGCCACGGAGGCCGCCATCTGAAATGAATATTTGAAACTTTGGAATAAATATTTTTTTTTATGTTGAAATTTCATAATTTGTTAATTGAAACATACATTTCTCTGGTTTTTTAAATCTATTGGCGCTCCGAGCAATAATAAATATGTATATATAAATTTTATTCCTAATCAAAACATACGATAGTCTGCGTATATATACATTTTAATATTTAATGGATTTATTTAACGGATTCGAAAATCCGGTATTGACCTGAAATTTTGGTGAAGGAAAATATCGTAATGAAATCTTAGTATATTTGTGGGTAGATCGATAAAAGATATTTAGTATTGCTTTCTTAGTTAACTTTATTTGTAAACGTGACATCAGCCATCTCTAGTTGTATGTGCCTGCATTACACCGAGTTTCTTAAATTTCAGTAAATCACCTTTATTTACTACATCGTATCTGAAATATTATCAGTGTTATTAAAATTTAAACTCCCGTTGAACACATGTTTAAAAAAAGTTCAATTACAAAAGAGTGTTTCAGGGTTATTTAGATATTATATTTCATTCAATTTTAAATTTTACATACTGTTTAGTAAAAAGCGTGTTTAACGCTAGTTTATTTTATGATTATGTAATAAGACCGAATGCGCCTTTAGGAAAATTACAGCCTAACAAATTGCCTCGAATATTTTCAAGGATTAGTCATTAGTAACTTTGTCACCAAAATTCCCCATGGTTTACAAGAAATTACGCGTCCGCATACCGCCTGAAAGAATGATGAGTTATTAAGTAATTGGCCCAGATGTGTTACATGACGATATATAGGGTCGATTAGATCATACTGGCACTTGATAGAGTATGACGATTGATTGCCGAAAAAACCCCATGCGAATGTTCGCAGAATAACGTTTGTCGAGTGGTCACGTTTTATATGCGCCGGTACCTACTTACTACTCGTACAACTTTGACATTTGAAAATTTAGTCTAGGGTTGACATGGACAACGCAATGTCATGTATTATAAATAACTATTATAGTTTTATAAAAGAGCCAATTTCGAGTTAAATCCGGACATACGAACAACAATTTAAAAAAAAAATATCACATTCGATATGACTAACGGCTAAAATATACATTTATGAAAAAAATTCACAAAAACAATATTTGTTCATTGTTGTATTACTTTAGTTTTTATTATTACAATAGTATAGATGAAAATAAACATTATCTGTGGTAATTGTAGGACGTGTTTGTTCTATAGCTTGCTCAATATTTATTTACGATAAAGTTTTATTTATAGTTTTTGCTATCTTATTTTTATCTCAGTAGTAAGTCGTTGCGAAATTTTTCGTTAGCCGACGACTAACGTCCGCGTCAGTTCTAATCTCACGATGTATCTGAGCTTCTGATGAAAGGAAATAATGTTATAAATTGTTGAAATTTTGAAGTTATTCTTGTTGAAAATCCTTTATCCTTTTATCGTCTTGGCAACATTATCATTCTACATTAGGTTAGATTGTGGATCTGCATGGTCGTAGAGCATGTTACGAATAATACTCCTTTGGGGAAATACCAACATTAAGTTTGAAAACCTGTCACCAAACATCACCGCTAGTCTTAGTGCGTTTACTATTCTGCCAGTGGGGTAAAAATATACCATATACCAATATGAGGTTCGTGGCAAATTCATTGGATGGGGCCCCAATAAAATTGTCATGTAATTTTAATAAATAACTAAAGTGATCACTAAAGCTTTCAAATATGTACTTAGTCGTGTCGAACTTTAATTTTATCTATAATTTTTACTGATTTTTTTAAGTGTTAGAATTACTTGTATGTTAGGAAAATTAAAGAAAGATTGGTTTTTAAAATAGATCAAGGGATACCAACCCTGTATTATATTTGCTAAGTCAACATTTCTTTGTTAATAGTAGTAAATCACAAGAGTGGTTTTTAATAAAACAAAATTTTGATCCAGCGTTGCGGGATACCCAGGAATGCGGTACAGTCATAGACAACGTCGAATTAGCAGACAAATGATGTCGTGGTTTTAGACACATTGTTTTATAGCGATGTACGTGATTAGGTTCGCATATTGTTACATTATTAAATGCGTAAAAATGTTCGCTGCCTTGTAGTTTAAATTTAAATGAAGAAAAAATCCTTGTCTACTATTTCTATGAATTATCTGAATCGAGCTTTTACCGTAATACCGAAAAATTTTATCGTATTTCCTTACATGTAATACAAATCAATGTCTCTCTTATTGAAATGGTTTTTTTTACAGTAATATTCATTTCATTATATTCCGCACAATTATTCGCTGTCTCGATATAGTTTTTAAATATTCAATGGTTGAAACAAAGAATGTTGTCATGGATAATATTTTTGGCCTAAATATATTCACTTTATCCTCGTATGTTATTTGATATACTAAATAATACCTGTGTGTCCGCGGCGCCCCCGTTACTAAATTCTCCACCCTCCCCCCGTTTTATATATTCTTCACTGGGTATATAGTATAGTTTTAAAATAATCAATATTTCCATGAGTTTAAATTTTTTACGTAGAACGTTAATTATTTTCGAAAAATAAACTAACTTCTTCAGCTATCTGCCAAAAAAAGACCCGTCAAAATCGATCCGGGCGTTTCGGAGATTTGTCGGAAGGAAGAAACAGATAAAATTTTAAAATTGTATTTTTCAGATACATATATGTATTTAGTAAAAAGTTGTTATTTTGATATTACATACAGAGAGTACAATTTTATTTGTTAATATAGATTTGACACCATGTGCGGAGGGTATATGTGAAGGGAGACCATACTTTTCTTTTATTGTTTTACCGGTAGTAAGTTTTTTTTTTTTTTATTGTCCCCCCCAATTTTTTCCTCTGGCGTGACCAGAGACCTTGTTATTACTGTCCTTTTATTTATGATCTTTTATTGTTTTTTTTCGTTTTTTATAGCATGTTCAAAAGAACAAAAGCTTATGTTTTCTTTTTATAAAACTTTTTATTTCTCTTAAATCTAACAATACAGTCTGTTCGTCTAAATTAATAAAATAAAGTCCAGTCTTATGGTTATAGTAGTCATTCAACACTTTAAACAATTAATCAATTCATATAATTAAAATACTTAAATCAATTTAAAGTCAAAATTAAAAACTAAATTACAAATAAAATCAATTCATATAGATTCAATTTAAGTTAAAAGTTAAAACTGAATTCAGAATTAAACTCAAAATTTAAAATCATTTAAAATCCAGAAACAAATTCAGGGCAGCAGTATAAACACTAAACTCTATAGCTTATTATCTAGTTCAATCATTCGATACTCTAAATGAGGCTTCAACATTAAGTGAAACAGTACCGGTAGTAGGTTTGGCTAGGGCTGATTGCATGTCGGGCGAGTCCCACACTGGCACGGAGCTCGTCACTCCGTGCCCCCTTATCTATTGTATTTGGGGGACTTTGATCCTCCAAATACAATAGATAAGGGTAGTGCGTAAATGCATTTCCCCCCGTCAAAAAAAAAAAAAAAAAGGGCTGATTGCATGTGAGAGATTGTCACACACCCCCGGATTCAGCTTTTTTTTTCCGCGGTTCGTCCCTTTGGGTTAAGCTCGACAGCTAGTGCGTAAATGCATTCCCGTCGAAAAAAAAGGGCTAATTGCGTAGAATTTACATAACGGTAGCACCCTAAGCCGAGATTTGTACTATTAAGGTCCAAGAGCAAAGGTCCTTTTAAACTGAACGCCTCAAGGCGATATGTGAGTGACGTTTATTCCATATAACCGTAGTCCCCTGTTTCCTTCCTATAATGCTATTAGCATTATAGTAATTATTTTTATACCAAATCATATACGAGGTGTGTTCAAAAAGTAAGGTGACTTTTCAAATTTCGCGTGCAACGTACTTTTGATTATCGATTTTTTTTTTGTTATGTAGGTACACTCTTTCCGAACATCTGTATCAAGTTTTAAGTGTATAGCATTTTTTGTTTGGTTGTGAGAGTCGTAAAGGTAATAAGTGTTTTGCGTGCTCGGCGATTTCTTGCTATCGAAAAATATGGATCAAAAGATTTGCATCAGATTTTGTGTAAAAAATAAAATAAATGGTTCCGAAAACACTGGAAAAGTTGACAGTTGCATACGGTGAAACTGTTCTGAGTAAAAAAATGGTACAAACTCTTCCAAGATGGCCGGGAAAATGCTAATGACGAGCCTCGATCTGGACGCCCAAGCACGTCAACAACTGATGAAAACGTTCAAATAGTGAAGAAAATTGTTTTGGAAAATCGTCGAATCACTATCAGAGAAGTTGCTGAGGATGTTCGTATATCGCTTGGCTCGTGCCATGAAATTTTTTCTAACGTTTTGGGCATGAGACGTGTGTCAGCGAAGTTTGTTCCGAAATTGCTAAATTTTGACCAAAAGACCGTCGCATGAGCGTCGCTCAAGAACTGTTTAATGACGTCAACGACGACCCAGATTTACTCAAAAGGGTCATAACTGATGACGAATCATGGGTATATGGTTATGATATCGAAACCAAAGTCCAATCATCCCAATGGAAGAGCCCAGATGAGCCAAGACCGAAAAAAGCACGCCAAGTTCGATCAAGTGTCAAAGTTTTGCTCACTGTTTTCTTCGACTACCATGGCGTGGTGCATCAGAAATTCTTACCACATGGTCTTACGGTTAATAAACAGTATTATGTTGAAGTGATACGCCGTTTGAGAGAAGCAATACGAAGAAAACGTCCAGAATTGTGGAAAAAACAATTCATGGCTTTTGCATCACGATAATGCCCCTGCTCACTCATCTTTGCTTGTGAGAGATTTTTTGGCCAAAAACAACACCACAATCATGCCTCAGCCACCATATTCACCGGATTTGGCCCCATGTGACTTTTTCTTGTTCCCCAAAACTAAAGAGACCTATGAAAGGACGGAGATTTGCAACGATTGAAGAGATAAAGACTGCATCGCTGGAAGAGCTCAAGGCTATACCGAAAACTGCTTATGAGAAGTGCTTTGAGGATTGGAAAAACCGTTGGCATAAGTGTATTGTATCTGAGGGGGATTACTTTGAAGGGGACAACATAAATATTGATAAATAAATATTTTTTCTTAAAAATACAAAGTCACCTTATTTTTTTAACACACTTCGTATATCTATCATCGTCATGTCCGTACGTTTTGATTTTTGCCATAAATTACTTATTGTAGAAAATGGAGGAAGTGGAGCCTTTGAAAATGAAAAAAATGCTCGATTTTTATCGTCATTTTCAGAGGTTCGTGAAACAAATTGGATGAAGAAAAAAAAAACAAAAATTGCAAACCGTACAAGCATAACCAAAGTCTGTTTTATTCTATATCTCTTTCGTGTTTTATAACTATTTCTTTGGGTCGCAACGCGATAGCAATATATTTCTGAAATATGCGCCTACTTTTCAAATTTGACGCCGCCGCATTTCCTCTTAAGTGTTCGCAACTAATCAAGACGAAGATTTCACAGTCCTTCATGTAAACTCGCACAGTTAATTAAAAAAAAGTCTAGACAGTTGTAGTTAAAGAATAATTCTAGAATCTTTAAATGTTTTTCTTATGTAATAAAAGTAATATTTATGTGAACCCGCAGTAATTGTAATTTCCGGTAGACAAAGATATTATCACATGAATTATTATGGCGTATTTAAGTAAATTATTAATTAAAAATATAACTAGCTATGCGCCCGCGTTTTATATGTTCTGCACTTCGTTTTTTTTTTTTTTTCTACGGAACCCTATTTTTTTTACTATAAGATAAATAGTAAAAATATTCCTCATAAATTCAAGCATTTGCCCGTAAAACCGTGCATTGAATCGGATTTTATTCCATTTTTATGAGTTTTCATTTTTGTACGCGGACCCTACAATGCCCTACCACCTTGATAGGTGGTATTGTAAGAGAAAGTATGGTACGTTTTTGGTCGCAACGTATCCGTTCTGGAAATTCTGACCTATAGAACATACTCCAAGGACGGCCGAAAACCCTAGTTGACAATGGAGAATTAAAAGTGGTCGTGGTAAAGGATCGCGTTCAATTTATAATTATTAGGTCCAAAGAGAAATTGTATTACCAGGGCTGCCTCGTTTGCATGAAGAGGCTTAAATGCCTCCCGACGGTACGAAACGGAGCATATTTCATCACGCATGTTCCCTTTAATGGTTTCGCCTTACAGCGGGCGGATCAGGACGCCAGCGCGATCTTTCTATAGAAGACATCGAGTCGACGCGAGCCGGGTGCGAACTCTTCTATAGTAAAATCACGCTGGCGTCCCGCCCCGGCCGCAATGTGGCGAAACCAAATGGCGGTATAACGGTAAAGTAGGGGTTCGTGCCCTCGCACCGAGACATGTGCACAAATGCATTTCCTCCTCATCAAAAATTCAAAAAATCAAAAAGGTCCAGAGAGTATACAATATTATAGAGCCATCGTAAAGTTTTCTCTAGGATTTTTTTAATTTCGTAGAATTTCATCATCGTTCTTAGGCTCGTAGTTTATTTAATAGCTAAGAAATCGCAGTCGTTTTGCCAAGCTCAAATAAAAAATTAAATATTAATTTGTTGTTTCCTCAATAATTTTAATACCATATGGCAGTGATTCTCAACCTTTTTTTTTGTTGCGGAACATATTTAACGATTTCAAAATTTGGCGGCACACAAAGAAAATGATAAAAATTATTTACTTAACACACCACACTGCATATTATGCATAATATTTTTCTTTTTAAATGATATAATTTAATAATATTAACATTATTATATATTTGCAAAATTTGGCGGCACACTTGAAATTTGGCGGCACACAAAAGTGCCGCGGCGCAGTGGTTGAGAATCACTGCCATATGGTTTTAAAAGCCACATATAATATGAAATCAAGGTGGCACTTTCCCGTTCAACGCCTCCTGGAAACCGGTAAAAGGTGCTTCATGAACGTCATTGAAAGCCGAAGCGAAGAATTTCACTAACCGGTACCGCAAGGTGTCAATGACCCCGGAAAAAAAAAAAAAAATTCACATTTACAAACAGTCTCTTAGTTCTTTTCTGTTGTCACCGTCTTGTTGAAATAAATATGACCCTGAGTGAAATAAATGATTTATTTATATTATTGTGTGTATAAATGCGTTGAACAATAAATAATTAATTGTTAAGAGCGTTTATAATTTAATACAAACGTAATCCCCTTTTTACTTTCTGGATAATGATATTATAGTAAATATTTCTACACTATATTATTCACAAAGAATTAAACTGCCTTGATAGCGCAGTTGTATTACATACGACTGCCGTTCTAAGGTCTCGGATTCGATCCCCGGGTCGGGTCAAAGTGATATTGGGTTTTTTGTACTCAGTATCATCCCGGAGTTTGGAATTTGTGCCCGATATGTGGGGCGACAGGCTCGCCCCCTGTCACATCTGGGACGGAACTAAGCTCGGCGAAATGTGGGTGGTGTAGTTCGCTACCTTCACCTCTGCCTAACCCTTCGGGGATAACAGGCGTGAGCATATGTATGTATGTATGTAATTAAATTACATGTTATTTTGATGAACCGGTATTAAAGTCGACGCAAAAATTAACAACAATATCTATACTATCCATATCCAACATCTATACTAATAAATAAAATTGAAGTGTCTGTTTGTAATGACAAAATTAATTATTTTTACTATATAGATATGAATGTACATACGATACCTACATCGAAAATACATTGATCACATTTTTTGTCTGTCTGTCTGTCTGTTTGTTGCGGGTAATCTCTGGAACGGCTGGACGGATTTCAATGGCACTTTGTTTTGGTAGATAGTTGAAGTTACTCCGCGTAGTTTTTTTTTACGAAAATAATTACGGGTTCCGTTTAAAAAAATTAAAAAGCAGTGAAGAATATATTTTACCTAAAAATGTTTAACATATGATTATGTACGATGATACAGTGAATAATTGTGAATGTTAGGAATTGTTATATGCGGACAGAACCGCCAGGTACAGCTAGTAAATAATAAGAATCGTAAGTAAGCGTTCGCGAAACAGCCGTGCCGCAGATGGCCTGAATTGATGCCAATTTGCGCCCTACATTTTACGCCTAAATCGGTTTCGAAACGACTATATTGTGAGAAACATCCTTGTTGTACATGCGGGTTATAGGATTTTAATCGGAAGATGGAGACTTTGAAGCAATTATGGCGCGCAGTTGATACCGATTCACTGACTATCAACGTAGAGCCTAAACCGCTGGGCCTATAAACTTTAAATTTTGCCCATAAAAATACCTTATATATTGTAAGTATTCATTAAGAAAGTACTTTTGATAATTTCACACCTAAGGTGGGCAAAATAAGGTATAAACCGTTGTAAGAATATCCGTCATTTTCATACTAAGAAGTACGATATTTAATATACCTGCTTCTGGTTTTTTTTTTTTTTTTTTTAGTTCCCGTCATCCTCTAGCTTGACCAGAGATCTTTTTATTACTAATTAATACTTTATTAATTTCTTATCTTTTACTTTTTTCATGGTGTACTCTTTTCTTTTATCTTTTATGTGCAGTTTATTATTGTGTTCTTTTTATTTTCTTTGGCTAGTTCTTTTGCCTCATCCTCTTACTCTATACATTTATTTCGTACTTAAACACGTCATTTTATTAGTTAAACTTATAAATTTAGTAGTAACAAATATGAAATTAAAGGAGACAATACGAAGGATGAAGAGACAGTAGACAGAGCAGATACTTAGACTAGTTAGACAGAAGATAGAACTTAGTCTAGGGCAGCACTTTACATGTCATTTTAATAATAATAATGTCAGGAACATGTCAATTTTGAATCAAAAATTCAAAATCTAGTTCCAGGATCAAATACAAACTCAAAACCAAAATTAAAAAATAATCAAAATTAAATTAAAATCAGTCAAAATCAGAATTAAAATTAAAATTTTTAACCTAAACAAATCAAAAACAAATTCAAAAATTAAGTCAAATTTACAAATTTACAGTTCAGTCTTGAACATATTCCCTAGTCACATCACCTGCTTCTGGTTAGAAATGAAACTACACGTACATCAGCGTTTTTCAAAATTTCACCACTAAGAGAGTGAATTAGAGGTTAGTATTTATTTAGGTTACAAGTTTATATGAGAAGTTCGACATGTTTGAAGTAACAACGATTAACTTTCACATACTTGCTTCTCGTTAGAAATAAATTAACATGTGTCTGCATGCAGGGGAAGAATATCGAGTAGAGAATATATAAAACGCATGCGAAGGCGCGGGCATAGCTAGTATAATGTTTAAAATCAACACAAAGTGACTGCAACGACTTTGTTACTCAATGCGCGCTCATGACCCTCAATAAATCCGCGGCATTTAGAAGAACAAGCGAATTACATTTTTAATTATGGCAAATTATATTACAACATAATGCGATAATGTATTACGTATATTTATTGCCTATTACACGACATATTACTAGTCACATTATCTTTGATCAGAATATATATTATGTTTAAAAGATTACATCTAAAAATGTTTACTAATGTGCAAAATAATTATAAAAAAACGTAATATTACAACATGCCTCATAGAGAAAATATTACCGACCGATAACAAAAGAGATTTCTTATAGCATTGTGACGTGAGTTAATAGATTCAATTAAAAAATGATCGTAATCTGTATTTTGGGAAAAAGAACATTGTTTTAAAAAAGTTATTACTCAACGAAACTAAATAAATAATACATACGGATAGTTAACCTCAATTATATTGGAGCAATTGAAAAAGTATATAAGCACAATGTTTTTTCACTAATATTCACAAATAGTAAGTGATATCAATCAAAATATTCAATTTAAATCACTACTGAATATAATTTATTAGCACATATATAATTCGCACTTGTATGAAACTAAAACACGTGTTGTGAATGTATAAACTAGAAACATGTTGATAAATATTATAAATATGAAAACAGTGATCAGAGGTGACGAGCGTACCAACATGCGCGACTAATATCGAGGTTCAATTTCTATTTTGTTGGTAGCTTTTTTTTTCGAGACTTAATGAGCGGTTAAGCAGACAGCTTCATACTGTTAATTTTGTGTCACAGATGCGCGCGCATCTTAAAATTTCACTCTCATCATTTTTTCATAACGCGCCTAAAGAAGTATAACTTCAAAAAGATTTATTGTTAAGGCTAATAGTCTAGGTAGGTGGGCGCTGAAATGTACGGCGACAAATCCCATCCTTTTTCCTTTTATATGCCTTCTCTTTTTGTGTTACCCCCCCCCCCTTCCCCTCTCACCACTGCATAATCAGCCAAGTGATTGAATTTGATCGAAAAACATCTCGAGAACAATACATTATAATAAAAATACTTTTAATTGTCCGTTTGTCGGAAATTAGTGTTGTACAGTGTCATCGAGTACACAGTACACAAGTAGGAGGCTTCCTGACGACGGAGAACAGTGGTGAGTCCCATTTTTCCACACTCCATACTTCATTGTCGCCGTGCAGTGTTTTCGTGCCCTACCAGCACACGATTTAACTAATATTTTGTACTATTAAAGAACCAGCCTGAACAAATATCATTAAAATTACGCTTTCTGATTTAATGAACTTAGACCAATATATTATTTTTGATGGGCATCGGTACAAGAGTGAGAAATTGATTTTATGAAAAATTATCATTTTCGTAGTTTTGTGTTTCTGTACCTGGGTTTTATTTTATAACTTAAATAGACGAAGGAAATCTAATCAATTCTATAAAATAAAGAAAAATATGGATAATAATATTAATAACTAGAGGGCGCCCGCGATTTCCTATACGCGTTTTATCTTGAACTAGCTGTTTGCCCGCGGCACCGCCCTCTTCTCATATATTCTTCACTTTTCGTTTTGCGAATATTATAAAAAAAAACTGGGTAAATCTATACTAATAAATAAAATTGAAGCGTCTGTTTGTGATGTCAAATTAACAACTTTTTATTAAATATTAATGGAAATACGGTACCTATAACAAAAATACATTTTTTTAAATTGTGTCTGTCTGTTCTGGCTAATCAATAAAAAAAAATATCTATATAATCTCCGGAACGGCTGGACCGATTTTGACGATCCTTTTTTTTGGAAGATAGCTGAAGTTACACCGTGTAATTAGGGTTACGTAAAGTGGGCGGAGCCGCGGGCAAACGGCTACTTGTTATTAAATTACGAATACTGAGAACTGTACTGGGTTGTACTCTGCTTGTCCCAGAACCATTTAATAATAATGAATATTTTTTAGCATGCGCGTTAGTCATATATAGGGTGTAGGTATTGTTAATGGATTAAATACAGTATAATGAATAATTTGTCTGCGTTTAGTCTACATCGGCCACAGGCTAAACCGCGGTTACTTAATGTCTCTAGTCTTTGCGGTCACACGCGAGGACGAATTGCGACATTTCTTTGCAAACGTTTAAAGATTTTAATAAACGTTCGTATGCGTTTTCAATGTTTTTTTTTTTAGTTTTTTTTTTTTTTTAATCATTTATTTAATCAGGGCTTTTACACTTTAGTGTATGCCAGCCCTATCGGAGCATACCCAATAAATCTTACAAAACAATAAAAAAAACATATACAACCAAATTAAATTATCTCTTAACTTACTATTTGTAAAAATAAAGTTCCATAGCATACTAGCAGAATCGGACATCGGTTCTGTTAGTACACACCATGGAACATGCCTATATCTAAATAACATAATCCTAATGACAAAACCAAAGAACTTCTAGCCGCCGCATTTCGGGTGCATACCACCAACAGATGCTGAGCGTCTTCGACTTTTCCACAATCTTCACAGTTAGGTTAGGTTAGATCTAGTGAATGATCGTCATAATTTTAATACTAGAAGTAAAGACAAGTTGGCCGTCCCACGCTTTAGGTTAAGTAAGTGTAATAAAAGCTTTATAGGTAATAGTATTCGGTTTTACAATAAGATCCCAAGTAACATTACCGATTTACCTGACAATAAGTTCAAGTATTATGTCGAGCAAGTTTTAATCTCAAAAGGTTATTACAGGGTGGATCATTACGTGAACGATAGTGATGTCTGGAATTAACCCACATCTCTGTGCTTCCACTAAAAACTACGATTTGTATAGTTTTGTTATATGACATAAAAAAATTATATATATTATATTTATGAAAAAAAAAAGAACCAGATCGAGTTTCTCGCCTGCGCTCTTCTCGACTGGGTTGTTTTCCGAACCGGTGGTAGTGTTTTTAGACGTTCATAAGCGCCTTCTTAGGGCCTAAATTGAATAAATAAATTTTGATTTTGATTTTTTTTTTAGGTGAGTCTACTTTCCTCATTATATACCCAAATCTGTTAAATGGAACTTGGCCCAGAACGAAACCTAAAAAGCTGTTTTGATTTGGCCTCGCGTCAGCTTGCATCCCACAAACCAAGATATATGGGGTGGTTCACTTTGTACTGTTTTATACCATATTGTTTTCACTGTGTATTTCGTGTTTTTAACCTGGTTTAAGGTGATTCGACACGTTAGGCAAAATTTCTTAGAGTATTTTAACTTAGTATATAAATATATATATATATATATTACAATTAAAAGTTACGGTCGCGAGGTTCACCCAGAAATTTTCCCAAAAACACTTCCTTTTTTTTTAAATCACGGAAACCTTTTTAAACTTGCGTAAAATACTAACGAAAACCATAGTATGGAGATATTTTGTCTGCCGATACGCCATTCCCCTTTCGAGCCTAGATAAGAAACAATTATTTTAATTATACGACAACACTTTTTCTAGATTTTGTTGGCTCATTAGATATCCGATGCAGGTAAATAATATATTTATTGATAGTACAATAAAATGTATTTTTTTTATTATATAGTTGCTGAGGGACAATATTTACCATTGAAATTTATTAGTAAAAGGTGTAAAAAAAAAAAACAGATTGTTCCAATATGAGGAACAACTAAATAAATATTATTATTATTAGGTAATATTAATATTATGTTTATTATTTTTCTATATAGCCATTATTATGTAGGTATATATATATATATACAAATATAATATGTAGATGTTTAAAGCGAGCGACACATTCCATAGATTAATACGTGAAGTAAAAACTTTGTACCCCTGTTTACGAAAATTGCGCGGACGGAGGAGTATGAAATTTCGCACACTTATAGTTTACATAGTGAGAGAACGAATGGGAATGCTAATTTAACATAGTGCTAATGCATGTTAAATACGTAATTATACAAACATTAGGTACATATGTTTAGCTCGTCACTCCGTGCAGCTCGTCACTCCGTGCAGCTCGTCACTCCGTGTAGCTCGTCACTCCGTGCCCCCTTATATATTGTATCTGGGGGACTTTGATCCTCCAAATACACAATAGATAAGGGTAGTGCGTAAATGCATTTCCCCCCGTCAAAAAAAAAAAAAAAAAAGGTACATATGTTTGTATTTTCACTACGTAGGTTCAAACATATTAGCTTCAAATGTTAATATATATTTACCCCATAAAGCTGACGGACGAAAAAGAAGATTACATGCAGCTGAGATGCGAATGTTGAGATGGATGTGTGGGGTAACAAGAATGGACAGGATTAGGAATGAATATATTAGAGGAAGTTTGAAAGTGGCGCCAATAACAGATAAGTTAAGAGGCGGTCGTTTATCCTGGTATGGACATGTGATGCGCAGGGAGAAAGAGAATGTTGTAAGAAAGGTATTGGATATGAATGTGGACGGTTACATGAGAAGGGGAAGACCAAAGAAAAGATGGATGGACTGTGTGAAAGATGATATGTTTAGAAAAGGAGTGAATGCGGAGATGACAACAAATAGAGAGGAATGGAAGAGGAAGACATGTTGCGCCGACCCCAAATAAAAATGGGAAAAGGGTAGGGAGATGATGATGATGATGATGTTAATATATATTTACTTTATTGAAGGGGACGCCTTTCTTAAGCAATGAAACCCCAACTTCTCTATATAACGTGGACTGTATTTATTTATCTTGGAATTACACGTATTTAGAAACTATATTTTGCCGGTACAATTTTTTTTTGACCTAGCTAATGCTGTTGACCGGAAGGGTCTTTACAGCTTCACCGAACTTTGGGGGCGAGTGCTGAAGGCGCTCAGCCGCAAAAGGTAACTAGAACAAGGGTTCGAACCTCGGCTTGGCCGCTACCTGAGTATGAAAGCTCCCGCGGAATTTTGATCCTAGCTAGCTAATCTCTACATTTTTTTATTTAACATAAAATATAAAAAAAAGTTCCTTACAGGACCTATGTCATTTACACACAAGTGGTACATATGATATATCTCTCTCGTGTTTCTAGGTGTGTGTGTGTTGTAAGGCTTGTGAATCGCGATGTTATTCTCGTAATTGAATGTTAATGATTTAAGGAAAGAGGTTCATTTGTCCTCAACATTTATCATTTGTCTAATCAATTTGTTATGACCTTTCCTTATTATACTTCATAAAAGTATCAACCAAAAGGAAGAGAAGAGCGGAAAAAAGAGTAGTGCGGGACGTTCATTAACTTAGTTAATTGTATGCTAAGTCGCAGGCCGCACAAATATCAGCCAAGGGCTGCATGCGGCCCTCGGGCCGCAGTTTGACGACCGCTGATCTAAATATAACACAACTACACATATAAAACAAAGTCGGGTTAGTGACGACACCATTTGTAACTAAAGAACGGCTGGACCTATTTTTATGATGCAAATTTATGAGCAAAATTTTTGGGAAATAAAGTTCTCGTGTCTAAAAATAAGGTCAAAACCGTCTGGCACATCATAAATAAAGAAACAGGAAATAGTAAAATAAATAATAATACACTTAATCTGAACGTTGACGGAGTACATATTTCAAACAGTTCAGAGGTTGGTAGCAACTGTTTTTCAGGACTACTTCACTAACATACCTCTTGAAGTTACAAAACATATAACTTCATCACCCCAAGGTGCCGCATTGCTCCTTAATAACTTAAGTGCTCCTATAAATTCAAAATTCTACTTTACATCTATTACTGCAGGTGACATATTAAAAGCCTTCAAGCAATTAAATTTAAAACATACACAAGACATATGGGGAATGTCGGTAATGGTTCTTCAAACCATGATTGTTAATATTTCACCATATTTAACGGATGCATAGCAACAGGCACTTTTCCTAATTTAATGAAAATAAGTAAAGTGGTACCCTTGTTTAAATCAGGTTGCAGAAGTAGTCTTGAAAATTATAGACCAATTTCAGTACTTCCATCGATTAGTAAGATTTTCGAAAAGATTATGCTTAATCAGTTAGTTGAATACTTTAGAGCAGAAAAGATTTTAGATGATCGGCAGTTTGGTTTCACGAAAATCCAAATCTACCACTGACGCTGGTGCAACGTTAATAAATCACATATTGGGAGCTTGGGAGATTTGGCAGGATGCAATAGGTGTATTCTGCGATCTCTCAAAGGCCTTTGACTGCGTTGATCACAGTACACTTATACTGAAACTAAAACATTATGGTGTTTCTGAAACCTCTGTCTCCTTCCTGGCCTCTTACTTAACAAACCGATGTCAGAAAGTAAATGTTAATGGGGTTACCTCCACTGGGTCATTAGTTAGAATCGGTGTGCCGCAGGGGTCGATTTTGGGAAGTGGTGGAGGGGGAAAACTTTTCTCCTCCATCCCCATTGGGCCATTGAACTGACGGGCCCGGTGGGTTCGCTGCAGGGGGCGACGCGGCGACATGCGAAAGCAACCCCGTATCGCCCTCAACACAAATGCGGCGGACGGCTCCGGGGGGTTTTAGTGGGTATTTCCGGGCGCTTCACGCCCGGGTGAGTCCCACACTGGCACGGAGCTCGTCACTCCGTGCCCCCTTATCTATTGTATTTGGGGGACTCTGATCTTCCAAATACAATAGATAAGGGTAGTGCGTAAATGCATTTCCCCCCGTCAAAAAAAAAAAAAAAAAAAAAAAAAGGGGTCGATTTTGGGACCGTTTTTATTCCTGGTTTATATTAATGACTTACCGCTAATGGTTAATAACTCAGCTGATATGGTTCTATTTGCAGACGATACTTCACTTATATTTAAAGTAAAAAGAAAAAAATCAGAGATTAGGCACTTAAATAATACACTAGCAAACATTTCCAAATGGTTTGCCTTAAATAATTTACTTCTTAACACTAAGAAAACGAAATGCATAAAATTTATGTTGCCCAATGTGCAACATATTGATTGTAAGTTAGAGATAGAAGGGAATTTAGTAGGCTTAGTTGACAAAACTCTGTTTTTAGGTATCACACTTGATAATAAGTTACAATGGGATCCGCATATTAAAACTTTGGCAGGAAGGCTTAGTTCCGCTGCTTTTGCGGTTCGGAAAATTCGCCAGTTGACGGATATTGATATTGCTACTGCTAGGTTAGTCTACTTTGCTTACTTTCACAGCTTAATGTCTTACGGTATTTTGCTGTGGGGTACAGCAGCAGAGGTAGACACCATTTTTACGTTACAAAAGAGAGCTGTTCGAGCAATATATAATATCTCGCGAATCTCTAAAGAACAAGTTTCAAGAATATGATATCTTAACTTTGCCCTCCCAATACATCTTCGATAACTTAATGCATATTCGTAAAAATTTAGACAAGCTAGATCTAGTGAATGATCGCCATAATTTTAATAGTAGAAGTAAAGACAAGTTGGCCGTCCCACGCTTTAGGTTAAGTAAGTGTAATAAAAGCTTTATAGGTAATAGTATTCGGTTTTACAATAAGATCCCAAGTAAAATTACCGATTTACCTGACAATAAGTTCAAGTATTATGTCAAGCAAGTTTTAATCTCAAAAGGTTATTACAGGGTGGATCATTACGTGAACGATGGTGATGTCTGGAAATAACCCACATCTCTGTGCTTCCACTAAAAACTACGATTTGTATAGTTTTTTATATGACATAAAAAAATTATATATATTATATTTATGAAAAAAAAAAAAGAACCAGATCGAGTTTCTCGCCTGCGCTCTTCTCGACTGGGTTGTTTTCCGAACCGGTGGTAGTGTTTTAGACGTTCATAAGCGCCTTCTTAGGGCCTAAATTGAATAAATAAATTTTGATTTTGATTTTGATGTTTCATTTGACTAATAAAACAATAGAAGTGTCCACGAAATTTTTGTTTATAGGGATCGCCTTTTTTGTATCTTGAGAACAGATTGACTGAGTTCGATGAACTTTGTTTTGTTCGTCTCTCGAACTCGAAAGTTCCCTAACGCATTGGAAGAAAAACTCTTCGCTAATAACCCAAAATGTTTTGATGCTAAGCCGAAACGAAAGTTCGTCGGAGCAGATAGTTTATGATATAAAGAACGTTAATCTCATCGTGGCTATAGTTGAGAAATATTACTTTTAAGTAATGAATACGCAGTTTGTATTTATTAACAACTAGGTTTGTGCCCGCGGCTGCGCCCGCGTTTCCTATATTTATTCACTGTCTTTTAATTTTTCTATACGGAACCCTAATTATCTTCCTAAAAAAAATAATACTAAGATAAAGTAAAAATATTTTTCATATATCATAGCACTTGCCTGTAAAACTTTAAGAACCTTAATTATTTTCGACAATTAAAAGTGCCATAAGTCACCCGGAGTAATTTCAGCTATCTACCAAAATAAGTCCCGTCCAAATCGGTCCAGACGTTCCGGAGATTAGCCGATAAAAACAGACAGAAATAAATTAAAAAAAAAATGTATTTTTGGTACAGCTATCGTATATACATTCATATCTATTATTATTCAATATATGAATTACAAACAGACACATCAATTTTGTTTATTAGTATAGATTGATTAATATTTGTCGTAAATCTAGGTTAAACTGTATTCCTAAATACGCAGTTGAGAATAAGGAAAATGACATATTGTTTTTATAACGTAACAACTGTATTGATATTTTATGACTAATTGTCATTCTGAAAATTCGCATGTGCCTTATTTTATATTCATCTACCATAGAGATCTTTAGACTTCCAGTTACTTGAGCGCGTATGTCTTTTTTGAAGTGGTATGATACGTCCAATAAAATAAATTATACGATTTATTTTACAGTGTATATGAATTTACGATTAACATGTTTAAGATGCACTATAGATATAGTTTTAAGGTTAGCATAATATAGTTATATGAAGCGCTAGAAAAATCAAGCGAATGAGCAGCTTAACAGAATGAACTAACTAATCAATGAAGCGAATGTAAAAACAGGAACAACTAATATTTTATTAGGGACCGTTTTTTAGTTTATTTATTTATTTATTTTTTAGGGAAACATACCACTGAACTGTTTTATTTTTGCCTATTTATAGATGATCATCATATTCCATCCACCCATTGAACCGAAAGACGTCCACTGCTTGACATAGGTCTCCCACAAAGATCTCCACGACGACCGGTCTTGCGCCATCCGCAACCAACGGATTCTCGCGACCTCCACTATAAAATATATAAAACAAAAAGGACACTCTAATAATCAACACTTTACTAGTTTGAAATATCGATCTTTTGGGCGTCGATGCTTTGTGAATCGATTCATTAAACTTAGATTGAAATCGGTTCAGAAATCAATCTTTTTCGGAAAGGATTCCCATCCCTACTTAAGGGGCTGATAACATCGGACGCCTACCGTACTATGTCCGTGGTCTGGTCGTACGTGTTTTAACACTATTATGCTGTTGACTGGAAGGGCTTTACAGCTTCACCGAACGCTTCGGGGTGAACGCTTAGTACGCTCAGCCGAGTGGTAACTAGTAGCTACCCCACCAAAGTGGTATGGCTGCGAACTTAGATGCTACTTTCCGCGAAATTTGTCCTAGCTACATATAAGTCTAATACGTACTATGCTAGTGCGTGAAAGTGTCACTGTATCGCGCCGGCGATGGGTACGGAGGCCTTCTTTATTGGAGATCAGAACGCGTTCTGGGCCGTTGCCGTAAACGAATTACATAAACATATACTTTACTAGCTGTGCCCGCGACTTCATTCGCGCTTATTCAATAAACACTATCCATTGGACCAAATTGTGAATATAAGACAGATAGTCCTCGCACTTATTACACTCTGATTTAAATCATTACCTACCCTAACATTGTCTGACATTTACATGGAATGTCCTAGAAGTCGTATTTATTGTATTTGTCATTATAACGCCTGATGTTTATCTACCTCTGGTTAAAGATAAAATCTTTTTTAATAGATTAGCTTCTATAAAATACTAGACAAGCTTCGTGACACCGAAAAAATATAGATATTTTTTTAATGTTTTGTAAGATTAATTATTGCACGTAAGCGTCATGAAAAGTTCTTCTATTTGATAAGACATTATTAAAATCAAAATTTATTTATTCAATTTAGGCCCTAAGAAGACGCTTATGAACGTCTAAAACACTACCACCGGTTCGGAAAACAACCCAGTCGAGAAGAGCGCAGGCAAGAAACTCGATCTGGTTCTGGTTATCACAGTCTAGTTCCATGGAACCTTGTTATACTAACATTAAAATATTTTGTACTGCCCTTTTTTCATAAAGTAGTCTTATTTTAAATATAAAAACACGTAGTTTTTATTTTGATGTAATGTAACAGCTTAATTAAGCCTTAGTAAGACCAATAAAAGCATTTTAGGCAATAGTGTCTACAACATGGTGCCAAAGCACATTACCGATTTACCTGGCGATAAGTTTAAGCACTATGTCAAACAGGTTTTTAATATCCAAAGGTTATTACAGGGTGGATTATTACGTGAACGATAGTGATGTCTGCACCCCTCTTTGTGCTTCCACTAAAACTGTTTATTGTTATTATGAATTGTATAATTTAAACAACTTAAAAAAAAACATGTAAAGAAGAACCAGATCGAGTTTCTTGCCTGCGATCTTCTCGACTGGATTGTTTTACGAACCGTTGGTAGTTTTTTGACGTTCATAAGCGCCTTATCAGGGCTAAAATTGAATGAAGAATTTTTTTATTTGAATTGAAAATTCTAAGCTATGTCCCGGGAGGCATAACTAGAAAACCAGTGCTCCTAGGCTTTCATCTTAGCTCACATCGCCAATTAGCATCTGGTGGGATTGTGTTCTAACGCTATAATAATAATAACCTACTATTAGTTTAATCTCAATATACGTTTATAGTATAAGACTAGCTGAGTGCCCGCGGCTGCGTCTGCGTTTCATAAATTCTTCTCTGCGTTTTAATTTTTTATACGGTACCCTAATTGTGTTCCTAAATTTATTTTACAACTAAGTTTAAGTAAAAATATTTGTCATAAATTATATACACTCACTTGCCTGTAAAGCTGCATTGAATCGGATTTTATTTACATTTTTATGAGTTTTATTTTCTTTACGCGGAACCGTCATTATTTTCGAAAATTAAAAGTACCCTAAGTTACCCGGAGTAACTTCAGCTATCTATCAAAAAAGTCCCGTTAAAATCGGTCTAGTCGTTCCGAAGATTACCCATTACAAGCAGTCAGAAATTTTTGAATTTTTTTTTTTTGGTATAGGTGTTTTCGTATATACCATAAATTCATATCCATTAAAATAATTACAAACAGACCCTTCAATTGTATTTATTAGTATAGATTATGTGGAGTTTTCATGCAATTAGACGCGACAATCGACTTATGTAGGTCGGCTGATGAAGCGAGGTCAAGGCGACACAAGCTTCCGAATACATTGGCACGTGATTGAAGATTTTCCTGTGCGCGGTTTACTTTAAACATAAAAACTTCATAAATTTGCATGGTGTTACAACTTTTTTTTTAATATCCATTTACCACTATAAATGTGTTCTGGTAACTTTATTCGAGAGCATTTGTTTACGCTTCGTCAAATTTATTGGCTACATCGTCACTTAGCATCAGTTGAGATTGTGGTCACATCTTAAACTTGTATAGTATATTAAAAAATGGTAAGTGACGATGTGGTCCTGGGCGGCGAACACATTAAGCCTAGAGGTACAGGTTTTCAAGCGATGCTTCCGGAACACAACTTTTGGTGTTTGCCGACATGTTTTCAAAACCGAGGGTGGGAGCTAGCCAGACGGACATTATTAAGCGAAATGTTTTACCACCAAGTTCCTGACATTGTCCTTCACCGAAAACTCAGGTTCATTGTAAATTTTGATAGGATTGGTGGGTTTGTTAGGTACATTGTTAGGTTTATTGGTGCGGAACCCGACCACGCTACTAACTGATCCATCATCGCTTCGAATATCGCATCCAAATTCCTATGTCTTCATATCTGTGTTTTTGTGAAAGGGCTGTTATATCTAGTAGTCGATTGAACCAAGTTCACGATACACATTGCGAGAAAACTGTCATAGTGACTGGGTTTCAGGGTGGATCATTACGTGAACGATAGTGATGTCTGGAAATAACCCACATCTCTGTGCTTCCACTAACATTATTAAAACTACGATTTGTATAGTTTTTTATATGACAAAAAAAAAATGATATATATTATATTTATGAAAAAAAAAAGAACCAGATCGAGTTTCTCGCCTGCGCTCTTCTCGGCTGGGTTGTTTTCCGAACCGGTGGTAGTGTTTTAGACGTTCATAAGCGCCTTCTTAGGGCCTAAATTGAATAAATAAATTTTGATTTTGATTTTGGGTTATATAGATGCATTGTATTATATAGATATTTAGATGATCTTGCACATTCATTTGTAGGACGTCATGATAAGGATATTTGCTAGGGGATTTAGACCTTCATGTCAAATGTTGTTAGGTACGAATTTCATTGCAATGTTTTTTCCAAGGTTGTAAAAATATGAAGCATTATATTTTAGCATTGATAATAACGGCGTTTACTGGTCAGAAGCGACCTTGAACGGTATTTCTACATTGATCAATTTAAAATATAATAATAATGAATTTATAGAATACAAGCTTTGGCTACGAATCCGCCCGCGTGGAATTCCATTTTTGTAAAATGACTATTTCAATAAAATATAGACACATATCGTTCACAACTTGATATAAACTAAACATGTGATTTATTTTCATACAAACAAAACGAAAATCGTAGAAATCCGTAATTGATGATTCTAAAGTCCTTCCGAGTATTTTTTAATTCTGAATTATAATCGTATTTCATCTATAGTGTTTATTTCCATGTATTTCTAATTTTCTCTAAAAACATTGTAAATAGCTTCATTTCTCAGTTAAGAACATAAAAAGTTTCGTGATCGTAACTTGAAAACTGAGTTATAATTTCCATACAAATTTTGTATCCTTTTTTTGGTCCACTCGGGGTGAGTTTTAATTTTTTTCTTTCTATCCTATATGTAACTCTGGGATATGGACTACTTCTATGCCAAACTTCATTCGGTAGTTTGCGTGATGCGTGCCGACAGACAGATGGTCAAGAATCCTAGAAATCCCGTTCATTCATTGATTTTAAAGTCCCGCCGAGTGGTTCTCTTCTCAAATATGTACAGATTTTGTTTTTCTGTTTTGTGTTTAGGGCTTTTGCAAATGTATTAACTCAAAATACATAAATGAGTTGGTATTTGAAATAAATCAGTTATTGGTTGAGTAATTGTCTCAAAAATATTTTGTAACTCGAAACTGAGCTGTAAACAGTTGCAAGGACATATCGCGGTAAAAACGTTCACCGTTCGGGTTTTTCAGAGTACGTGATAATATAATTGTCAAATCTTTTTTTTTTTTTTTTTGAAACCATGTTATTATGATCAATTTTGTAAATTCCGTACAGCGATTTTCAAACTTTAATCCGTTGGCCCCGTTTCATTTAAAAAAGAAGAGGGCGGAGAGGAATCGTTGGTTTTGATTTTGTATTTCGATATTGTGGATTACATAATTTATTATTTACTGAAAATTAATGTCTTGTCGTAATTAAAATCCCAGGTGAAAGAATTGAACACAAAACAGTTTGATCCGTTTATATTTGTAGCTCGGTTGTGTCTCTCTCTTGTTCTTCATTGCGATATTCCGACTCGAAATGGACTATCTTGATCGTTTTGTGGTTCGCTTATTAGTAATAGAAAGGGATTTCAGAATGATCTAAAAGTTGATGCCTCTGTTTAAGTCAGTTCTCTGATCGACAATGGTGGATTGTTTGTAACGGTTTCTTTAATCGGTGTTTACTTTTAACTGTGAAGTCATATTTTTATTGCGATAATAAATGTTTTCTAAGCGTCTAGTCGACCTAAGGTGTTTCAATGTAGACATTTTTTTCTTCAAATTCATGTAAAATTCTCATTACTTATGAAATAAAAACTCTATCAAAGTTCTAACCCTTAATATTAATTTTGCTATTGGGTTCATCGTCATCGTGTTTTAAAATTTTCCCATATGTTTCATATGGTAAAATTGATTTTTCAAGATTAATTTGTCCTACACACTATGTAAAACGTTAATTTTCAGGTAAAAAATTATTAGCATTAAATTATCTATAAACAAGGATACAGAATGAAGTCTCGAATCTCTTTCTTTTTATAGACTAAAAACACATACTTATAGGATTTATTCGTTTCGGTGTGAATTAAACGGTTTCTAAAATTAGATCTGCAGATTTGAAGTTTATAAGCTTTTATGTAGACAATTAAAGCCTTAAGAAGGGGTGATAATTGTTTATCTGAAATTAAACCCTAGTGGCGACCCTTGCATGTTGTCACAAAGGTCAATCTTTATGTTATCTGTTGCCTATCTTAGCCTTTATATGTGGTTTCCTTTCTGTAGATTGGGTTACAATATTGACGAATAATGGTGCATTTAAACAAGTTTAGGAATCTGTGGCCTGTGACTAATGTATGTTATATCTATCCTTTTTTCACAACGATGTTTTTTAACCTATTTTAATATTGCACAAATGAAAGATTGCGATGAAACTCGAGTTAAATTCAATATTGTGACCACACACCCATGAGAACAGCTTGTTTAGTCGACGTGGAAAATTATATTAAATGTCTGATTCGAAACTTTGATAGACGAGTGACGGATTATCGTCGAGTATCTTTCTGAAGATAGAAAGAAGACAATTAGATATATTATAATTGTAACCTGATTTTATAAATTCCGTACTGAATCTAGACAGTCCTAAACCTAGATTAAAAGTTTGTGCAGTGTATCTAATGTTTCAAAATTAACTCTGGCAATGATGATTAACCATATTATTTCAGAGAATTCACAGTTTTGAATAATGTCACACAGGCAGACAGACAAAAATTTTAATAATTGTATCTTTGGTATAGTTATCGTGTTTACATTCATATAAATTTAGTAAAACAATTATTTTGACATTACAAACAGACACTTCATCGTATTAGTAACTGTTTTAATAGAGTACTCTATTATTACAATCCGTTATGGTTTAGCCTCGATTAAAGATATTGTCATTTAAAGATTAGTTGAATTTATGCAATAATTGCCACAACAAAAAAAAGCTTGATAAGGGTGTTGGAATAGGACAGTTAGGTTTAATGTATGGAACAGCTAGGACACAACTCGCGAGAGAGTTTTGTAAACTCAGGTGACGGCCAAGCCGAGGTTCGTACCACTTTGCTAGCCCTTGTTCTAGTCACCTTATTGCGGCTGAGTGCCTTCAGCACTCGCCCCCAAAGTTCGGTGAAGCTGTAAAGGCCCTTTAGGTCAACAGCATTAGCTAGGTTCCAAAAAAAAAAAGACAGGTTTGGTGAGTTTGGTTTATACTAGAGTGAGGTATTTTTTTATTTATTAATATGAATGAATTGATATCTGAGTAGCTGTTCTATAGAAGCTGTGGTATAAGTAATTGCACTATTGTGTATTTCATAATATACGATATACTTGAGATTTACGAATAAAAAAAAAACATTACAAATCTTCGTCTATATTTAATGTTGTTGCCTTTGATATTTTTGATAGGGGTGTAATTTTTTTTTTTTTGTTAATGATAATATTAGTAAATATTGAAGGTTCTTATGGTTGGTATGTCATACAATGAATAAATTGTAAAGAATGCTAGAGAGGCAGGTAATTAAAGCTAATGTTACCTACGTTTGATATTTTTAGAATTGATGAAATTTGGTTTGCGGAAACCGATTAAGTATACGATTTGTTTAATAAATAAACTATAAATAAATGTTTTTTTTTTTACCGGAAGGGCCTTTTCATCTTCGCCGTGACTTCGGGGTTGAGTGCCGAAGGCATTCAGCCGCAAAACAGTAACTAGCACAAGGGTTACTAAATTGGTACGGAACTCGTCTTCGCCGTTACCTGAGTATAAAAAAAATCCGCAAAAATGTATATAATAATTGTTGCTCGTAGTGCCGTTACCGTTTTTAAAACGTTGAAATTTTCACTCAAATCGCTTGCAAACATGTTTCATTTTATTACTATTGCTGTTATAATAACACTGTTCTATAAATATAACAATGCGACACGTGTAGAGCTGGTTATATAAATCACACATGTTTCTAAGTAAGTCTAAGTGACTTCGTATAATTCGTCGTCATGTTACGTCACGATAAGCCGATAATGTGAGTGTGCCAAGTTCATCATGCTTCGACGAAAACTGGGCCGTGAATATAATTTGATAATAATAATAATTTACTATATACCTTATATGAATTTGCAACATCTCCGGTGAACTTTATAAGTTCTAATATCGTTTATTAATTAACGGCCAGAGACAGATTCAGCCGACGCGGGCGGGAAATGTTATCGGCGGGTTCTAAGTTTCCTATGATAATCTTGTTTCGGTCTGCCCTTTGGCTTATAACTCGAAATCCATTGAACCGTTTTCATTTATTATTTTTGATGTAATTAAATATGTAATGATGTTATATGGTAATAAATTCTCTTCAAGTATTATGTAAGCAATAGTAAGCAATTGTTTTTATAAAATTAACAAGAACAGTAAATAAGCGAACATTAGTCAGCTTTAGTGTCTACCATTCTGGACCACATTGTCATTTAGCAACAGGAAAGATTTCGGTCAAAGCGCTAATACAGTATGCTACAGTAAGCCTATACAGCAGTGATCGTCACAGTTTTCTGTTCAAGGGGTACATAAGTCAATGCGAGGTACCACTGCGGGCCGGCCGGATTGTGTAGTTTATACTTGATACGATGCTATTAATTAATCATTTATAAGCTGTCAAACGCGAATTCCCTATATATTTTGTATGACATAACAAACGATGAAATCATTTTTGACGACCTAATTCTGTAACTATATGTAAATTCGGTTTTGAGTCGACCAAAATTGTTTAGGACATCGCGGGCCGTAAAAATGCCGTCCAAGGGTACCGCAAAATACCGCATGCTACATTCACGACCACTGTACAGTATGCTAATATACAAAAATGCACATAGCAGATATTGCTTTGACATCGGATTATTTTTGATGTGGAGGAGTCGGTAGGGGGGATGTTGTTTGAATTCTTTCCTCTCCGCCTTCGCCGGTAAAGAACGGCCGTGGTTCGCGTTCATTCACGATGTCACAAAGATGTCGCCGAGCTATGTCAGTTTCGCAATAATGCGGTGATTCTTGTAAGACCTTGCCGGGTTTACGTCGACCGCGACCGGTCTCCGCTTGCACAACGCATCGACCGTCAGTGCTAATTCGTTTTAGACTACGTATATAATAACTTATAACATCATTTCTAAATATTTGAAAAGGTAACGTATGCTTGTCGCTCTGTTATTTGTCTACTTGTGTTCGTTCCTGAGCTTATAAATCTAGAGTAAATTAATCAATTTATGGGATTCCATACATCGTACATAATAAACCATTTCGTGAGATTATAACATAGTTAATATATCAAACATTATTTGATGATAAAATTCAATGAAGGCACTATCTTAACTAATTCAATGAAAATGTAAAACTATATTATTTAGTGAATAATTGGGCGGAGTAGAAAAAATACAAGCTAACGAGAACGACCGAAAGGGCAGGCTGAACCGCGATCACAACTAGTATAATATAAATTAGCAATAGGCAGACAGTCCCACGATAGCGAAGTAGGCAGTGCGGACGAATTCCGCGTTAATCGACGCGGTTTCGATACCACCTACCTTTTTTTTTTTTTTTGACGGGGGGAAATGCATTTACGCACTACTCTTATCTATTGTATTTAGGGGATCAAGATCCCCCAATACAACAAGATCCCCCAATACATTTCAAGATCGCCAATACATTTCAAGATCCCCCAATACATTTCAAGATCCCCCAATACATTTCAAGATCCCCCAATACATCAAGATCCCCCAATACATCAAGATCCCCCAATACATTTCAAGATCCCCCAATACATTTCAAGATCCCCAATACATCAAGATCCCCCAATACATTTCAAGATCCCCAATACATCAAGATCCCCCAATACATCAAGATCCCCCAATACATCAAGATCCCCCAATACATTTCAAGATCCCCCAATACATTTCAAGATCCCCCAATACATTTCAAGATCCCCCAATACATCAAGATCCCCCAATACATCAAGATCCCCCAATACATCAAGATCCCCCAATACATTTCTTAGATCCCCCACTACATTTCAAGATCCCCCAATACATCAAGATCCCCCAATACATCAAGATCCCCCAATACATCGATACCACCTACCTAACTATAAAATTGGCCTAAACTTTCGGTGAAGGAAAACATCGTGAGGGAACCATAGCATGGTGGTAGGGCATTTTCTAATGATGCCCGCATGGGTAGCTACCACCCTCAAGTTTGAAAACCTGTCGCCAAATACCAATATGTATGTTCCGGTAGGATCATTTGAGAACCAGTATCTAGGTTTAGTGTGTTTACCATCCTGGACAACATCGTCACTTACCATCAGGTGGGATTGTGGTCAAAGTATATATCGTGTAACATAAAAAAAAAAAACATAGGTTTTATCACGCATCGACATATCATAACAACTGTAAAGAATATTTAGATGAAGCATGAAATAGTTTGTAATAGAAAGCACTACTCGGGTTTAAAGAATGTGCCGGCCACACTTTCTGTCTGTCTAGAAACATATCAAAATCAAAATTTATTTATTTAATTTAGTCCCTAAGAAGGCGCTTATGAACCTCTAAAACACTACCACCGGTTCGGAAAACAACCCAGTTGAGAAGAGCCCGCAAGAAACTCGATCTGGTTCTTTTTTTTTTTTTTTTTGGCATAAATATAATATATATAATTTTTTTTTTTTTATGTCATATAAAAAACTATACAAATCGTAGTTTTTTAGTGGAAGCACACAGATGTGGGTTATTTCCAGACATCACTATTGTTCACGTAATGATCCACCCTGTAATAACCTTTTGAGATTAAAACTTGCTTGACATAATACTTGAACTTATTGTCAGGTAAATCGGTAATTTTACTTGGGATCTTATTGTAAAACCGAATACTGTTACCTATAAAGCTTTTATTACACTTACTTAACCTAAAGCGTGGTTCCGGACAACTTGTCTACTTCTAGTATTAAAATTATGGCGAGCATTCACTAGATCGAGCTTGTCTAAATTTTTACGAATATGCATTAAGTTATCGAAGATGTATTAGTTGTAACATGTGGTAGTTATAAGAATTGTCATAATGTTCACGGAATGGTACACGCAACCCCTCAACACAATACTAAGGGTTACTGCCCTACGAAGCATATATGGCTTAATTTTAAAGTGATTAATGGTCACAGATAAGCTAAATGGTCCTTCGAGCCGTTGAAATTGTTTTTAAAACAGTTGACAATTAACGTGTGAGATTTCTTATCATTACGTTTAGCTTAAGATTACTTCTATATCCTATCTCGGTTTGTTAAATATGTCACTCATTAGACTGTTATCTGTCTACGTCATTGCTGTAACCGTGGCGACGGAGTGTCACAGATTATACATGTCTGGACGTGTTACAATAAGGCACGATGACTCGATTGGTAGTGTGGTTGGATTCCGTGACAATGAACGTAGATTTAAAACCACATATCCAATACTATAATGAGTCTAAACTTTCGAAGCATGATTGTAGGGTTTGTTTCTAATAATGCCTTCATTGACAGCTGCTAGCACATTCAAGTTTGAAAGCACCAATAGGTGTGTTCCGGCGCCATCACTTATGTTTACCATCGTGGACCACATCCTCACTTAACTCACCTGATGGTGAGTTAAATAGTTTTTATGGTCAAACTTCTCAGGCTAGACAGTATTGAAAACAGTGTTTCGATCCCCAACTGAAAAGGCTTCATGCCCACCGCATACACTAGAATCATCCGTATTCACAATTAACAATTGACACGCGCTTTGTGTAAGGGGCGCCTGTTTTTCGTTTTTTCAAGCCGTAGGGTCTAAACTCTGTGGTTTTTAAATTTAAAGTTCAAGGTTGAGTGCCATAAACACTCGCCCAAAAAATTCGGTAAAGTTGCCAAGAGCTCTCGGGTCAACAGCATTCAGTTAGTTCGTAAAAAAAAATACATTGCGAGATAGATTACTTTATTATTTAGTAGTAGAAGGTCAATGAAAAAATATTAACACCGGATATTATCTCTGCCGTCGCCCGAGAAAGGTCGGTAAGAGATACAAAAATCATTTCACAGATACGGTGTTTCGAGGTCTGCTTTTTATCGAACCGGTTGGGATAAATAAAACAGAAAGTTATTACAATTAGACAGGTTCAACGTAAGATTTTCTGGTTGCCTCCTTATAGACGTAAACAATGTAAAGGTAATTTTCACCAATCGGATAACTAATAAGATACAAGTATAATTCGGTATATTTCTAAAGCTTGTTTTAATAGAATACTAGGTAAGCCCGGGAAGAGAGCGTGGTTAGCCCGGTGAGAGCGTGGTTAGCCCGGTGAGAGCGTGGTTAGCCCGGTGAGAGCGTGGTTAGCCCGGTGAGAGCGTGGTGAGCCCGGTGGACTAATCCGCGTGTCTCATAGACAGTACGTCTGAAAGGTCGGAGGATCGAACCCAGGGTGGGTTACATAAATTTTGTCCCCCCGGACTGTCGACCTTTGGTCGTTCCTCTTTTTGAGAGGTGGGTGGGGAATTTTATCCCCCCCATCCCTACTGGGCGGACGAGGCCCGGTGGGTTTGCCGCAGGGGGCGACGCGGTGCTTGCGAAAGCTATCCCGTATCGCCCCCATCCCAAATGCGGCGAACGGCCCCGGGGGGTTTAGTGGGTATTTCCGGACGCTTCACGTCCGGGCGAGTCCTACACTGGCACGGAGTCATCCCTCCGTGCCCCCTTACCTATTGCATTGGGGGACTCCGGTCTCACTAATGTAATAGATAAGGGTAGTGCGTAAATGCATTCCCTTCGTCAAAAAAAAAAGGTAAGCCCGGAAAGATTTGTATGGTATTGAATTGTATGAATTATATGGTACAGAACATTTTTTTCGAAGGAAACCTCAGCGGTCATATTTTCTTTTGCTCTCGTTGCAGAACAACTCGCCTATGTTCGTGGTAATCGTATGACTAGTTACAAGCCACACAGTATCAACCAACGCGACCACTTTTTTTTTTACAAAATAGCAGCTAAACATTTAGGACATATTTTTAAATAGCATAATAATATATAAGTTAAATGAGTATACTTTATTGTTTATTTCTGTCATATGCATACAGGTGGAAATATTCCTCCCTCCTCCTCTTTAAATAAATAGTTGCCACTATTTTTTTTTTATGAATTCGGTTTTATATCTTTTCTGTTTTTTATTTAGATACCATGTTATTTCGAAGTAATTGCTCCTTATCATTGACCCTATCGATTGGTATAATAAAATTATGGATGTAATTTTTCTTTCTAATTTTAACCAATTCGATTCCCGTGCATTTAAGAAAAATCATTCATAGCAGATTTACTTATTAAAAAAAGAAAAGGGATGTCTTCTTTGAGTAAATTTCGTCATCATATCAAAATTTAAGGTATTTTCCCTCCAACTGCTGTCTGTTTTCCCCCCATCCGGTTTATAATATAGGAACGCGTTAGGTGTGTGTGTATATTCAATGACCATGACCTCTAAACCGCAGAGGTCGATCATAAATGCAAGTTTCATAAAATGTCTAGTAATAGTATCGACCCTGTCTTCGTCCGTTCACTTTGTCCTTCTAAAAAATGTTCATCGTTCTTTTGACCTCGATGCAAAGTTGTCGATACATGATTTTAATTCATAGAATGTGTTACATGATTGTGCCTTATTTATTTGAATATCGCATCGTGAGATCTAGTCATTTGTTTACCTTAGAAGTGTATCATCTTATACCTGAAATTTGTAATCTTGTAATAAAGATAAAAAAAGTGGAAGATTATTTTTAAAATAAATGCGGTATAGACAAATAGTAGTTTATCCTTTCTGGTTATTCTAAATCCTACTTTGATTGCGTATTGATATATAGATGTTTGCAGGACGTCGACTAATAAGGGACATTAACACAACAATAGCCGCTACAATAAATGAATCAAGGAATAAGTGAACTGGTTGTACGTATATTAGAATCAGTGGAATTCGTTTCAAGGCGAGTGTTACGAGTTGTGCTAAAATCAAACATAAATATTACGTAAACGTAAAACAACGTAAGCGAGTTACATAACGTAAAATAAATAAATAACATGTCCTTTCAAGTGGAATTTCTATCTGTACCGTCAAGGTCGGATAGAACACGCGACTGAGTGATATCTAAACTTTAATACAGACCGACCGCGATTATCGAGACAGCACATGCGCTTCCGATCAGGGTTGTATTCAGATTCGAAGGGTGAGGGCTCATTCCCCCTGAGCTTAGGAGAAACCGTCTGTCACTTAAGCCGTTTGTATGAAAATATTTATAGGTGTAAATATAATACTTGTACATTCTTTGTGTCGATATTTATTGTAATGGCGCGTATCATCGAAAAGAATTTAAAAAAAAACTAAAATTGAGAGATAATGTCTTCTTATGATCTCTCCATTAATACATTTATTTCGTTCTCTATTAGAATATGGTTCAATAATATGGAATCCACAATATAACAAATACATTAACCTTATTGAAAGTGTACAAAATCGATTTAAGAGGCACTTAACTTTTAAATGTAAATTGTCAAATAAACCTTTGCCATATCTGCCGTCACTTACTAATCGTCGAATAGTGAGAGATCAAATTTATTTATTTAAACTTCTTAGAAATTTTATTGATTCTCCGTTTCTTGTTAGTGAAATTAATTTTAGGGTTCCTCGACCAAATGCCAGAAACCACTTACTTTTTAAAATCCCTGTTGCGCGAACGAGGTATATGAAGAACACATATTTATTTCGTTCGTGCGATATGTATAATAAGATGTTTACTAAAATTGATATATTTGCATGCCCCATCAGTTCCTTTAAAAAATTGCTAAAAATAGTTTTAAATTTATAGTGTTTGCCATAATATTTTTTATAGCTTGTAATGATGGAGGTATTAGTGTTGTTATATTTACTTTCATTAATTATAATAATTTTAGTGGAAACTTGACTGGTTTATGTATTATTGTTATGTAATTTCATATGTGTATATTATTAACTGTGTGTTTCCCAAATAAATAAATAACTCAAAAACAATTAAATCCACTTAGACCACAGATTGCACTTTTGGGTGAATTTACCTTCTTAAGTGGACATTGCCCAAACGGAGACCTAAAAGCATCGCACAAACCAAGGTATGCGGGGTGGTTTTGAGCTATCAAACGTCTAAAATAAAAGATCTTGTTTCTTGTATTTTATAGATTTCTATTTTCACAATGATATTA
The DNA here is from genome assembly GCA_014132275.2 of Samia ricini. NCBI lineage: Eukaryota > Metazoa > Arthropoda > Insecta > Lepidoptera > Saturniidae > Samia > Samia ricini. The sequence goes on from AP028168.1 coordinate 29,100,940, forward strand.
TGTACGCCTGTAACAATTGTGCAGTTTAATAAATGAATATTTTTCTGTGTAATCAGTACAATTTATTTAATTTTACCAACTCCGAGTTTCGATGATTCGTAGATTCGTTGAGTTGTAATTTCGTCAGTCACAGCATACAAAATCGTTGCATATAACTGCTAGTCTCATTTTATTTCCTTTATATTTCACGTAGTCAGTCGCGGGGACCAACCGATCGGATATCGCTGGGGGTCTATCTGCCCCACGATTCGGACTGTTAATTACGTCACTGGATTCAACTGCATTAGTGTAACCGGCCCACGCGGCGCGTACGCAGTCATCATCCGACCGCATCAGCGCGTTAACTCTGTTTAGTTTACGGGCTGGCGGTGTTCGGTGCCGTACTGTTTGACCGGTTCCCTCTATTTACATATATGTATATAAAAAACTGCATAAAAGTCGGTGTGTTGTGATTTGTTTATATAATTTAAATTTCACTTTAGGTATATTTCAAATAATATTATTATCTTTACGTGCCGTTTGAATGATATAAATTGTATGAAATCTATATACAGTGTGTGTTCTATGTTAGTGTGAGTGCAGCAAAGATAAAGAGAAGTTTGAATCTACGTAGATTTATTGTAAAAAACTAAGGGAATAAAGCGAAAAAGGTTTGCTATGATAAAGAACAACGATGCTCCCATTTTTTTTTTCTGTATACCCCTGTAGATAAGAATTATAGAATAACATTGAATGAATTTAGCATAAATCTGTTAGGCCTTCGTGCTGTTACGAAGTAATTTGCTAAACTGTCTAATGTTCGTTAATTCTATTGTATTTTAATGCGATTGCAAAATGTTTCTGTTAACATTTTACATATAAATAAAGTTAAATATTAAAATATTTTCGAGTGTTCAATTTAAAATAAATTTGACGATGTTAATTCTTATTTGTTCCACAAACATACTAAGATGAGTCCAGCAAACGTTATTTTACCCGTGTATGTAGACTATAAATAACTAGCTGTGTACCCGCGGCTGCACCCGCGTTTTATATATCCTTCACTGCGTTTTAGTTTATTTTACCCGGAACCCTAATTAAAATGAGTACTAAGAGAAAGTAAAAATATGACTCATAAATTATAGCAATTGCCAGTAAAACTATGCATTGAATCGGATTTTATGCAATTTTTTATGAGTTTAATTTTTTTACGCGGTATCCTAATTAATTTCGAAAATTAACACCACCCTAAGTTACTAAGTACTCGGAGTAACTTCAGTTATCTACCAAAAAAAAGTCCCATCAAATTCGGTCCAGCCGTTGCGGAGATTACCAATTACAACCAGACAAAAAAAATTAAAAACGTATTTTTGGTATATGTATCGTATGTATCTATTTAGTAAAAAAAAAATCTGTCATTACAAACAGACACTTCAATTCTATTTAGTAGTATTGATAAAAACTGTCATTACTTTTTTAAAAGCTGTACCTTCCTGTATGCATTTATTTCTCGAACGCATTGTTATTAATATCGTCGTTACATTATTACAACAAAAAAAAGAAACGAACAATATTTGATTACATTTTAAACAAAAACGTATTTTCTTAAACACCAGAGACACATACAGACTATTTTTTTGTATATATAATTTCAATAGAAAAATACATAAACATAATTCAAATGAATTTCTTTTTAATGTTCTCGCCAACGAACGCAGCGCCGTATGTTTCATTTCGTTTGTTTTATTTATTTATTTTATGTTATAGTTAACCGTTAAATGTTAGTTATTGTTATAAGCTGTTTACACGCTACCCCAGTGGGGCTTGTATACAGAAGTAACGTATACAGACGAGAGATACCGACGAGACCGAATCGTATATTGTCAGGAAGTGACTTGTGCTCTAAGTTACCTCGGTGTGTAAATGCATAGATAAGTCGTCCAAGTATTCCATCCATCCATTCAACCGAAAGACGTCCATAGCTGGACATAGGTCGCCCCAAAGATCTTCCACAACGACCGGTCTTGTGCTACCCGCATCCAGTTGACTGGTGTGACCTGCAACAGGTCGTAGGTCCACCTTGTCAGGGTCATACTCGCGCGTCGTCTTCCGGCACAGGGCAGCCATTCGAGAACCCGTTAGCCCTTACGGACATCGGTTCTACGAGTTACTCAGCTCGTTGCCAAGTTTGGCAATTCTTCGGGAAATATCGGTTTAAATATTACGTAATGGCATAATTTTGAACAAAAAAAAGACGAAGATTAAAAAAGTAATTATTGCTTACGTAATCACCATTTAGATCCCTTCATGTCAGCTAAAATAAGCAAAACATAACCCTTCCCATAGATGATTACTTAATATTTCGAACTGCCCCTAATACCTATCGTGTTAACTTGACCATGCGTTTTTAAATGTGCTTCAAAATATTGTTTATTTATGTAATTTTTATTTTTACTTATTAAAAAAAAAATCTGTTCTTGTAATTTTAAAAGTAAGGCTCGAAGTGTTATATTTATATATCTTATGCTACGGCCGGAAAAAGGGCTGACTGAAAAACAGCGCCGTTTTTATGGCAACATTTATAAAGCGGCAAATGCTGACGCCAGTCCTTATTGCCATATGTTTTTATTTTCTTATATGCTTAATTGTAGTTTTTTTTATTAATTTTGTAATCTGTTCTAAAATATGGTAATAAATGTCTTTCTTTCTTCTTTCTTTCTTAACATACAGTTTAGATTTTCATTGATTATGTACCTCAACTGAGAATTAACATTTGTGAAGTGAAAGTTCTTTTTTTTTTATTTCGAACTGACTAACGGAAGAGGTTTAGAAGCTTTTTAGGCGAACACTCAAGCTCAGTCAGGAGCTAGCTTCACGTATACGATAACTACACCTTCGTTTTCTTTTAATTCGAACTTCGAGACAGCCTTACGTGGCTTATGTCTCGAGGCACGAGACACTGTTCGAACGGTGTGAACGCGGTTTATAAAAGTTTACGCTTGACGTTCGCTTGTTTGTGTTATGGCTGGTTCGTTTGTTACGGCGCACGCCTTTCTGAATATACATACATAGATAACGATAGGATTTAGGCGATGAAAAGTTTTCGTACAGCTGCCGTACAAGGTGATTATGATTTAGTGGTAATTAAGTCCGGAATCCACGTTCGTGTAACCCGGTTCGAATCTTGAAATGACTTTCAACTTTTAATAAAGCTATAGTTCTTTTTTTCTTGTCTCGTTATTGTTTTACAATACAACAATTTTCTGTGGTCAGAAAAAACATTTAATACAATTTTTTATAAAAAAAAAAAAATAACGTTTGCGAACCGAAGGAAGAACGATTTTAATTTGTCACGATATAGGCACTGCTTTAATCACAATCTCAACTAATATTAAGTGACTATGTGGTTCAGGATGGTAAATACACGAAGCCTAGAGGTACTGGTTCTCAAGTGGTGCAGACCTATTGGTATTTGGTGGCAGGTTCTGAAACTTGAGGGTGGTAGCTACACAGGCGGGTATTATTAGAAATGCCTACCACCATGCTATGGTTTCCTCACGATATTTTCTTTCACCGGAAACTCAGGGTGATTTTAGAGTTGGATAGGTGGGCTCGAACCCGCGTCCATTGACGCGCAATCAGGCCGCACTATCCACTGCGCCATCATCGCCTTAAAAAGACGTGAAAAACTAAAACAGACATGGTAGACTTAGCGTTTACATTTGCAGTCGCTAAATATAATATGCAGGGGGAGTTGGTTTCCCTGTCATTATCCATTTTAAATGCTTGATTCTTTGTATTTTATTAGCCGAATTTTTGGCTCAGTGCCTTCAGCACTCGCCCCCAAAGTTCGGTGAAGCTATAAAGCCACCCTTCCGGTCAACAGCATTAGCTTATGTTTTTTTTTAAAGATTTTTTTTCAATTGATATGTCGATTTACCCATAAAAATGAGACAATAGGAAAACATTGGAAAGTTAGTGTAAACGCAAGGTTAGTGCTCAAGGTCTTAATTAAACATCCGTCAATTATCCTAATATTTTCCTTGGTATGTTGTAATCATATCGTTAATTGCGCTTACTTTTGCTATGACTCGGCTAAAATAATTAATCGCGCGCCCTGTTACACGGCCTTAATATTCGTATGTGATTTTCTTTTTTCCATTTGAGTAAATGTTCTTGACAGGAACTGCCTTGGTAGCTTCACCCAACTTTTAGGGCGAGTGCTTGAGAGGATATGCGGCGACAACAAATTTGAAGAGCAGGTATTTCAGAAATCTATTGCTATCGCGTTAAACTCAAAGAAAGAGTTATAAATGTCGAAATAGACGAAATCATCACTTAGTATTTCCTTATTTACCGATAATAATTTTACTTTCAATTAAAAAAAAAAACGAAGTAATTGAGCGTAAGTTCGCACGCAGTAGAAGTGAAACTTCGTTTTAGTGACATCTAGTTTGTTTATTTTGTATTAACAAACTAACGTTTTGCAGCTATTAGCCGGCCATATTATTTAGTGGCATCTATTGGTTAATGATGGAACTGAAATTCGTTACACATTTCCGTTTCATAAGAAGTGTCACTTCCATAAAAAAAAAAACTAGTTATTTGTACAATTTAACGGTAAAATGAAATTCTACAGTGGTGTAATTGTTATCCAGGCGGTTAGTATAAAACCCCTTGCCATTATCCAATTACGACGACATACGTAATATGTTTTATATTTTAAGAATATGTATGAAAAAACCGGTACGTATAATTCATATTGTCACAGACGTATAGTTTTAATATATGTATGTACCGAATTGGTGTTACATAAACGAGCTGTGCAACGGTCTAGCATCGAACAGGTTCATTCGATAATGTGTCCACGTGCCCCAAATACGTGACATTCGGACCAGAGCGGCGTTGTGACTTAGGGTTGTCGATGTATGTTATAAAGGCGATGTTATCATGTCACTTTCATCTGGTCGTTGGTCCAGTTTGTCGGAGGGCCGACCCATGTTGCGTCTTCCGGTATATGGTAACCAACCGCGAACCTATTGGAATCATCGGGCATCCGTTCTACGAGCAATGTCGGATACTTTCGTTCTTCTGATTGGATTCATAGCTCTTTGAGTAACTTAGAGCTTTCTTATTAGGCCCATTGTAAGCGAACCAAAAAGTATATGGTCCTTTTTTGTCTCCTTCTCTTTCTTTCTCTCTCTCTCTCTGACACCCACTACGTACTTCTATCCATCCATATCTTAAAATAGTGAGACCATTATTATTCAATAAAGTTATTCAAAAGGAAAATGTTTTAAAAGCGATTCTTGTACTTTGACTCTATCTATCTATATATTAATTCGTGTAGCAAAAACTTTGTATCCCTTTTTACGAAAATTACGCGGACGGAGGAGTGTGAAATTTTGCACACTTACAGTTTACATAGAGAAGGAGTGCAGAACGTTAATATATAATATATATTTTAATTATACATAAAAAAAAATACATTAAATCAATAAAAAAACATTACACACACAACCATGTATTTGACACACACGATTACCAATGCATTATCAATCACGTGTCTTTGCATACTTGACATTTATTTACCGCGTAAGCGAAATGTTTACTTTTAAGAAGGTTTTACTTTAAGCAATTCACAAGAAAATGCGAATAAAATTGTAAACATTTTTAAATTTCATTATTACACTTTTGTAAAAGAAACCATATACTTTATTGAGTTATGGTCGAATTTCAATCACAGCCGAGCATTAGTACTTTTAAGTTGACAACCCTAAATGTCGTTCAACCGCCAATTGTATAATCATTTTACGGGTTAGTTTTATATATAGCGAAAACGTCGTCAGCAGGTACCTATGTGCCACGACTAGCTGTCCATCTACATACCTCTTAACGGAATGGCTGCACCTCATCTGATGCCGACAGTCACCGTTGTCCGCGAATGTTGTATATAGATGAATAGAAAAAGATGAACTAACCATGGATATACGAGTTATTCGTCCTTACATTCTGTTGAAGGTGACGTCTCTCTGTTTGGGAGTCGTCCATTAATCACGTGATGCATTTATATATTTCACTCTCCTCTTCCTTTGGTGATACGTGGCGAGGTTTTAGACTACTACTTCCCCCACTCTCATACTTTTGCTAGAATCAGGTTTCTTTTTTTAGTATGTAATATATCAAATAATTCAGATCCACAGGTAAAATTTCATTTCAAATTTGGAAAATTTTGAAATCGTTGCCTTGAAAACGGCGAGTCTTGCTTATAAACCTCTTTTCTGTTTAGATAACGAGTGTACCGCGAAATATAATAGCTCACTACACTCCCTCTACCCCTAGTGATTTTTCGTTACTTCTCCGAACTAGTTCCTAAGTTACGCCGTGTAACTGTAGATATCTGTTTACTGACGGGAAATAGTCCCGTCTGAATTTGTTCAGACAATCATCATCTCCCTACCTTTATCCCATTTGTATTTGGGGTAGGCACGACATGTCTTCCTCTTCCATTCATCTCTATTTGAGGTCATATCTATATTCACTCTCTAAGCATATCATCTTTCACACAGTCCATCCATCTGTTCTGTTCTGTTTTGTCTTCCTCTTTCTCCATGCGCCATACCCATACCAAGACAGACGCCTGTTAGGACAAAATTAAAAAAAAAATTTTGTTTGTTATTAAAAAATTTTTAACATATTAAATTAATGTTATTAAATTTTTACATATTATTCATATGTAGAATGCGTTATTTTGATATTACAAAAGGACACTTCAATTGTATTTATTTCTACAGGCTAATCGTTTATTTACATGTAAGTTTGATGTGTAAATTATGTACTACAATCATATATGTAACTGTTGAATAAATAGATTGAAATATTTGGTTACTGTTAGGCGAAATTATTTACGTCAATTCGGGATGTATTGGCTAAAAATGAAGTCAGACCTTGTAGAAAATAAATATTAAAAACACCGTTTGGCGTCCGCACCGCCGCGCCGTGGCGTTGCGTGTCCATTACTCCTCAAACATGTCGGTCAAGAGCGTTACGCCATTATTTAATATGCATATTACAATATAATCATAATTTCTCGTCTTATGTGTGTGTGGGTGTGTGTGTTTTTAACCGTTTTTCATGATTAGACATTGTTCATTTTTTTTTTTTAACTATTGACTTTATAATATGTCATCGGATGACTGATAAATTATTGGCTTTAATGTTCGGTCGGTTAGCAAACTTTTTACTGTTGTTTTTTTATTACGAGAAGGTGAGGTCGCATGTCGGTTAAAGTGACGTATACAATATTAAAAAAAACATAACTACTTATATCATCATATACCATGATTTATTTGAATACGGCCTCGACATCTACTTTGATTTTATGATGTGGAACCAGTTGATATATTTGTTTTTCGATTGTAGAGAAACAAAGTCTATTTCTAGTCCGTTATATCTAGATTTTAATATTGAAGTTCAACTGGTGGTATCCTTTCCTTTATATGAGTTTAATGTTAGGCCAATGTTGGGTTTTAGATTGTGATTTGGTGTTTCTACTCATTTTTCTGGAACCATGTACTAGGTGTTTAGCAAAATAGAGCTTCAACTTGAGGGAGGTAGATAACTAGATGAGCATTAAAAGGCCCAGATAGCACAAACGAAACGTAATAATAGTACTACAGTATCCTAATAGTCGGCCAGATGGCATGACTAATAGTGAATGGAGATTTTATATATTTTGTGAAAGTTGTCGACAATGTCGATGTCGTTTTTACGTTTTCACGTACCACGTAACAAGAGTGCCGGTTAAGGATATTAATTTATTTTATGTACTAAATTAAGTGATAGGCAAAAATCACTGTGTTCGTTTCAGATGTGGTTCTGGAACTGCATTTTGAAATTAACAAATTTTAATTAAAAAAATTGGGTTTACGCAATCCGACGGTGACATTTAATTTAGAATACTATGAATTTGTCTATAATCAACGGCAGCCAGCGGTAGGAAGTTCATTCGCCTAATAATTCTCATATGCAACGAGCTGCCTGCTACGCTTTTCCCAGGGGAATACAGTACGAAAATCCCTAGAAAGGGTATGAATGAGCTTTTAAAACATGAAATATTCTAGTGCCACAAACAACCCGGATCGCTTTCAATCAGGCGGATCTTATGTCTGTTCGTCACATTTATGGCGTTGAGGCATTGAAACTATAAAAAAAATACAACAGTTCACATGACTATTGACATTATCCGTCTCGTTCGATCACGTGACCGAATGACACGAGTTAACGGAAACGCGCACGAATCTCGTGACGGCGCGTCGTAGCGCATACCTTTAATTCTAAATGTCTATTCCAGTTTGGATATTTATTTTCATATGTAAAACTTAACACAATGTTTAAGCAACGTAATGTTAGTTAAGTCGTCGTCCTTAGTAGAAATCAGCTTCGAGTTTTAGTTAAAACATATAACAGACATCATTATCATTGTCATTAATGTATCTGCTAACGGCGAAACCTTACTAGATCCGGTAAGTATTTGATTGGCAAAACCAAATTTAAGTTCTATTCCAGGACTCCTTGACGTCCTTAAAACAGGGGCATAGATAAGTGAACCTATCGTGACTCCATATCATACACAACAGTAAACCCTTAACCAACATCAGTACTGCCACCCACAATCATTTGGTAGATTGCAATTACCATGCCACTTGTAAGAATGTTGCATACATAACGTCACACCTGTCTTACATAAGGGTAGGCAGAGAACACATCCTCTGCAGAATACATGTATAATGTGCCTCCGGAGACCCTGGCATCTTTGCGCCGGTTAGGGACGTGGAGTGTTTAGTCAGTCGGTTACGGCCAACCTGGCACACGGACAATAAAAGAGGGCGCCTCTCGTAGAGAGGTGTGACTCGGTGTCTCAGTCTGTCGCGAGGATCATACGTGTGCAAAAAAACTTGGTTTTCGGCACACGTCCGAGCGTTCAACGAGCAGATTTCAACCTCGTAAAAAAAAAAAAAAAAGGCAGAGAACACATCCTTCCACTTGCTACGATCCCGACACAAGTCTTTCGGTTCTTCTACTTACGTAAGCACCTTCATGCATGCTCTTCGGTTACGGGTACTTTTGACCTTGTCTATCTCCAGAACGTCGATACGTTCGCCTTTTTTTCTTTTTTTTTTTTCCGTGGGGAAATGCATTTAGGCATACCCTCCCCGATGGGCTGGGAGGGTTATGTGGGACTCGCCCATGCGTGAAGCGCCGGGAATACCCACTGAAACCCCACGCCTTCTTGCACCGTATTGTTGCCGGGGAGCGGGAAATAGCGATGTGCAGTACTACCGCTTACTACTAATACTAGTAGATACGTTCGCCTTTTTTTTTTTACAAGGAGAAATGCTTTTTGGCATCCCCCTCTCAACGTAAAATAACGGAGAGGGGGTATGTGGGAGTCGCCCGGCCAAGATAGGCGGCCGGGAATACCCGCTAAAACTCCTTGGTGTCCTCAACGCGCATTGCAGCCAGGGGGTGCGGGGATTGCTAACTGTACGACTACCGCTCCCCCTGGCGTGCGCTAGGCTCTACAGCCACCTTCTTCAGGCCTGGAGGGAAGATGTGGTCCCTCCTGGCAATGTCCATTGGGAGGCGCGCCTGGACACAGCGGCGCGCCTCAACCTCCTTGGCCTGACATTCAGGCCTTCTTAAGGGTGGAGATACGTTCGCCTGGGACAACCTTTACCAACTTCCCCAGTCAGTCACACTCAGCTTGTAAATTTGTTTCGTTAATCTTCTTTCATCCATCCTCTCTACATGTCCAAACCAATTAAGCATCTCTTTCTCTGTCACTACATCCTCTACCACACAACAACGTTCCCTTATAATACTATTCCTTACTTTATCTATCATTCTCTTGCCAGCTCTTCTCATCTCTACTGCATTATTCTTCCTTTCATGTTTCTTCCTAGCACTTACTATCATATATAAGTTATGGATTTAGATACATTTTGGCTGCATATAAAGTTAAACAGGGACCCGTTCACTCGATTCTAAGAATAATCTATGTTAATAATATAAATTCAAAAAATTGTAGCCAGCCTTTGGACTTGAGTGGTGTATAAGTGTAAACATATTTCTATTCGGAAATATTCCGTTGATTTATTAATAACTCCGCTATAATTTAGTACAATAGTTCAATTCTCGGGTTGATACCTGAATATCCGCATCGGGTAACAGCCACGCTGCTACCCTATTGCCAAAAAGTCAAGCCATGTTTTCGTGGAATGGCACAGAATTATTTAAATAAAAAAATGTTACAGTAATCGTTTCGAGTCGATCATTTTTTGCGGTCATTTATGGGAAAATATTTTAGATGTGGCAACACAAAAGCTGCCATCATACTTAACATTCCTGTGCATGTTGTGACAGCTAATGTCCACGTTCCATTAGTAACTCGAATCTATAGGTTCTGTCGCCTATCGAGAATCGCTCAACGCCGCTAAAAAAGTTTTCACTTCACAAAAAATTATAATTAGGGATGTCAAGTCAATCGATTTTTTTTTTTGTAGAATGTTTAATAAAGTGTAAAAAAAAATCATTATATATACCTAGTTGCTTTGTCACGTAGTTATATTTGATGAGCAAACAATGAGACACACAAATATCTTACATATCTTACAGTTTTGAGTAAATAAGTAAATTTATTGTTTAAGTGTACGAGTGACGTCATCGTCGCATAAACGATATGCTATATTAGCAGGGTTTTCACACATGAGGAATTCTGGGTAAAACATAAGTTGACTTAAGAGCTATAAATGAATGAAGTTATTTCTTTTTGGTACATTTTTAACATATCAATAATAAATTGCCATTAATATGTCGAGGTTAGGTCTCGACTGGGTTCCAGTCCTGGTCATACCTCTTTCGAGAGGTTGGCGAAGAGGTGGGTGGGGAAGTATTCCTCCCCCATCCCCACTGGGACATTGCATGGACGAGGCCCGGTGGGTTCGCCGCAGGGGGCGACGCGGTGCTTGCGAAAACCACCCCGTGTCGCCCCCATCCTAAATGCGGCGGACGGCCCCGGGGGGTTTTAGTGGGTATTTCCGGGCACTTCACGCCCGGGTGGGTAACACACTGGCACGGAGTTCGTCCCTCCGTGCCCCCTTACCTATTGCATTGGAGGACTCCGGTCTCACTAATGCAATAGGTAAGGAAGGGTAGAGCGTAAATGCATTTCCCCCCGTCAAAAAAAAAAAAAAAGGTCTCGACTGGGTTGTTTTCCGAACCGGTGGTAGTTTTTTAACGTTCATAAGCGCCTTTTCAAGGCCCAAATTGAATAAAGATTTTTTTGTTTTGATTTGATTACCCATAAAAATGAGACTATAGGAAAAAAATGGAAAGCTGGCGTAAACGCCAAGTTATTGCTCAAGAGATTAATATCCACTCCACAGTGTTTGATGACTTCTTATCTAATGGCAAGATATTCCATACACGCTATGGTAAGCGTGATACGAACAAATCCGTATTACACTAACGAGTTCGTTTGTAAAATTTACATGCGAAATTCAATTAAATTGTGGTTAAATTAAAACTACATATAAATCGTATCGAATGTAAAAATAATATATTCTTCGCACGTACCACCTACGCTAACTAACGTCCATGTATTATACAAAGCAAATACAGACTTAATATATATCAAAAGTATTCGTTGTAAATTTTAATTATATTTGTCTTCGTATTATACGTATTAATTATCAAAGGTAGAAGCAGTTTTTTGTTATATATATTTTGCTAGATAAAATGCCCGGGGTCACACGACGTTTTTTAGTAGCGTGTATTCTTACTTTAGCAAAACACGGCTCTTTTGTTCGTTCGTTTCGAAGTGGTTCCACAAAAATAAGCTTTTAAATGTTTTTATAATAGTAAGTTGATAAAAATAATGCGTTTATGTAAATATACTTTAATTAAAACATTCATTTCTCCAATCGATTAAAACGCTGTTGACCTGAAAGGTCATGACAGTTTTAACGATTTTTTGAAGAAAGCACTTAAGGCGCTTAGCCCGGAGAGTGGTAACTGTTGGTAAGTGGTAAGAGCAAAGGCATCAAAGTGATACAGACCTCGGCTTGAGATGCGCTACTTGAGGTATAAATTTGCTTCGCGCTATACTTTTTTTTTTTTTTTTTGACGGGGGGAAATGCATTTACGCACTACCCTTATCTATTGTATTTGGAGGATCAAAGTCCCCCAAAAACAAAGTCCCTCAAAACTTCGCGCTATACCTAAGGTGATCGTTGAAATAAGCGGGTCTCAAGATCCATTTATTTACGTTGGGAAATGCATTTACGCATCCCCCTACCAGCTCTAATCCGGGAGACAATACTCCTAAAGCTGATAAGAAGCGGGACTGGCCCATCGTGTAGTGTGTACACTCAAACCCCACAGTACCGTCTGCTGCCATTCACAGGGCGATAGGGGATTATATCGATGTTCCGCGTTGCCCCGGCAGCCGGCCTAGCCCGACAGCCAAGATCCGTGTCTTATCTCAGACACAAATATAGAGGGGGACAGCCTGGTATGGGCAACCCCTTCTTTTTTTTTTACGTGGTCAAAATCTGCTCGTTGAACGCTCGGACGTGTGCCGAAAACCAAGTTTTTTGCACACGTATGATCCTCGCGACAGACTAAGACACCGAGTCACTCCCCTCTGCGAGAGGCGCCCTCTTTTGGTGTCCGTGTGCCAGGTTGGCCGTAACCTGACTAAACACTCCACGTCCCTAACCGGCGCAAAGATGCCAGGGTCTCCGGAGGCACATTATACATGTATTCTGCAGAGGCCCTGACAGCGCCATACCTCACGGGAGGTCCGACGTCAAGTTATTTTACGAGGCTTGGCGACCTCGACAGGCGCCCGGACGGCTGCGTCCGGTGCCCCGGCGTGTGACACGCCTCACTCGGCTGGGGTGCGCTGTCCGCTCCCTCTCCCGCTCTGCCTCCTCCTTTGCGAGCATGACGGCTTCGCAACAGGAATGGGCCACCCCTGCTCTATCTGTCAGCGACAGGGTCTCAAGGTGCCTTACAGAACCTATAACCGTTTACAATAACGTGAAACGCTGCAAGTCTTCTCTTCCCCACATAGTTTTTAGACTTCAGACGTGTTCTAATCAACTAACAATAACATCCTTCGATAATTCGTAACACTCATAATATAAAGTCGGTCATCCTTGTGAAATGTGTCGGAGAGTGTTATATTATTTATTGTGTTATATTGGCCAATTTATTTCAATTTCACGATGTCCTGCCGTCGCGGTCGCTCGACGATGCGGACCTTCCTCTGGCCGCGTCGGCACAAATTGCCCAACATAACTGGTCACCGGGACGAGTCCGTGTGAACCTCGTTATTTGTTATCTCCCACATAAACCAGAACAGTTAGGAATTCATCCATGTTACCATGTAAACATTTGATTTTTGATCTAAAAAACACACAAAGGTCTGTAAGGCCCGTTTAAAGAATGCTTGAAAACCCGATAGAATTATTCCCTGTATCAGTGGTCCAGGATGTGTTCCGATCCTCTAAATGGACAGGCTTCTGTACCCGCTGCTAGAGTGATGCAGTGACACCGTATTCATAACACGGAGTATACTGTACACTACACGCCTTGTACATGAGTTCTGTAAGGGATCTTGAGATCCCTTATTTCCCTTAACTACCGAATTTACTTGTCTCGGGTAGCACCCCTAGCCGAGGTCCGTAACACTTTGGTACCCTTGCGCTAGCTCCCGGTTAACGCCCTAAGCGCTCTCTCCGAAAGTTTGATGAAGCTTTCAAGCTCCTTATAATCAACACAGCATTTAGTCAATTCGAAAAATACTGATGATGGTAATGTGAAGTCGATTGCTTGTAAAAACAACATTTCATGTTATAGGGTATGTTGTATTATCTGTCTGGTCGTTCTTTCGACAACGTCACTTAACAAACTTGAAATTATTTAAAAAATGTATTAAAGTATATAATAGTATTCGGTTTTACAATAAGATCCCAAGTAACATTACCGATTTACCTGACAATAAGTTCAAGTATTATGTCAAGAAAGTCTTAATCTCAAAAGGTTATTACAGGGTGGGTCATTACGTGAACAATAGTGATGTCTGGAATTAACCCACATCTCTGTGCTTCCGCTAACATTAGTTAAGACTATTATTTGTATATTTGTTATATGAAAAAAAAAAATGATATATATTATATATATAAAAAAAAAGAACCAGATCTAGTTTCTTGCCGGCTCTTCTCGACTGGGTTGTTTTCCGAACCGGTGGTAGTGTTTTAGACGTTCATAAGCGCCTTCTTAGGGCCTAAATTGAATAATGATTTTAATTTTTTGATTTTGAATGTCAATTGTAAATCTTGTAATATATTTCATGGCATCATATTCTAATTAGAATGTTTAATATTATAACATTATATATGTATTAATTAACGTAATAACTAATTAATAGGTAAATAAATATTCAAACAATGTTTGTTAATACTAATACATTAATATGAATAAAATATTATAATGAGTAAATATGGGGGGTTTATTTAACACAAGTGTAAAATTAATAATAACACGTGTAAAAATTTACCTTACGTAATAATAGATATCGCACGTTTAGAGTAATCAGAATTATAGATAGAAATTGATTCGTAAAAGAAACTCGAGAAAAGTGGCGACGAAATTCAATATGCATTAATATGCCTTTTATTGCTAGCGGTACATGAATGCACTAAGTCATCACATAACACAGGTGTGGGCACACCGTAGACGCTGCCCGATGGTACGAGAGGAATGTGGACGTCCACGGAGACCTCAACCTACCATCCATTCATTCCGTTATCAAGTCCCAGTGTCGCGCATTTTTCGACCGCGCAGAGACACACACCCGAATCCGCTCATAGCGAAAGCCGTCGCGTACTCCTCCGACCCGCTAGCTCCGAAACCGTTTCGGAGACCGCGAAACGTTCTCACCGATCCCGATGATGATATCACGTGCGAAAATAAGATCTTTGCTTCTCAACCGATTCAGTATGCGTGCCAGCGCCCACGCCCGCGTAACCGCCGTTACCGCCGCCGGAGATAGGCGGCTAATTTTGCTCCCGCACACTTTGGGTCCCCCTCAGGCGGCGACCCAAGACGTGTCTCGTTCCCCAACTGGGGAGGCTCTTGACGTCTCCGGCAGCGCGATATAGTGACACTGCCCATGCATTGAGCATTACACGCACAACACTGCAAACACACTCCTGCACACTACACGCAGGTACATAGGTCCTGTAAGGAAGCTTTTTTTTATATTAATAAAAAATGTAGGGAATAGCTAGGTTCAAACTCGCGAGAGAGTTTACACTCAGGTGACGGCCAAGCCGAGGTTCGTACCACTTTGGTAGCCCTTGTGCTAGTCACCTTTTGCGGCTGAGTGCCTTCAGCACTCGCCCCCAAAGTCACGGTGAAGCTGTAAAGGCCCTTCCGGTCAACAGCTTTAATTAGGTTCGAAACAAAAAAAAAAACACCGTAGACGCCGTCCGCCCGGCCCGCAAGAATTGGTGCACGAGGGAGTTCGGCTCCCTGACGTTCCGACCTATGCAGGCACTATCCGGACATGTATGTTTGGGATGCGTGGGTGGAGCAGCAACGTGCTGTAATGGAAGAGGTGGGGATAGACCTCTCCTTGCCGAGCGTTTTGAGAGCCATGCTTAAGGATCATCTTCGCTTGTGCTCTTCCAACTCTCTAAGTCAGCCACCGATCCTACATATCCCTCTCCTCCGGAGTTCTTATCGACAGACAAGAACAAAAAGAGAAGAGGGGCTGGCTAGTTAAAGGCTGTACCTCCCATTCCCCAAGGGAAGAAAATGGAAGTGGTCCAATTCGAGGCTACGCAGAGTGTGCTCGCTCGACCAATCCCGTTTCACCCCAGGAATGTGGCGGCTTTAATGGGTATTTCCGGTGCTTCACGCCGGGCGAGTCCCACATATCCCCTTGGCACCTCTAATCCCGGAGTAAGACTCCCAGGTATACGTAAAGGCACTTCCCACTATTAAAAAAAGGTGTGATTGTAAAAAATGTGAATGTTAAACGCAAGTCTAGAGGTACTACTGGCGTTCAAGTCATGCAGCCGGAACACGCCTGTTGGTGATTGGCGTCAGATTTTAAAATTTGAGGGTGGTAGCTACTCAGGCGAGCTTTATTAGAAAATACCTACCACCATGATATTGTTTCCTCCTCAAATTATTATTCAAAAATATTTCATTGAATTTAGGCCCTGATAAGGCGCTTATGAAGGTCAAAATAATACCACTGGTTCGGAAAACAATCCAGTCATCGAGAAGAACCGGCAAGAAACTCGATCTGTTTCCTTATCTGCATATTTTTATTTGAACTTTACAACTAACAGTTACACACTTTATTAGTAGATGCACAGAGAAAGCAGACACTTTCAGACATCACCATCGTTCACATAATGATCCATCCTATAATAACTCTTACAAATAAAACCTTCTTGACATGGTGCTTGAACTTGTCCGGTAAATCGGTATAATCATCCTCATTTCATCTTAGTTCCTTCACCGAAAGCTCAAACTCATTACAGAATTAGACTGGTGGTAATAGAAGCTCGTTCATCTTCTTCCTCTCTCACTCTTTCTCTCGAGTATGGTCTGGATGATGGCGGAGAGCAATAGCCCCAACCACCTTTGAGAATTCTGGTTAATAAATAGTAATAATATATTTAAAATATGTAATAAATCAGTAAACATTTTCAATATGCATATTTTTCCATGAATATAATATTTATTATTATAGTGTAAATTGTTAATTAAATTTTAATAATGAAAAAAAAATCTCGTAATATTATAATTGTACACGTATATTTAACGGGGGTACATTGTGTATTATTCTGTCATTAATTTATCGATATTCGCCTGGTCCGGTCGTTCAATTGGTAATGTTTTATTTTTAATAAAATATTTTATTGTAAATAACTAAATTATAATTCTAAATTAATTTCTATGCTAAAGGTGAAATAGTATTTACAATAGACAATACTTATTACATTTTTGATAGAAAGAATTAATTACTAATTTTTTTTTTAAAGAGTTTGAAACGTAATCTACGTTTATAGTTTATTAGACATACATAACATAAGCTCACGCCTGTTATCCTCGAAGGGTTAGGTAGAGGTGAAATAGCGAACTACACCACCCACATTTCGCCGAGCTTAGTTCCGTCCCAGATGTGACAGGGCGCGAGCCTGTCGCCATATCGGGCACAAATTCCAAACTCCGGGATGATACTGAGTAGAAAAACCCAATAGCAAGTGACCCGACCCGGGGATCGAACCCGAGGCCTCAGAACGGCAGTCACACCGTAATACAACTGCGCCACTGAGGCAGTTTATTAGAAGGAGATATAAAAACGTTTTGACGTTTTTACCCCGTTGGGCACTAACTTGGGGTTTACGCCGCCAGCTTTCCTTTGTTTTCCTATTGTCTCATTTTTATGGGTAATCGACATATTAATGATAAGTGGTCGGTGTAACTCACAAGCATTCTCCAGTTCTGAGGTTTTTTTAAACCACGAACAAGTGGAAATAACTGATTATTGGGAAACACACGTTTTGGAGCTCGATTTTTTTGTAAATCCATTCATTCGTTACTTAGTAATTATAGTATTCAATCATTAATTAGAGACAATCCCATTCCTACGGAAGTGGCGTTTTCTGTTTAATTATGGCACTTACCGTTTAAATTATTTGTAGCACAGAGAAAAAATATTTAATCTTACGGTGAAAAGTACTTTATTAATTTAATTTTTTATTAAATATTTTTTTATTAAATAATAAAATTGCCTGTTGTTTATAATCACGACAATGTTGATATGTATAATCACGACATATAGATAAATATCTATGATCACGACATGTGCGGTGGTAGGCAAAACAAAACGAAACATCATTTTTCTTTATCCTGCAAAATATATATTATGATGAAGTTTCGCTTGCAATAGATTTGTTGAAAACTATTTTACATCGGTGCCGATTTCATGTTCTTACTTTTTTGGCTGTCAGTATTTCACTCCCACGCTCAATCGTATTGTTTGTTTTTTTTTTTTGTTTTACGAATGTTCAAATGAAGGAAGTTTTTCTTTTTGATATTACATGTATATTTCCTTTATACTAAAAATGAAGAGGGAGAGAGAAGCGATGATGGTGCAGTTAGTAGGTGGGATCGGGTTCCGCGTCGATGGACGCATGTTCGAACCCACTTATCCAATACTATTGGTACGGCGCGCGGCCTAATGGACTGTAATCCTAAGATGGCGGTGTCCCTATTTAGTAGAGTTCGTTGAGGAAAATACAATGCACAGTAAATGGCGTTGGTGTCCTTTCTCCCAGCGTCGACGTGGCGTTGAGGGCGAGGGTCCGGGCAATCCCAAGACGAGAGAGACTTCTTCATCAGCCTGTGCTATATTTCGCGAGTGCGGGTGCGCGTGCGACGCGTAAGGCGTTTTTTTTGCTTGACTGTATCTTGCGATTTGAAGTATGGGGTAAGAGGAAAAGGGGGGTAGGAGGGGTAGGGTTGCCGTGTCGAGCCAGTCAAATTTCGACAAAACTCGAGGCACAGTAACATTCCATTTTCCCCAGCGAACTCGATATTAAATTACAATTTAATAAATTAAACTGGCGTAACCAACTATTATGAGGCTGATTATTTACGGAGATTAAGGCATCATGAGGAAACCATAGAGCATGGTGGTAGGGCATTTCCTAATAATGTCCCGTCTGGTTTATCTACCACTTTCGAGTTTGAAATTATATCGCCAAGCTTCCGGCAGCGTCAGATCACATCCGCACGTCGTAACCTAACATCAAGTGAGGTTACAGTCAAAGCACTGTAATTATAAAATATAATAAAAGGAGTTCAAATTTGTTGACCGCAGGAGGTTACGGACGAGAGCGACGGTTGCGGCGGCAAGTTCTCCGTTCTGGTGGTCTCCGATAAGTTCAAAGGGAAGCCTCTACTAGCCAGGCATAGGTGAGTGATATCTTTCGTGTTTTTTTTTTTCATTATTTTTTATCCTTTCTCAACAGATATATTTAGCTGGGAATTTACACCCTGATAACAGGCCTAGCCGAGTTGCGCATCATTGTGATTTCTGGTGCATTACGCTAAAGGTTATCCATAATTGACGTCACACGTTATTGCGTGGGCGTCGGCGATGTGTTGCATTGTATAAAGCGAAGACATCTTTTGTCTATGGTCATACAATTCGTGACGTCACACTTGTGTTGCTTTGTCAATATTATGTAATATTTTAAATACAAACTAAATTCCGGAACTGCTGTATTAATTTAGTCCTTTCTTTGTGTGAAATTGCAAAACATGTGAAGTCGCACTAGGCAGCTGGGGAGGTTCACGGGTGGTGACATAAATTATAGATGACCCCTGGTTTAACGATTTAATGAATGATTTATTAGAAATGTTTTCATTTTATTTTAGTACTAAAAAAATGATAGGAGAATAATTAGAGATCCGTATAAAAAAAAAACGCAATGAAGAACATATGAAACGCTGGCGCAGTGAATTATTGTTTGTTATGGATAAACACAAAAACAAATTAACCGGTTCTAAAAAATATTTCACCTGTTGAAAGTTCATATTATCAGTGACTAATATAGACCATGTTTTTTTTTTTAATTGGAGTTTTCCGTGCAAAGCCGGGGCGGGTCGCTAGTACTCTTCCGCTAGTAAAAGCAATGTCTTCCTTACTAGTGTAATTTTTTAAGTTTTCGCGTTCCATATTTTAAATTTAGTTAATTTTAACGGGTTTTCACGCGTTACCTTTGCTTTTTTCTATCCCGACGTTTCGGCTGGGTTTCACCAACCGTGGTCACGGGCTGACTGGCGGTGCGCGGCGTCGCCTGCTGCGTTGAGGGGTATTTTGATGAACTACCCCCGTTTGGTCTTTATATTTATTATAGTCACAACACACAACACTAACAGTGTCCATCGACGATGCCTGTGACGATGCATCGACAGGTTGGTGAAAAACCCAGCCGAATCGTCGGGATAGAAAAAAGCAAAGGTAACGCGTGAAAACCCGTTAAGATTAACCGAATTCCTTACTAGTGTTTGGCATATAATATACATTTTTTTATTTGCACAAATCCAATATCAAATACACAAGGAAGTACATATTTATATGATTTTTTTCTTAAAAGTATATCAATAAAACCGCATAATATTTTCCGCAAACGCAATTTGATTTAAAAATAAACTTATTATTCAATATTCATCGGTGTAGTAAATAATATAACGTGTAGGTACTGTACTTCCTTTTACGCAACCTTTAAATAAAACAACACCACAAAGGATTTAGTTTTCGACTTAGGGTTGTCAGCTCTCTGGCATTGGAATAAAAACTTCCGTCGGCGCGTTTGGTTTTCAGTAAAATTATCTCGTGTGTAATAAGATAAAGTTTATATATTAAATACATATTTCAAAGTTATCTCCAACGAAAATAACTTTTTAATTTAATTCAGTAATAACAGCAGACTTTTAATAAGGTACTTTTGATTTTTTAAGATGTACAAATATTACAATAAAAGTTGAAAGAGAATCGTTTCTCGGAGTATGGACATGTTATGAGAAGAGAGGAAGCGAAGGAAGGAAAATAGTAATGAATATAAATGTGGAAGGGTGGAAAATTAGAGGAAGGTCAAAGACAGTTTGGGTGGAGTGTGTAAGAAATAATATGAAAGAAAAACTAGTAAATAAAGAGATGACGGCTGATAGGGACGTATGGAAGAAGAAAACATACTGCGCCGACTCCAAGTGAGTTGGGAACAGGACATGTTAATATTGTTAACATGACATAATAAAGAGCCGTCGAAGTGTAACAATTTATAATCATTTTCAGTACTTTACCACTTTTACATACATAACTAGAGCGTTTATACCATTCTAATAAGTTCTTGGGAGATAAAATTTGAAACAAAATTTTAAAGATAAATGGTAATTACCTAGAAGTAACGATTTCTTTATGATAGATAAATATGAAAAAAGAAGACAATATTACCGAAGGTGAAATGATCAGCAGTTAGATAGGTTTTAACGCATGCGAAGCATATAAGTTTTGTTTTTAGATAAAACAATTCTTTTAACGTCTCGGTAGTGGTCGGTATTTTTGTAGAATTCTTATAACAACTTTAGTTAAATAGGGGCAATGTATCATAAGCGTTTTAAAAATACTGTTAGGCTGTACATAAGTAGTACTGGCAGGCGATACACGAGAACTGGCATCTCTAATCCGGGAGGCATCACTCCCGTATGCATAAATGCATTTAAAAAAATGCGATAAATGAGAAGCAATTGAATGATTAAGCCTCATTATTTTTAAAACTAAAAACTATTTGGCTTAGATTTGGATAGCAGCGCTGAGACTATAGTGACTTGTGCTCACAAAACAATCCCTTCAATATTGAATTATTGTATTGAAAGGTTAAATCGGATATTTGTAATTAGAAAGAATGAAAGATTAACAGTATTATCATAAACTCATATAAATTTTGTTTTGAGTTTGTTTAAATAAATACAATAAGAAAAAAAATCAACAACATTCCCTAAATTATGTTTTACGTCATTGCCTTTAGCAGAAATAATTTCAAAACACTTTTGATCAGTCGATAACCGTACAAAAATATATTTCTTTATGTTGGCCTCACAAACAGAGAGATGGGTATCTTCTATTGTCACTCTAAGGTATTAACATGAGAAAAGCTGAATTAACATTAACATTATTAGGTTCTAAACTATATAATTATCTTCCGCAGATTAGTCAACTCAGTTCTTCAGGAGGAATTGAAGATGATACACGCCTTGACGCAGAGAACCCTAACAATCGAACAGTGGGAGGCGCGATCTTGAAATGTATAAATTTTGCTGATGTGATTATAAGAGAGTGGTCTACATTGTGTAGTTTTCTTGCTCCTTTACATATAATAGTTATACTGTGTGCGATAAAGACGGAAATATGTTGAACGGCATCGAAAGTTTGTTTACTGTCAGCGTATCGGCGCCCGGGAAAGTGATATTGCATGGCGAACATTCTGTTGTTTACGGGAAGACTGCTATAGCGGTCAGTCTCGGACTAAGGAGTTCTATCGTCATTAAGGTAATGTCTTTTTTTAATTATTACTTTTATGGTGATTTTCTATCAGTCCTTTTATCTATATTCTATGGGATTCTGAGATTTCTTTTTTGTAACTATATCAACTAACATAAAATTAATCCCAATACCTCCTTTCCGCCTGTATCTTAAAATTTAAAATAAAATGTGGTCTTTGGTAGGACTTCATTCTGTCATGTAGTCATTATAATTTATTAAAGTGCACCATTTAATCCTATTTAATGTAATTTAAGTGGTATGTAGTGTATTGGATTATTCTGAGGTGCTATAAATTCTCTTTGGTAAGTTTTAGCAAGGTGGCCATCATTTTTCTACAGCGTTAGTAAAATATTGGATTTTAGAATTGGCAGTGTGGGTTTAATTTCTTTGCCTGTCCTATACTACGAATATTCTCACTACTCCAAATAAAATTTCCATCCATCCATTCAACCAAAAGACGTCCACTGCTGGGCATATGTCTCCCCGAAAGAATAAGGAGGGAATTGACATAATCCCCACGCTTGGGAGGCAAGTTGGCGATCACAGTAGGTGTTAGTGATACTCAGAGGAGGACGCTGCTGCCCATCCTCTGGTTTATCCCTTAGTCGTATTTACGACACCCACGGGAAGAGACGGTGTGGTAATATGCTAAGCACCACATGGAAGAATACAATTTACAATTTAGATTATATTCCGTCGTTGATATGCGATTGGTTAAAACTTGCTCCTACTATCGACAAATCCAATCTACATAGACTATGTCGCGTTATATTATTTTTTTATAATATCTTTTGGTGTTTCGAAGATAATAAATTATACAAAAATCTAAATTCCAAATCACGTTTTTTATTTATATGAAATAAAAATATTATATAAAAAACGTTTACAAGTGTCGCTTATGCAAACAAATAAAATATAACGATAAATGTAATTACTGTGATTTTTTGATTAAATGTAATAATTTACATTTAATAATTATATTTCTATTTTTTTAAGATATTTCGACCCCTCCCAGCCCTCGGTGACCACTCGTAGTATATACCAAGAAACACCCCCTACATTTTACGTAGTATTGTCAAGTATAATTTTTTTTTATCATTTCGCAGGCAGAAAATAATCTTCATTTAATTTAATAAATTAAATTAATTAAAATAGTCTTTATTAATACGTATGCTACGTAATCCTATCGTAACTTAATTTACGAGAACAACAATGGTTTTCTGTTTAATTACGTTAATATCCGTCTAAGACGTCTTCAATGAATATGCTCCTACCAGCAATCCTTTCGGATACATAATTAATCACGGGGGCAGTAGTATCAGGAGTTTCTTCAGACTTAGTCATTTCCTCTTCATCGACGGCTTCGACATCCAACCACTCCACGATTTCTTCTATAACACACAAAACCTCATGTGGCCAACTGTAAGCGTAAGAAGTACTAAACACTGCGCGCCATATTCAAAGATAGGTCGAAAAATTGCAAAATTTCTCTGGACGAAATCGTCCACGTAACAAAAACCTAAGCCGCCCCACCCCTCGCTCCTGTTACGTAATTTGAGGACGTTCCCTTATTATGTAATTCTGTGTCAAAGGTACGAGTACTGGATACATCGATTAAAAAGGCTACTTTTTAATAAGACGTATAAAAACGCTCGTCGCGTCACCTGCGCCATCTTTACTAATAACCTAACTATTGTTAACAAATTGTTTTTAAAATATAATTTGGATTAAGTTTATATTAAGTGTGTTTTCTTATCATTTACTAAAAATGTAATATGTCTATTTCATATTAAACTTGTGTCGTATACTGGTATATGCTGATTGTTTGGCTAACTATCTGTTATAATTAATTGACTAATTTAAGGGTGTTATTACTAGTGAATGATCGTCATAATTTTAATACTAGAAGTAAAGACAAGTTGGCCGTCCCACGCTTTAGGTTAAGTAAGTGTAATAAAAGCTTTATAGGTAATAGTATTCGGTTTTACAATAAGATCCCAAGTAACATTACCGATTTACCTGACAATAAGTTCAAGTATTATGTCAAGCAAGTTTTAATCTCAAAAGGTTATTACAGGGTGGATCATTACGTGAAGGATAGTGATGTCTGGAATTAACCCACATCTCTGTGCTTCCGCTAACATTATTAAAACTACGATTTGTATAGTTTTTTTTATATGACAAAAAAAATGATATATATTATATTTATGAAAAAAAAGAACCAGATCGAGTTTCTTGCCGGCTCTTCTCGACTGGGTTGTTTTCCGAACCGTTGGTAGTAGTGTTTTAGACGTTCATAAGCGCCTTCTTAGGGCCTAAATTGAATAAATAAATTTTGATTTTGATTACTACTTTAGCCGATTTAAGAACAAGAAGGAAATTTCATTATATTCTTTGCATAATTCATTCTAAAACTGCAGTTACCTTCATCATATTTTATTTAGCATCTATTTAATATAGCAGTAATGTTACGTTAACCGAACAAGATAACCTTCCAGGAGGTAAACACAGCACATGATCACGCAGTCCACATACACCTGCCGTGCGTAGACCTCCAAGACGTGATACCATTGGAACCGACAATAAAGGCTCTTTTCAGCCCGAAGCTAGCGCCCGGCATCACGGGGAAGTTCTCATGGAGAATACCAAGTAAACTCGATCACGAGTACCACCTGCGAAGGGTCGAAGAATTCCTCCACATAATAAAGCCGAACTTTGACAATCTGCCCAACAACCAAAAGAATTCGTTACGTAGTTTCTTGTACATTTTTTCTGGTATTTTCGGAAGCACTTACATTCCGGTTAAATCTATGGAGATTTCTATGGGTTCCGAGCTGACAATCGGCGCTGGGGGACAGGCAGTTCTGCATCCTTTGCTGTATGCCTTGCTGGAGCCTTGATACAACTGTTGAAATTGAAGAGTTCCCCTGGAAACTTTGACGCTTATTACGACAGGAGTAGTGAAGATTTTAGTATGACAGAGAAGGAAATTATCTCAGAATGGGCTTATAATTGCGAGAAGATTATGCACGGTGTGCCTTCTGGTGAGTTTCGGTTTATTCTCTTTTTTTTTGTATTTTCTATGCGTTTCGCAATTTCCATTTAAATTATGAAATTTTGATGATTGAATTTTGCCATGAAGGAAGCCAATTTTAAGGAACAAATTAAGGTTAAATAAGTTTTACATAGTTTCCTACTATAAGATCTATATTTTATTTCCTTATCTAAAAGGAAACAGCTATGGCAGTTGATTCTTTGATATGTGATGATTATATTTCATCCGTTGTAACCTAATTCTCGCCAGCTACGTGACCGACGACTTCAGATAAGTTGTTATTCTAGTGCAAAAGCCGTTGATGCGACAAAGTAAATAAATATTAATAGGCGATATCTACATCAGTGGTACGTGCGAATGAACAATAGAATGGCATCGCACCTAACTGTCCATTGTATTGGTGTCAAGGTCTAATCTTTGTGTCTCCGGCAGTGGTCAATGCCGAATTGATTTACCACCTAATACCCACAATATGTTTATTATATATACGATAGAACTAACTAGCAATGGCTGGTATCACTCTCGAATGCCAATCTGGAGAATGTAGTGAACAGTAATTTCTTCAAAGAAAATTGTGATGGAAGGCAATTTTAGCTAGTTTTCATCTTTTTAATCTTCATTCTAAGAGTTATAAATTTTCGTCGAATCTATTTAATTGGTCCAGTAGTTTGTGTTTTTTGGTGTGTTACCATCGCTTATTTACAATACAATATTTCTTTTAGGCATTGACAACGCGACCTGCACGTTTGGTAATCTGGTATCCTTCAAGAAGGGTAGCAAGCCCCGTCATTTGGACATAAGGATGGAATTACGCGTGCTTCTTGTCGACTCGAGAGTGTCCCGGGAGACGCGCTCCCTGGTCGTCAGGGTGGCAGCCCTCCGGCAGAGGAATACAGCTGCTGTTGATCACATCATGGATGCTTGTGACCACGTTGCTCATACTGCTACACAGGTACGTGTTAGCCTTCAGTTTTACAAATAAATAACTTATCCACGGTAATTTTCTTATAAACTGGAGCAAGAACTCTTTTCAGTTGTAGGTCAATTTTTACATAAACGTAATGTATGGTTTTTTTTTTAATTTTCCTGATGATAAATGTAAATAGTATATCTCTGACAGTTTCAGTTATGTCCGAAATCATAAAGATAAGACTGCTGAGACTCTGTTTACCGCAAGGTCTACACTGCTTATACAATCAAATTCTGGCAATAATGCCACCAAAGTCGAATCTCGGATTGATTCTACCATCTGGTGTAACAAATGATAGGATATAAACTTTATTTAGTTAGAAGCACGTCTGTTTTGAAGTTATTTATGTACCTAATTACTTGCTTGGTATTTTTTACGTCAGTTTTATAAAAAACCATTTTAACGTTTGAAGAGTACCTAGGTTAAATGAAGATTGAACATGAAAAACATTTTGCAGGTGTTGGAGAAACTCTCCAGTGGCAAATGTGAACCGGATACCGAAGCTGATTACCAGCATTTGGCCGTAAGTTAGTTTAAATATACGGCAAATATCATTGACAATCGTTATATAGCCATGGACCATCGACATTGAACGACAACCTTCTGGTTGTAGAGTCATTGAATATTTCAAATAGTGTAAATGGGAAGTAAACAAACATGATGGACTCTGCTTTTAAGTAAATGTAATTTTAAGGATAGATCATCCTAAAATTAGTATCCCACTTAGAAAGGTCATTCGTTGAGTAAAGAGGACCTAGCAAATTTTATCTTGCCGATGTAAATTTCAATCTTGCTTCGCCGTTAACCGATAACTATTTTGGTCCAATGTACAGATATTACAAAAAGATTAAAATGTAACTATTTAAAAGCATATAATAAAATTTCTCGATTCTGACGTTTATTGTATAAAATAGACGACACGGTTGAACGATCGGTTTCTTAATTAATATGTCGATTATCCATAAAAAGAGACATTAGCAAAACAATGGAAAACTGGCATAAACTCCAGATTGAGGTGTGTTAAGCTAAAGGTGTTAAAAAGCGATACCAGGATCGAATAAAAATCCAGGGATTGTCTAATTGACCTATTGATTGATGGACGCTTATGTAAACAAATTAATTTTTTTGGCTTAGCGGTATCCATAACTCCACGGTATGTTTAACAGTGTTCATGGGGTCAGGTTAAATAAACAGCTGATATATTTCAGGAGCTTTGGGAGATGAATCACTGTTTGCTGGCAGCGCTGGGTGTCTCCCACCCCTCGCTGGAGGTGATCAGAGCGGCCGCTAGAGCGAAGGGTCTCGCTTGCAAGCTGACGGGCGCTGGCGGTGGAGGGTCAGTATCTCTATAACTAACTTTTACCGATGATTTCCTTGCCTTTAGGTATATATTTTAAAATGCAACGTCTTACGGTCTATATAGACTTTATTTGGTTAGAGGCCATTTATATATTACGTTTCATATTAAGGATAAGAGACGGATTCGACGAAGAGTGATATTGTGCGACAACTGGTGGAAGGAGTCATAAATGTTGTCACATTTCAAAATCTATAATAAATAATACTAAAATTCTTTTTTTTTTATTTAAAAATACGTGACAAGAAAAGCTGTAATTAAGACGAGGGTGAATGTCAAGAAACTATGAAATTCATGTGAGGTAATTTATTGATGGTCCCTAGTATATACAATGATTTATTGGGATAACATTAAAAGAATATAGTTGATTTAAAAAAAATTACCACCAGCATTTTCAGCCCATTGGATATTTAAAAGATATAAAGTATTGAAGGATACATATTACAAACATGAGCGAAACCCCGGGTACAGCTAGTATCATGTGAAATAAAACTAACGCTACTCTTCTCGTTTCTGCATACGGACAAAATATACGTGTTGCAAAGAAACATCAAAAAACTTCTTTTTAAAGATTTCTGTTGTAATTTGCCCTTAAAAGATATATAATATTATTTAAGCGACAATTTACTTATATATGTCGACTGAAGTTGATGCATTCAATTTAATGGCAATATAGATTCTTGATTGCCACAAAAACTCCCCTGGATAGTTCTAGCAAGTCCTCTACTAACTAAAGGATCCTTTATGTTTTACCTGTGTTTTTATATATGATATGTATCTTTTATGTAATATTATTTTATTTATTTATACACCCTTATATATTAAATCTATAACAATGTGTATATGTGTTTATGATAAAAATAGACTAAGTATGAGTTTAAATTTTTACAATTTACTTTTATTGTAATTTGTAATTTTTGCAAAGTTTTTTTACATACTGACGTTCCGTGACTCGCTCTGGGCTTCAGCTGAAAATCAGCATTTAGTATCTCTTGGTACTTAAGCATATGCTGAGCTGGAGACCCTTTAATCTACTGAGATGCGTTGGTGGGTGACACATAGTTACCCTGATAATGTAATTTTTTTTTTTGGGTATCATTATTTCATTGTTATTATTTTTTTTTTTCTAATATTTTTTACTATGTGGTTTTTATCTCATATGTGAATAAAGATTTTCTTTATTTCCTTTTTTCAAGATAATCGACGTTTTGTTAGAGAGTTGTATGAAAATTAAAAAAAAAAAACATGATATAATAGGATGTTTAACTGGGTCTGAATTTATTGAAAACAAAAATTTACATGAATTACGAAATTCAACGTAACACTTATATTTCAAAAAATCACATTCATTCAAAACGAATGTTGGTTTAGAACTTGTGTGATCTTGCACGTATAGTGTGACGTCATGTTATAGCATAGTTCATATGACATTCAAATGGTCATAAGTTCCTTATCTTTGATCAGATTTTAATTTTGTTTTCGGTGTGAACAACCATGTCTATGGTCTGTTTTAAGGATTTGGAATCCTACCAGTAAACCACCCTATTGTATCGAGATGATGTTGGCAAGGGTTGTTGATGTTAGGGGGGTTTTATTCTTGTTTATTTATAGGTACGCGATGGTACTGATACCGCCTTCGACTCCCCGTTCCACCGTGGACTCGCTGTGCGGGCAGCTCCTTGAAAACGGTTTCAGAGTGAAGGAAACCCGCCCCTCGGAGGCCCGGGAGTGTCGGTCGAGATGTGACCCCGGCACGAATGTAAGCGACCCCGGGTTAGCTAACAGCGAGACTAACGCTGGGCAAGATCTTCAATCTCCCACATCAAGTGCTAGGATAACTAAGTGATTTCGAAGTGAATTTTCTCGCCATGTGTATAGTGGTCGTGATCAACCGATTCTGGTATATTAGACGCGACAAACAAATCACGACACGAGCAACAATTTGAAAGGCTGATCATGTGTCCACATAATTCAAAAAGTTCGGGCCTCAGTGATAAGTTTTACAAAACTCGGTGACGAGTTATACAAACTCGTTGATGAGTTATACAAACTCGGTGATGAGTTATACAAACTCGGTGATGAGTTATACAGATTCGTTGATGAGTTATAAAGACTTGTATGATTAGAATAAAAAAAAAATTGTATGTGCTTATTACATGTCTATCGTACAGTCAACATAAAAAATAGAGAACTATTTTTTATTATATATATTTTCTTCAGTGAAGGATTTAAACAAAAAATAATTGTAAATTAATATATAGATAGAGAAATTACATCTTTTATGTTGACTGTACAAAACGCCGACGTATATTTAATGTGTAGCGTCAGCATCTTCCATGTTATTTTATTTATTAATTTTTAATACAATTAAAATAGTGTTTAACTCGTCTCGAAAAACGACCCGGTAGACACGTGACCTGAATATTACGGTAATTTAATGTCGCAGTGACGTCACATTAATATCATTCCGACGTCATGCTACTGACATCTATAAGTCTGAATTAATGAGTCATCTATAATATGAATGTACATAAATGTGTTTACTGGGGTTTGTGTATTTGTATGGATGTATGTATGTATGGGTGTGCATTGTATGAATGCATTTTGCGGGTAGGTGTCGCTTTAAACTGTCTAGTGGAATAATTAAAATTTAGTTGACAAAAATTATTAATATCGGATTTTTTAATACTTAATGGTTATAATTATTGATGTGTATCGTTATTATTCGAATTTTAATTTTTTGTTGTGGTTTTTTTTTTAACGTGAATTTAAAGCGCGTCGTGTAATAAATGTAATATTTTATAACTCGGGTTTTTTTTTTGTTTAGTGTATACGAATATGTTTTAATGGAGAGTCAAATTCAAGTATTTACCTTCGAAGATGTTAAAGCATCTGTTGCGAGTGCAAATGGTTTTAAAGATGGCGCACGTTATCCGAGCTGTCAAATATTTTGTCTTTTACGAGTGCAAAATATTTTCCTTTGGTTTTTTTAATCACTTGGTGTCTGCGGCGTTCTGAATAGAATAATTATACAGTAATACCCCGCTTTACGCGAGGGATACGTTCCGAAAAAAATCGCGTTAACTGAAATTCGCATATATCGAGGTCTATGATTAAACATAGTCAAAATTTAATACAAAAAAATACAAATCATTTTAATCAATCACTTTAATTCTAAGAACACTTTATGCAATACATACTCTTATTTTTTACGGAAAAATACATCTATTGCCTTTACATTATGTTTACACGCACTCTTTCGCGTAATGCGAGGCATTTGAGCGCGAAATTTCAAATTCGCGTTATAGTGAAACCGCGCGTAATGGGGTCGCGCTAAGCGGGGTATTACTACACTACTTCCAACCATTTATTTTATTTTTGACAGTTCGATTACAACTCTATTAGTGATGTCCTAATATTAGTGTTAGCGGTTCGATTTACTATTACAATTGATTTTATTTATGAAGAAGTTTTAATCGCTCAACACATTGAGGTAAAATATTTACATAATCTGTGAGCTCTATAAATATTCGATGATAATTATCGGGGATAAAAAGTATGTCGCATCACTATTAAAAAAAAATAAAGTCTATGAACTGTTGCATTTTTAGTCCATGGTTGCCTGTTAACATAACATAACATAAGCTCACGCCTGTTATCCCCGAAGGGTTAGGCAGAGGTGATGTAGCGAACTACACCACTCGCATTTCGCCGAGCTTAGTTCCGTCCCAGATGTGACAGGGGGCGAGCCTGTCGCCATATCGGGCACAAATTCCAAACTCCGGGATAGGATACTGAGTAGAAAAACCCAATACCACTTGACCCGACCGAACCGGGGATCGAACCCGAGACCTCAGAACGGCAGTCGCACCGTAATACAACTACCTGTTAATTGTAGAACTTTATAGGCTTTTGTCGAAAAATAAAACGAATGCTTGGAAGGGGTGTAGTTATTAATTTTATTAAACCAATGCATACATAATTATGAGTTTAGTGGTTAAGAACTTCGCTTACCATTGTTGATAAGTTGGGGGAGAGGGGGATTCAACAGTGTCGAAATTTTTACTTAACACGTTGCACGCCGTGGGGGTCACCGGTGACCTCATCCTTCCTCTATCATAGCGCCATGGGCGTCACCGGTGACCTCAAGCTATAGACACATTTAAATCGTTTTTTCTCGCCGCCGGCCATACCTACTGTTGGTTTTTTGATACTTGATGTGACCGGCACGGCGCTGTAGAACAATCCTTTGCATTGGGATAAACGTACCTAGAAATGCATAGAAAAAAAAAATCGAAAGATAGTAAAAAAAAAAATACTAAAAATAGTAATTCAGGCGATTTAACTCAAATCTGTCTTTATTTTTAAAACGAAAATTAGCACAAACTATGTTATCAATCTTGCTGATAAATAAATTAATCTTTGGCAAAAGTAGAAAATTGCAGAGTGTAAAAAAACATATTATAATCGTGTTCATATCAGTGACCCTGATTTCAAACAACCCTTAGAAATATTAATATAAAAAATCGCGAAAAGAAACTTAGTAGGAAAGTAATAGAAAGAGTAAATAACATGCAATCGTTGCAAGCGCGAGCGCTCCTCTGGTTTGAGTGTTGAGTAGCGGGTGGGCGGCGGGGGGCGGGGTGGGCGGCGCGGCGCATGGTAACGGTAACTGTCTATTCTGTATTTGTGCGCCATGGGGTGCACCGGTGTTCTCAGTTATATATTTTACTATAAATATGTTACCCACAAACAGAATTTAATAAAACATTTCTATACATATCTTAACATAATAAACAAATTACAGCAAATTTTTTTTGAAGTTATACTTCTTTAGGCGCGTTATGAAAAAATGATGAGAGTGAAATTTTAAGATGCGCGCGCATCTGTGACACAAAATTAACAGTATGCTTAACCGCTCATTAAGTCTCGAAAAAAAAGCTACCAACAAAATAGAAATTGAACCTCGATATTAGTCGCGCATGTTGGTACGCTCGTCACCTCTGATCACTGTTTTCATATTTATAATATTTATCAACATGTTTCTAGTTTATACATTCACAACACGTGTTTTAGTTTCATACAAGTGCTACATTATATATGTGCTAATAAATTATATTCAGTAGTGATTTAAATTGAATATTTTGATTGATATCACTTACTATTTGTGAATATTAGTGAAAAAAATTGTGCTCATATACTTTTTCAAGTGCTCCAATATAATTGAGGTTAACTATCCGTATGTATTATTTATTGATATAAATTAAAATACTTTTATTTAATATAATTAACACTAAATATTATTAAACTATTTTATTTCATTTTTCAAATTTAAAATGAACTTTGTTGATTATCCTTTTCCAATCCTTCTATTATTTTATTGTAATTAATTATTTGCATGCAATTAAAAACTATTTTTTAATGATGCCAAAGAAGTATAACTTCTCACGCGCGTACATAAGTACACGCACCCATTTTGTTTTACGATTTTTCACTTTTTCTGTCGGCGTTCAACGTGTTAACCTAATTCAACTTTGGGATATTGACAGTTAATTTTGACTGCATCAATCATGACTTCAAGAAGAAATCATTCGGTATTAATTAACGTCGTTTTTCAATGCATAGTGATGGGTCGTTCTATAGTAATGTTATCGAATGACTTGAAGTATGGCGAATATCGACATGATTATATAATGATACGTAATCTGAGCACAACTTACGGATTTTAAACTAAAAGTTAATAGTATAATTTTTTTAATTTATTATATATCGTTTAATTGTCCCCACCTTTTCTTTTCATTATTAATAAAAAAAAATAGACGTTAGGACACAATTTTAAACACTACACGAATGTATTGTGTCGATTAAATAATTTAATTTACGGTATTTATTTTTAGGGTTTTTTTTTATTTATTACATTGCAGCAGTATCAGTTTATTATTTAGTTAATTTAATGTATGTTAATTATTCTCTTATTACTACTTATTTGGATAGAAAACTTTTTTGGAAGCTAATTATGAATCGATTTCAAAAAACATAAATAAATAAGAAACTTAAAGGATTCTGCCCACTGAAACGTATCGTAAGCGGCACATGGAAAAAACAATAGTTTGTATGGGTTACTATGCCATTAGACCGCTCCGTCGCCGAACAGGACCGTAGCGTACCATGACCGTATCGGCACCGAATTCCTGATGAAAATATTTTGAATGTGACGGTACGGCCCGGCAGCGCGCGTGTCAGACGCGACGTTGCCGCCTATAATACTGTATATTGCTACCTGACGCAAGACAATAGAAAGAATAATTTATAATTAATCATCATCATCTCCCTACCCTTTTCCCATTTTTATTTGGGGTCGGCGCAACACGTCTTCCTCTTCCATTCCTCTCTATTTGTTGTCATCTCCGCATTCACTCCTTTTCTAAACATATCATCTTTCACACAGTCCATCCAACTTTTCTTTGGTCTTCCCCTTCCCATGTAACCGTCCACATTCATATCCAATACCTTTCTTACAACATTCTCTTTCTCCCCGCGCATCACATGTCCATACCAGGATAAACGACCGCCTCTTAACTTGTCTGTTATTGGTGCCACTTTCAAACTCCCTCTAATATACTCATTCCTAATCCTGTCCATTCTTGTTACCCCACACATCCATCTCAACATTCGCATCTCGGCTGCATGTAATCTTCCTTCGTCCGTCACCTTTATGGGGTAACATTCTGATCCGTACAAGAAGACAGGTCGTATTATGTTCTTGTAAATCTTCCCCTTTAATTTAAAGGGGATTTGCGGATCACACGTAGTAGCCGTAACCTGCCGCCATTTCATCCATGCTGCGTTAATTCTATGCTTTACCGTCCGGTCTATTTCGCCATTGCTTTGCAGGAGTGAGCCGAGGTACTTGAACTCGGGGCAGATTGGCATTGGAGTGCCATAATTTATAATTAATATTTATGTATAATGAAAAACTAATAGAGTGTGGTCGTAAATATGAATTATTATAAAATCTTCAGCGCTCGAAATACATGGATTCTGTGAAAAAAGAAATATCTTCGCAGGAAATTTCTGAACCACCGAAACAAATAACATACCTATTGAATACATTCAGAGCGGACATAGCACGCGGTCGATCCGTTTCAGTGGGCATGGAAGCGCGTGTCGTGTTTTTTTACGTGCCTGATACGTTCA
Organism: Samia ricini; assembly: GCA_014132275.2. Lineage (NCBI taxonomy): Eukaryota > Metazoa > Arthropoda > Insecta > Lepidoptera > Saturniidae > Samia > Samia ricini. The sequence continues at coordinate 29,135,699 of AP028168.1, forward strand.
TAGCACGGTCATGGTATGCTCCGGTTATGTAGCCAGAGACCTTAAACATCATGTTTGATAAAAAAGATATATACATATATATACCCGTTGCAGTATATAGTAACAATAAATTTTGTATATGATATTTAGAACATCTTTTTAATTACTATTAAAGGTATAAAAGTTGCGTGTTTATCTATTTTTTTCATTCTAAACCTAGTTCGGAACATTTGTGTGAAATTTTTCTCAAGAAATAGTGTTGATATTGTAAAGAATAAAATTTTACTCATATTGTTTATAATGCTGGCTGGAATTCATTTTTTTTTTTTTTCATTAACTCAGCTCTAAATTACGTAATATTGGTAAGTGTCATACATACGAGTATAATATTGAAAAGGAATTCTGAGGTGCCACAAAAACACCTTGGATAGTTCTAGCAAAATGGCCGCCCTCTTATTCTAAAGGCGTTGTTTAAAAATTAGAAAAATACGATAGAATTTTATAGACATTAGTAGATCTATTTCTGAATTCTACTTACGCACAGCTAACATTTACATTATTATAATAACTAATAGTTCGTTAGTAAACTTTATTTGTTGAAATTTTTTAAAGATTAGAACTTACAAAGTGGTAACTATCCCTGTATATGATTTACGTTCTGTGGAAAAACATCTAATTAGTGCTATTTATCGATGTCTATAATTTATTTCACGTTAATTTGACACCTTTGCATTCATATCGAAAATAGATCAAAAATCGAACGTAATTTTAGATAAATCATTGATATCTCTATAACGTATTGAAATGTAATTTTTTTTTTTTTCAAAATAAATATAAAAGAGAATATTGTAGAAGATGGTTTTTATTAATTACAATAAATGTTTAGGATGGTAGCACAAAGAAATTAATAAAATTATTTTAAAATGTTAAATGTCGGAAGTTGGTTTCCTATTTTTTAATATTAACATTCCTCGTAAATTGTTAGTTAATTTATTCTATGAAAATGATAAATTACGTGTCACTTTTTAAGATATACGATATAGATTATAATGACAAATTTGAGGTTTATTCTAGTTATCTTATTTTACAAAAATGGTTAAAATAGTTAACCCTCAATAATATATGAAAATCTTATTTTCGATTCTTCATATAATTTTACATCGTAATGAAATCGTAGACCAATAAAATTAAGTTGTTGACGAGAAATATAATAAATACCTTCTTTATCAACGATAATTGTTTTTTGCTATTTTAAAATAGGTTATAAATATTATTTGTGTAAAAAGTGTGACGTAATTTATGTGAGATTTTCCTTCTCACTTTGAGGATATAAATTGTAAAATGTATGTATTTTCTCGTATAATGTAAGCAAAGTTTCTGTGTGACGTTCAATTTAGTAGGCTAAATCTGGTGCTAAATAGAAAATATACTTTGAATCGTTGAATAAATGGTAAATATTTAGAATGATAATATGAAATGGAATAAATTGTTTTAATAATGGGTAGTAGATTTTTATTTCATCATACCTTGCAACACTGTTTTTTCTTTTTTGTTTTATTCCTTTACACACAACTTGTTTTTATTCCATTAACTTGTTTATAAGGTTTAAGTATTACATGAAGCAATTGTTGGAGTTTTTTGACAACACCATTTTAATATAACTGTCCTTATTTTTAATTAATTACGAAATGTAACGTGAATTCCGAAATCTTACAATATACCCTTAGAAACTGTAACCAAAGGGCCGCAAAGCAAATCTGTTTGGCTATAGCTTTTCAAATTTAATAGCCAGGCAATTGTTAGAAACCCTACCACAATGCTATGGTTTCACCACGTTTCTTTCCTTTAACGCAAGCTGTAGCAACCAGCCTATTATCGTAGTTTAGGATAAATTGTTTCGGAACCTACATCCGTGGACGCAAAGTCGTCTACTAGATCACACACACTACCATCTTTTTACGGTAGTTAAACAACCAAGAAATAAAAACATATTGTACCTAAAAGTGCGTTTAATTCGTACTAATAAAATTTACAATTTTTGCTTATCAACATATAATGAATGAGTATAAAATAATTTATTTAACAGATGAATACAGCTTTATAAATTAACTTCGCAAATAATAAATAATGTGATCTGATTTTTGTTTTTTCATACTGAAATACCGAACATAATAAAAAGAAACGTTAAAAATAGATCTTGTAAACTTCCAAAATTAACCTCTGCGTAAATACGCTTGTAAACTAAATAGTTAATATATGATGTCATAAACATAATATGACAAAAAATTTAATATTTTAACTATATTTTTAGTACAATACTGTAATTACATATATATTCATAAATTATAATTAATTTTTTTTCCCAGTGAATTAGATATAAACTATATCGATAATACTGAGTTACGGTGTAAACTATAGAAAAATAAAAGAACACTCAACAAACTTGTAAAAAAAAAATAATGGAAGACGATAACTAAGTCAAATCGTAATACTGAAAAAAAATCATTTAAAAAGTCAATGTAAATTATCTCTTTTTGTACCTACTTTATTCTCGTCAATGGAATGAAATATGGAAATTTGAGAACAAAACGCTATAAAAATATGACGTGTTTGATTCTACACTATAAGCTTGTATTCTATGCTATGTCACAGACTATGTTCATAGATTAAATAAATATAACTGCGATAAACTTTGGTAGCATTGATTAACCCTGTTTCATCTTCTAATCCTTTCTAAATGCATAGTTAAATATTTAAAAATATTATTGCGATGGTCTTTCAAATTTCAACATACACACTTACTCAGATGATTCTTTTACATGATTACGTTTATTGCAGAACATTAAAAATAATTTTACACAAAACTAATAATTCGATGGAACATTTTCCAAGTTAGAAGAATGATTAGGTAGATAATACTTCTTTTTTTTTGGAAACAATAACTAAACCGTAGTGCCACCATGATGAATTCAAATTCCTCGTAAGTGTATTTAATATATTCTCAATCTACATTTTTTAAATTTAATTCTAGCCCATTTCATCTAATAAGTGAGGATTTATAGAAACTACTTTATAGACCTACTTTATAGAAAAAAAAATTCTTCACATGGTTTTCTAAAAGTTATAACTAGCAAAGCAACAATAAATTTTATTAGAAATCTAGATACATCCAATTCTGAGATTTAGGGCTTGAATGAACGTAAAAGTCGAACTAATCATACATCATTAGTGTAAGCACCAATTACTTATAATATATATACATACATTATAGCAAGACACGCTACGTTATAACAACTATGGTTTCGCCACACAGCAAGCGAGTCGGAACGCCCGCTGTGTAGCCAAACCATTATTATATCATTTACAATACTATATCACACGAATGTTTATTTTTTTAGAATATTTTTTCTAATATAGCTAGAGAAACGGTTATGCAATAACAACATAATATACCGTTTTAAGATCAACATAAATATAGCAAACGGAAAAATTATAACCTCTTGTTTTAAATTTGACATTTACGTTGATTAATCTGTAATTATTAGTCGTGGGGTATTTTGGCGGGATCTTATTTGCCATGTAAGTATGGGTTTTATTCATAAACTTATGTACCATTGGAACCACCATTGTTATATACTTGTGGTTTTTTTTAAATTATAACACATAATTAAGATTATAAACTTTCTGAACAATTCGAGTAAGATTGTAATAATTTTGGTAAAACCTTATATGCAAATTATAATAACATTCTCTCTGCACTAAATTGGCAGAAGTGTCTCTAAGCACGCACGTTGCTATTAAATAAAAAGGACAAGTAAGCTATAACCAGTGTTTTTATAACCAGTTAATAATAAAATTTAAAAATAAACATGAAATCTTTATTAAAATTTAATACTGAGTTATCACAACTGAAACGAAAAAAAAAACAATTATAAAATATATTCATAGATGAAAATGATAATTTAAAATATAAACAATTTATTAAAGAGAAAAATCTACATTATTATATTCTATAAAAACTTGCCTTGTCACATGTTTTGTAATTTTAATCAAACCCAAGGGACAATTTGTTTAGAACAATAAAAAAATATTAGTAAAGAATATTTTTATGGAAAAAAACGAAATATGAATACCTACTGATTTCATCGAGGAAGGGAAATTTTCAAAACACATTACTAACAATCTAATAAAATACATTTCTAATTAAAATTTAAAATTCATGCCCTGTTTTATTTTACTACCAATAGAGCAAATCACAAAATATAATCAAAAAATTGTATGTAATTTGCGCATAAATCAAATTATAATAGAGTATTACAAACATTAAAATCCATAATACATATTATTAAATAATTAATTTTTATTTGATTTAATTTATATATTAAAAATTACCGAATAAAATGTCACATTTTATCTATCTTTCATTGAAAGCCACTAAAGTTACTGAGTTATGACTTAAGCTACGTATAAACGAATATATTGCGAACAGAAAGATCAATATGTCCTTTTTTAAGCGGGAATTTTTAGACCAACTCTAGTTTCTGTGGAGTTTGACCTCGCCAGTCATTCGTTTCACATTTTAATGCACTAAGTTATTCCATATAAGAAGTATTTAATTGATTATTGTTTTATTTTATATTTCTTTGCTTCCAATTATAAAGTTAACATTCTCACATCCAAAACGTTCAAAGTATATTATAACCGAATGTAACTTATCTTACATAATATTTATTTTTACAAAGACGCTACGACCACATACTAAATATAATGATAATTAATATCGATTATTAATAAATCCAAGTCACGTAAATATCTATAAATTTTTTTAAATAAGCATATCAAAAACCTAAAAGCAAAATAAATTAAAAAAATATTAACATTGATTATCGGATTGGTCATAATATTACAATAACAATCGTACACATGTAATATATCTCTATCACAGATATTAATCTATCTAACATTCATAGCTTATAATTATTTTACAATAGCAACACACACACGCGAAATGTTAAAGAATTTGACAGATAAATCAATATGTCCGCCTCAAGGGACAATGACGACTATTTCCTACCAAACTTTTATGTATTCCTTTTTTTATGTTGTAATATCGTAAAGGCCCACTGCATTTCGGTGGGTAATTAAGTTTAGTGTATAAATCATGTAAATTAGCGAGAGCTAACCTCCCACCTTGTGTTAATATAGTGAATATATTTCCCCTGACCGTGATAAAATGATTTCAATTTAGTACATTCCCTAATGAGATTTATTATGTTTAATTATTTTATAGATGTCTGTAATAGGCAGATAGGTAGTAGGCAGTGATTTTACACTGCCTCAAACTTGTGGTACGTGTTTGGTTACTACTCGTACAGTGTTCACTAACGTTATTCTATTAAAAAATGAGATTTTTTTTTCATGTTTGATTGATGCAAATGTTGTGTGGAATGTTTCTAAGTTTTATATAACTGCGTGTAGAAACTATTTCTTTAATGTTTCACTATAAACGTTTAATTTATTATTTATCAACACATTAACATATTATTCTATTAGTGGATATTCTGAAGTTCACAGTAGAATCGAAACGATACAGAATGCCGTAAACGTGTCATATTCGAAAATCGAGGCATTCATTTTATTTACAGCCAAAACCGCGAACACAATGTAAACTATGACTATAAACTTGCATTAAAAAGACAAGAAATAAAAATGGGTTATCTACAATAACAACAAAAAAATTAACAGGTAATTCAGTGTTACCATACGTAAAACCGTTTATTTTAACCGTCACTTTAAATAATACTTTTTAGCTAAATACTTTATTATAATGCACGGTTTCAAGCTTGCACCCAACTGAACATCCACCTCTGCATATATCATCATAAAGTCTTCAAAGCGTTCCATAGGAATAGCAGCCTGTTATACAGAGCCATGTTGATTATGTTCTACAACTGATAACCGGCCCTTAACTGGTGGTTGGGCTCGCCGTCGGGCTGGTGAATCAGTGGGGGAGAGAGGGGATCCTCGCTAGAAGTCACCGTTGTCGATGGTGGCATATCTACAAACGAAAAGTAATCCAATAAACTTTTCTTAATAATAAAAATAACAGGTTTTAAAATTTAAAATGACTGTAAATAACACAAACAGGTTATAATGTTTTAAATAGCATAAATAGCAAGTCAGAGAGTTAAAAATAGCATAAATAACAGGTTGTACTGTAAAAAAAGTATATAAGCACAATTTTTTTCACTAATATTCACAAATAGTAAGTGATATCAATGAAAATATTCAATTTAAATCACTACTGAATATAACTTATTAGCACATATATAATTCGCACTTGTATGAAACTAAAACACGTGTTGTGAATATATAAACTAGAAACATGTTGATAAATATTATAAATATGAAAACAGTGATCAGAGGTGACGAGCGTACCAACATGCGCGACTAACGAGACTTAATGAGCGGTTAAGCAGACAACTTCATACTGTTCATTTTGTGTCACAGATGCGCGCGCATCTTCAAATTTCACTCTCATTATTTTTTCATAACGCGCCTAAAGAAGTATAACTTCAAAAATACTGTATTGTCGCAACAGTACGGTTGCGATACGTTGCTTAGGATGTGTCTGGCCACAGATAAATTTAGCTAACTGTTAAAAAGAATGTTGAAGTTTGTCATTTTTATTTTAGAATGTTCTTTGTTCATTGTTTCTCAATCGGTGAATCGAATCACATGAATAGGAAAATAAATTTATCAGTAATGGAATATTAGTTATCATTCTTACACAGTATATAACAGGTTAATTTTTTTAAAATAGCGCATATAATTTATTTATTTATTTATTCAATACTCAGTATATATTTATTTTATAATAAAATACACTGTTTAAAGTCGTATAAATAACAGAGTAGAGTGTTTAAAAATAAGGTAATATTCAATGTAATAATATTCATAAAGACCTTTTTTTTTTGACGGGGGGAAATGCATTTACGCACTACCCTTACCCATTGTATTAGTGAGACCGAAGTCCCCCAATGCAATGGATAAGGGGGGGCACGGAGGGACGTCTCCGTGCCAGTGTGGGACTCACCCGGGCGAGAGTCGCTCGGATATACCCACTAAAACCCTCCGGGGCCGTCCGCCGCATTTGGGATGGGGGCGATACGGGATTGCCAGGCATGCCACCGCGTCGCCCCCTGCGGCGAACCCACCGGGCCTCGTCCGTGCAATGGCCCAATGGGGAAGTGGGGGGGGGGGAATACTTCCCCACCCACCTCTTAGCCCACCTCTCAAAGAGAGGTACGACCTTGGTCGAAAGTCCAAGGGGCAGGATACAAATATTCATAAAGACCTAACCAAATGCATGTTTAGTTTTGTTAGTCTTCAAAGAATAAAATAGCTTTAACTACGTTACCTTCATTCTCGTCTTCCTCGGTCAGCCATTTCTGTATTTCCGTTTGGTACATTCTTCTCTGTAGGACTTCTTTCGTTCTCGGCCTAGAGCCCATGAAGGTCACTTCGATCTGTGATCAAGCATTAGTTAAGTTATAGTTAAGTTCGTTTTTAATTTATATTCCATTCTATACTTCTCATGAGTAACACATATGAAACTTTGAAACTTTTTTTTTAATGATTTAATTTCATAATTCGTTAGTTTAAATTATTAACATAACCTAACATTTAACAATTCTATGGTTTTTTTACATCTATTGGCGCTTCGAACAATAATTATATACATTTTAATATCTATCTTTGAGCGCCATCTTATACTTGACATACCGTAGCATGTTGACGGCTGACGTCATAGCATTGGTAAAGCGAATCTAAAAGATTTTCTCCAACCGAGAATCGCTCAACACTACTGAAGAATTATTTTTTTCAGAAACTATACAAATAAATAAAATTGAAGTGTCCGTTTGTGAAAATTAAAGTGAAGTATATACTATTATTATTTATTATAACAATATAATTTTTTTTTTGCCTGTCTGTTTGTTTGTTCTGACTAAACTCCGGTTCCGCTGCACAAATTATAACTAGACTTTTTCTGACAGATAGCTAAATTTACGTGGCGTTACTTAGGCTACTTTTATTTTTAAAAAATATATAGAATTCCACGTAAAAAATTTAAAACTCCGAACCGAATCTGATTCAATACACAATTTTTTTACCTGTAAATGTTTGAATTTGTTACAAACATCTTTCCTTTTCATTAGTAGGGACCAAAATAGTTTTGGGCCTGTAAACAAATATTAGGATCCATTCTTTTTTAATGTTTGTGCGGAATAGAAAGTAATAATACGCGAGCGGTACCGCGAGAACAGCTAGTTAATAAATAAAATTACTTATTTATATGAAAAGAAATTAATTTAAGGGATTGCATCTACTGACCCCAGGTGGTAGGCATGGTCGGAGTTGTTCTGCGAGGTCACCTGATGCCCCGAGCTGCTGAGCTTCCTCCCAGCTAGTATGTACCTCTTCGTGCAGCAATTTCTCCTCTGAAATATTACCGTTTGGATGTATCCTTCGATTTTTTTAGATCAAGCTGGAAACCTTAGGTGCCGTTCAAGTGTTGTGTAAGGAGAAGTAGTCATCCTTTGTTCTTCCCCCAATTCCTCTCGTCAATAGAAGAATGCAAAACTCATGCCTCCACTCCCTCGTCTCATATGCCATCAACGGTGGTAGGATATTTTCCAATAATGCCCCCCCTGGGTAGCTACCACCCTCTAGTTTGAAAACCTTTCGCCAAAATATGTCCCGGGAGCATCATATTGGGACCAGTATCTCTAGACTCAATGTGTATCATAATTTAGTTTTATGTCCTTCGTTGTCCCTTCATCACTTACACTACTTAAGCTACTGCCAATTAAACTTAGTTTAGTAGACATTTGCCCTTAACTTATTATTATGTAAATATGTCATAGTAACGAGAATTCACAAATAAGAAAAAAAATATTACCATCTCTCTTAGTAGTGCTTCTCTTGTATTGTATCCTGAAGCGGAAAGCTTCGAGCACACTCGCTACCACGATGGTCAGCACCACCATTGTGAAAAGATATAGAATACCTATCGACAACAAAAAAAAAAAGATACATACGTTTAAATAAATAACTTTAAAACTATCGCTCTTGGTGTTATTACTCTTTATGGAGCCGTCTTGTCTTCCTGTCAGCGTGTTTCCTCCTTCATACGATATTGGGTCCTTCAAAAGAGGCGTGAAGAGGTACTTAAGCAGGCCAGCATGACAGCGGTGACTGGCATTGAATTCTGTTTAATGTCAGCCGCCGTTGTTCTGGATTGTACTGTACTTACCATCAGGACCAGTACAGTCACTGTGCATTATATAAAAAAAAATGTTTAAATCATTAGACGTGCCTCCGAAATAGAGTGACCACGATCGTACGAAAGACTATGATTCCATTCCATTCCAGAGTAGTTTTAATCTATACATACGAATGTGTGATGTGCCTTGTGGTGCCGGCTAAGAATAGTACCACCCTATATCTTCCCGTGGGTGTGTTAAAAGGTGAGTAAAGGATATAAACCAGGGGGTCAAGCAGCATCCTCTGAGAACCCAAAACGCCTGACTGCAATCAACAACCCGCCTGCAAGGCGTCCCGATTATGGCAATCCCCTCCTTATTGAGGTAGACTCATGTCCAGCAGTGGACGTCTTATGGCTGAATGGATGGATGGGTGTATGTTTCTAATATCAAAATAACAACTTTTTTACCAAATATATACGAATGCATATTTGGGTATTATTTTTTATTCGGTCTAATTACAAAATTTGTAAAAAAAAAATTCCTAAACATTAATATTAACTCTAAGTACTCTCCCGGAGCGCGAGAAGACTTCTCTTTCAAAATAGACGTAAACTTTTTCTATTATTATATTTTGTCTGCCCGCGGATATTTCTCGAGATATTGTTTGAAGTTGTGAGAAATATTTTTCGGTTGTCTCAGTACCAAAATAAAAAATTAGGAAAATAATTATGTTACCGCGTATAAAATTTAAAACTCTTGAAACTTTGTACACAATACGATTCGGACAGTTTTAAGCGAGTGGAGCCGCGGTCACACAGCTAGCTTTGACAATAAATAAAAAAAAGAATGCCAAGTAATAACACGATACGTATAATCCCATCGACATCCAATAAAAACTTAATCATAAATAATTAATTACTTGTCGAATAAGGGCGCATTTTTCCTATATTTATACTAATATTATAAAGAGGGAAGATTTGTATTTTTGTATGTAACGAATAAACTTAAAACTACTGGACCGATTTGGTATGGAGATAGTTCGAAATTCAGGGAAAAACATACGATAGATTTTTGTTCCGAAAATCCTACGGAAACGAAAACTACGCGGGTAAAACCGCGAAGAGCAGCTAGTGTATTATAAAGTTCTCTGTGGACGCATTTCTAGATAACTTAATAACGCGGCGCATAGATATACATACAGCGACATATACAGTATACCTATATAATGTACTCTGTGCGAATAACTGCTAGCCAACAAGGTCATCTTTCACAAGATGACGTAATGTTCGAAAAAACCAGCGTTGCCGTCAAAAAAATTTGATTGCCGTGTTTTGAACGGTTGAATTCCGGTGTTTTGAGATAAAAGTTGAAAAATGGCCATTTCTCGTATATATCTATATATTGTATATAGTAAGTTTATGGACAATACAAGATCCGGCAAACATTATCCGTTCAGACTTTTGGATGAGGCAAGCGAATCGGAAAATTACTATGACCAATATAGGCGTATTGTTTTTTTTTTTTAAATCTTAGCTAATGCTGTTGACCAGAAGGGCCTTAACAACTTCACCGTAACTTTATGGGCGAGTGCAAAAGACACTCTTTGCAAAAGGTAACTAGCACAAAGGGGGTTCAAACCCTCGGCTTGGCCGCTACCTGAGTTTGAAAACTCCCGCAGATTTTACAGGCGTACTGTTCAACAAATTCTGGTAAAAAAAGTATTTCAGTGCTATACGGGACGAGTTTCGTTGCTGGCCAGGGCAGACCTTAAGGATGTTTCCGCGATTAATAGAGCAGGTTTTTATTCGTTGTATTTTTATTTAATTATGGTGTGTAAAGAGAACCTTCGCTTTTAAATATACTATATTGTTTTCATTTTGTTTTTTATTTAATTTATTCCTTAGCCAACATTTTAATTCAGTTGTCCTCGTGACACAAGCTTCAATCGAAACTCGCCGTATACGAGCTCAAAGCAATTGTCGAAGCAATGTTTCTGTATGCCTCAGAGACCTGGTGTCTATACGTTCAGATTGCTTTCACTTTAAGTGTCTTCGAGCCATATTTCGATGGCACGATCGTTCTCCTAAACCAACTAAAATGACGGGTTTGGAAAGCTTACTGATGAAGGTGCAGCTGCGGTGGTGTGAACATCTAGTACCTATGGAGTCCTCCAGGTTGCTAAAATTTGTTTTCTAATCAGAACTCAGCTCAAGTAACCACAAACCCGGAGGACAAGATCTGAGGTATAAGGATTTTTTGAAGCGTCACTTGTCTTCAGTCGGTTTGTCGAGCGATACGTGAGAAGAACTGGTATTTTGAACACTGGAATGACAATTAAAAATTTGGACGCCAAACGTCAGCTCCAACAAACGCGACCCAAGCATTCCTACGTCTATACATAGAACTCTCGTGGATAACTTCACTGTACTGTATGCAACCGAATTTTTTAAACCAAATCCGGCTTTTTGAGTCACATTCGTGCACATTCGAAAAATGCAAATGTCATAAAACGGATACGTTATCATTATATAGATTCTGCGTATTAATTAAACTTTATTTCTTTCTTCTTTACTTAAAATTCTATTATTTTTCCTTCTATTAAATTTAATAGAATAATTTCCTGTTTATAATACAAAAATTACTTAATATGCGAACAATGATCATAACACGAATCTATTTACGTAAATTCCCGGATATCGTGCTATACAGAATTAACTCGAAACATTTCAACAGTTGCCAGATTTAACGCTAAAGTTTTCCACAATTAATTCGACTATTAAATTCAATTGAAGTATCAAAAATGTATGTTTTATAATTTATTTACAAAATAGGACAGAGAATCAGTGTGTAGTTTCGTAACCCAAATATTTTTATTATCATAATTTAATGATCAAGTAAAATATATTTGATTGTTACTTCAATTTATTCCTTCAATATTTTATCTTTGAAACTGTTAGCAACCTATATCACAAGTAATTTGTTATCAGTCATTATCTGCCGGACGAAACGATAACGCGATTACCAGATGAAATATTTGTTTTTCAATATCGGGAAAAAAAATTATGATATTCAGATATTTTTATAAACATGATTAATACCCGATGTAATAGTGAAAATGCTAGCATATGACAGTATCAATTATTGAAGTGAAAATTTCGTTAGCATCGTTGTGATTTGAAAGTCGATGAAACGAAAAAGCGACAGTACGTTTCTGATGGAGGTCGGATTTGCTCATCAAATTTTTGAGAGCGCGGTTAGCGACTAATCCGTATTTCTCATAGACGGTACGACTGAAAGGTCGGAGGTTATAACCCATGGTGGGTAACATATTTTTTTATTTTCATTTTCACTTCTAATACGTGTGAATTCCACACAATTGCAATTTTTTTATAACCATTCTCTGAAATATTCAGTGGTTTAGTTTAAAAAAGTATTTAAAAGAAATCAAATTGACCAATTTTCAATTGACTGCAATCGCTAATGTCATCACTTTTTGATACCTTGTTAGACAATAATAATACAAAAACCCCGCAGTTGCATAAATTTCACAATACCGTAAATTACAATAACCATTAATTTTGCTGTGTCATAGAATACTTCGCATTCATGAGTCATCTGGTGACAATAGGACCATTACTTCGTGATACGTGTATCGAATGACATGGATTTTGTAGCTCTCCATATAAAATATCTAATGTATGCTATTAATAAATTTACTAATAAACTTTGTAACTTTTAGATGTAATTAAAAAAAAAATACAGAAAAAACCAGATCGAGTTTCTTGCCGGTTCTTCTCGATGACTGGATTGTTTTCCGAACCAGTGGTAGTATTTTGATGTTCATAAGCACCTTAAATTGAATAAAGTTTTTTGATTTCTTGAATTCTATGTCTTCAATAATTTATTATATTAACTAAAAATTTATTTGTACTTTTGTCGTTGATATATTTATCAGAATAGTTGTAGGCTTTTAGATTACTGAATTAAATTATAAAAATACGCTGACAAACTTTATTTCAGGAATTTCTGTTTTGTATTAGTTATGTGTGTCTAAATATTATTCGCACACACTCTGTTAGTGTCAAAAATTAGTCGTATTTATGAAAACGTTATCTTTGGTTACGGCTAAAATATGATTTCCTATCTTTATTGTTAGAGGAAAATTATAATATTAATAATTATAATTTGACATAAGTTCTTAAAAAAATATATAATTCTAAGGTATTGAGAGTTCTACGTCTAGCAACACTGAATCAGTGTTAAACCGCGCTTGAGGCGTAGATACCACGCCTTAATAATCCTTTGTCTGTTTCGTGTTTTTTTTTTTTTTTATTTTATTGAAATCAAACTTCAAAATGGAACCGTTCAACGTCGAATCTCGCAAATGGGTAAACTACATTCGCCGTTTTAGACAACATCTAATAGCAAATAACATAGACACAAGCATATACGTATCAAAACTCATATCGATAGTCGGGAGTGAGTGTTACGAGCTCATGGTGAACCTGTGCAAGCCAAGCCTGCCGGAGGAGAAGTCATTCGAGCAACTAGTCGAAATAATGAAGAACCACTTGGAGCCTGTGCAGTCTGTGGTCGCGAAACGGCACATCTTCCGCCATCGCTACCAGGAGAACGGCGAGGATATCATAAAGTACAACCAAGAGTTACGGAAATTGGCGAACGTCTGCGAATTCGGCGACAAATATGAAGAAAATTTACGAGACCAATTAGCCTCTGGAGTTTCGAGGGAAGACATCCGTCAGCAGTTGTTCGCCAAACTGGATCTTACGTACGACAGCGCGATAAACATATGTCTAGCCATGGAGACAGCTCAAAATTGTTCCAGGGAACATAATGACGTCAAAAAGCTTACAGTGTTACAGGCTACGTGCTGGCGATGCGGCAGGTTACCTCACCACAAACCAGACGAATGCCGGTACCAACAATTTCAATGTAACATATGCAATGAAATAGGACACTTAATGAAAATGTGCCCGGAGGGTGTGCGCGATAAAACATTATATAGAAGAATACCCAATCGGCGTATTATTAAAAAAGAGAACAGACTCTCAAACAAGAAAGATAATGTTAGGGTTACATTTAAAATGTCTAAGTGACAAAAATAATAATCATCTAAAGCAGTGGTGGGCAAACTTTTTTAATGGCAGGTCACAAAGTTTAAGAAATTTTAGAGGGCCCGAATTATAGAAAACGGGCCATATAACTATCCATGTCGATCGATCCTCGGCGGGCCGGATTAGTTACTTTCGCGGGCCGTACTTTGCCCATCACTGACCTAAAAGGTACCTTATATTGCACAAATTTCACTTCGTTCTAATTTAATAAATATGTAGCTATAATTTATCATCGAGCCACATTCTTAACATTGACATACCTAATTAAATAAATAAAACACTCAATTTTTACACAAAGCTAAAATTGTTTTAAGGTGATTTCGGAACGCATTTACATTTTCAGTTTAGTACATCACATGAAAGACATGTAACTAAAGAAGTTACATTTAAAAAAAGTGTGTGTGTACTTATGTACGCAAGTAAGAAGTTACACTTCTTCGACGTAATAATAGAAAAAATAAAAACGTTGACAGCTAACTAAAGGTTGGTGATTTTTCGTGACGGTGTTCGCGCGCATTTAAAAAATTTACTCTCGTCATTGTTCCCTAAAGCGCCAAAAGAAGTGTAACTTAAACAATTCGAATTAATAGATATAGAATATTTAAGATAGACATATTTCTGTTTAACTCACAAGCTGAATACGGTGAATATATCATATCATCATATACAGGTAGATTTTTTATATAGGTCTGTATGACAAAATCAGAAATATATAAAAATGGCGTAGAGTTATATTAGCTAAATTTGCTAGAAAACCAAAAATTATGGTTAACATATCTTTTCGATTTGATTTCCCAAAGATATAACCCCTATATTAGTATTAAATTAACAGATTTTACCGCGAGTAAGGGTCACACTTAATTATTGTATTTTATAATCAATGTAATTAGCTACACAATATGGTAATATTTGGCTTACGTATATAATATGTATGAGGATCTTATTATCATCATTTGTTAACACAATAGGCGTTAAATCCCAACTATTTTTTTAATGTAACCTCAAAAACTTATTTAACCCCCCTTGAGCACTTACCTGGCGTTTATGCCAGCTTTCTATTGTTTTTTCTATTGTCTTATTTTTATGGGTACTCGACACATTAATTTCAAGTGGTGATTGGAATTGAAGCACATATAAAAGCCCTACTATAGTCCTATTAGTCTCAATTCATTGTAATTCTGCCCAAAGTGTTGTCTAACGATTTTCAAGAAGTCAAGGGATATGTGAGCTATTTACGAAAGAGCTGATGATAATGATGAAATTTCTTTTAAAACATTACATTATTATGGATATCCTAAACGACATAGATGTGACCGTCAACGACAACTTAACTAACAACGTAACTAGCGAATTTAAATTAGGCTTACATATGATTTATTATTAATAAGTTAGTTACTCAGTTTTTTTATGATAAGTTTTTTTTTTATAATTTAAGCAATTAATTTAAATTTAATGTAACACATATTATATACACATATTTCGATAAGATTTATAAAGAAATATAAATACTTTTATTAATGGTCTATTGTTTCATTTATAAATACTAGTGGTTGAATGACGTTAGTAATCATAATTGTATTTTTGATATAACTTTTTTCAATTTTTTTTATTCATAACACTAAACTACGA
Organism: Samia ricini; assembly: GCA_014132275.2. Taxonomy (NCBI): domain Eukaryota; kingdom Metazoa; phylum Arthropoda; class Insecta; order Lepidoptera; family Saturniidae; genus Samia; species Samia ricini. The sequence continues at coordinate 29,151,711 of AP028168.1, forward strand.
AACAACCTAAAAATAAACAAAATTAACCCCTTGAGCACCTTCCCGGCGTTTACGCTAGCTTTCCATTGTTTTCCTATTGTCTTTCTATTGTTTCATTTTTATGGGTACAGTAATACCCCGCTTAGCGCGACCCCCCGTTACGCGCGGTTTCACTATAACGCGAATGTCCAATTTCGCGCTCAAGTGCCTCGCATTACGCGAAAGAGTGCGTATAAACATAATGTAAAGACAATAGATGTATTTTTCCGTAAAAAATAAGAGTATGTATTGCATAAAGTGTTCTTAGAATTAAAGTGATTGATTAAAATGATTTGTATTTTTTTGTATTAAATTTTGACTATGTTTAATCATTAACCTCGATGTACGAGAATTTCAGTTAACGCGATTTTCTTCGGAACGTATCTCTCGCGTAAAGCGGGGTATTACTGTACTCGACACATTAACATCTTCGCCTATAAAGATAATAGTTTTCTATCTTTTAACATATCAAAATACTATGCCACTGATTAAGCGTAACAACCTAATTCAGTCATATTTTCATATTCTTGATTCCTACTCTCCTAAAATAAGTATGTTCTATGCAAACATTACTAACAGAAACAGGTTACACATTAAGATCAAAAATAAGAAATTATCACAAGCATTTTAATTTTGAGACAGGGAACAATATACTATAAATATGACTTCATACTTTACGTGCCTCGTACAAATTCTTTACTAACACTCGTTTTACGGGAAAGGAATATATCATCCCCCCTCACTCCCCAACAAAAAACTTCAAGCACTTGCGTCTCGAAATTTCGTTAACCATATTAATTATTTTTTTCGTTACTATAAGGTATACTATCATGGAGCACTGTGACTTAGCTATTAGCTATAGATATATAATTAAAAAAATACTAGTTTTGCTTGGCATGCGTTGCTATGCCAAGGGAACTTTCTTCGCCGTACAAAATCTTCTTAGATTCATATTAATTGGTTGAATGGTTTTAAGAACGCTTAGAAAACAAATACGTGAGGCGCCCTAAAATATTTCAGAATGAATAGAAGTCCAGTCAAAAACTTGTTAATCTATACCAATAAAAAGGATAGATTTGTACTTTTATATGTAACAAATAAACTCAAAAACTACTGGACCGATTTGGATGTTATTTGGTATGAAGATAGTTTGAAACCCAGGGAGTAACATAGGATATATTTAATTTCATATATTTGAAAAATCCCACGGCAACGGGAATTAATGGGTAAAACCGCGAAGAGCAGCTAGTTCTTGATAAAGCTCCACTAAAAGCAGTTTACCGCAAAAAATATTTTTATTGTTTTAAATATTAATTTAAAAAATGTTATAATCAGAACACTTTATTTTTTTTTATACAAATCCCCATTTTTTCTAAATTTATGCAATTGTTAATAGCAATTTAAAGGCGAGCGACACTTTACTGGAGCTCAAAATATATATGGTACTTTTAACACTTTTGTGCCCTTGCATTAGCTACCACTCTCCCGGTAGAGCACCTTTTTTTTTTACGTGGTTGAAATCTGCTCGTTGAACGCTCGGACGTGTGCCGAAACCGTAGTTTTTTGCACACGTTGATCCTCGCGACAGACTGGGTCACCGAGGCACACCCCTCTTGCGAGAGGCGCCCTCTTTGGTGCCCGTGTGCCAGGTTGGCCGTAACCGACTGACTAAACACTCCACGTTCCTAACCGGCGCAAAGATGCCAGGGCCTCCGCAAGCACATTATACATGTATTCTGCAGAGGCCCTGACAGCGCCATACCTCACGGGAGGTCCGACGTCAAGTTATTTTACTAGGCTTGACGACCTCGACGGGCGCCCGGACGGCTGCGTCCGGTGCCCCGGCGTGAGACACGCCTCACTCGGCTGAGAAGCGCTGCCCGCTCCCTCTCCTGCTCTGCCTCCTCCTTTGCGAGCATGACGGCTTCGCAACAGGAAGAGACAACCGTCCAAGCCCTAGAGCTCCCGACCATCGCCCTCACGAGCGACGGCAAGGAGAGGACCCTACCCACGTCGGACGCCAAGTCCCTGAAGGACTCCCTCCACCCCGGTAGAGCACCCTAAGCGGTCGTCGCAGAGTTGTCAAAGGCCTGCTTGTCAACAGCATTCAGTCAATTCGAAAAATAATATCAAACTACACTTAAAATCGTAATAAACCATATTACTTAGATAAACATTCGTTCGGGCAGTTTTGTAGAGAGTCAGCTGTTATTTTTCGTTTATGAACGCTTACCATAAACAGAAATCTATTATTTATCGTGCAGCGATCGGTACTAATATGTCAAATTGGCTAGCAATGTATCTGAACGAGCGTGTTTTGTTACACTTATAGCTGTTGAACTTTCGCTGGAGATTTTAATTTTTTCCCGATTTTTATAAATCGTTCTCACAGTCGATTCTGAGAGTCCAAAATCTCTCCCAACCATTGTTGCTTTGCCTTCATTTTCCATTCATCAACACATTCATCTTCAATTCCAAAGTGACGCTTTTACGCCCTTTTTTCTTTACAGGCGGCATTTTTAAAGTATGGTTAAATTATGTATGTATGTGTCTCCAATAAACGTTAAAACAAAACTGCCAGCCGACCGAACTAACATTACGGAACAAATGAACACACGGAACGAACGAGGAAATCCCCATAGAACAAAGTCGAAGGACAGGGAATTCCCAATTCTTCAAAGAGAATATTCAGAGAAAGCGGGGATCCCGCGACCATAGAGAAGTTAATGACTACATTATGTTTATACGCACTCATTCGCGTAATGCGAGGCATTTGAGCGCGAACTTGAAATTCGCGTTATAGTGAAACCGCGCGTAACGGGGTCGCGCTAAGCGGGGTATTACTGTATATTAATTTATTCATGTCAACTGTCAGTTTTATAGTATATAACAAGCGTGCGCTCTGCTAATCTAACATGAGGTTTTAATGGATTCATTAAGAAGACCGTCTATGAAGGAACATTTAAAATTTGATTTTGAAAAATCAAAAAAATCTTTATTCAATTTAAGCCCTAAGCGCTTATGAATGTTAGGTTTATCATTTAACTTCATCACACGAATGTACACACGCGTGCAAAATTCGTGAAAACGTAAACTTACGTTACAGTACGGTACGGTTACGGTAACTTACGTTTATAAAAATCGAATATTAAATGTTCCATTAAATGAATCCATTAAAAACGAGTAATTTCTGTTTTAACTAAGAACTTCGATCCTGCCGGAAGTCCCCCGAACGCACGATTTTTTTTAATGTTTAAATTTTATATTTTATTAACGTAATCTAACATTTAACATCTGCCTGATTTTTTTTTTCATATAGTTTCAAATAGTTTATTTATCATCAAACGATACGATAGACTGTTACGATGTTACGATAGATGGTACACGTTTTATTATTTATCTTTGAGTGCCATCTTATGACACATTGTACCGTGTTGACGGCTGACCTCATAGCATTGGTAGCGCGAATCTATTAGCTTTCACTTTAAAAAACACATTGACACTGGCGAATGCATCAGCGTCCTCGACAACAAAAAAAACAATATAGGGAGGAAAAAAAACAAAAAACATACCATGAAGTATATCCTGGTGAACTGTCCGGCGACGCTCGCGTACGCGTTCATCAGTATAAACCAGTTATTGACAACTGTCAGCTCGAATAGCGTCACGCCGCTCGTCAGAATGTTCTCGAAATTATTCAAATAGTAATACCCGAGTGACGTCGAACTGTTCGACGAGTACTTATAGAAGTCTTCGACTGTTGTATTCCTGTGGTGATGGAAGGGAGAGAACTTAATGCATCGCACAAGCGAATTCACTACACGCACGATACATAATTCACTTCTAAAAAGCATATTTTTTTTTAAAAGACAAACCTTTAGGACTGTTTGCGTGCAGATAGTTCAAGCCGGGGGTTTCACCAATGTAAATGCCCTTGGTCTTAGATACTATATTCGAACTGACAATTCTAAGAGATCACCACAAAGTTCAGGTGTGTCAAGTTCCTTCAATACAAGGAATCCGTCCGTCCGTCAAGGAATTTACTGTTATGTTTTAACAGCATCGGTTACATCGTCACTTAACATCAGTTGGGGTCGCTATACAAGCGTTAAACATATGCAGTTTTATTATTCATCTTTGATATGCAGTATAAGATCGGAAACTATATTCGTATCACGTTTACAGCGCCTCCTATTAACTGTATGTATTACAGTTGTTACACAGCACGGATAAGAGATGTCGCTGTAGCGTATGTATGTACTTCATGTAGCAACATTGTCTTTACAGTAATACCCCGCTTAGCGCGACCCCGTTACGCGCAGTTTCACTATAACACGAATGTCAAATTTCGCGCTCAAATGCCTCGCATTACGCGAAAGAGTGCGTATAAACATAACGTAAAGACAATAGATGTATTTTTCCGTAAAAAAAATAAGAGTATGTATTGCATAAAGTGTTCTTAGAATTAAAGTGATTGATTAAAATGATTTGAATTTTTTTGTATTAAATTTTGACTATGTTTAATCATTAACCTCGATATACGCGAATTTCAGTTAACGCGATTTTTGTTCGGAACGTATCCCTCGCGTAAAGCGGGGTGTTACTGTAATTCATTAAATTGCGTATTTAGCTCTTTATTATTCTATACTTTAGTAGTGTTTTGTGTGACATAGTTCGTTTACACAAATGAAGTGTATTTTGAAAATAATAACGCGAAACGTTTATATTTAGAGCGCCTCAGTATAACTCCACGGAAACTTTGAACTAGAGACAAGAAACTGTGATACAGATTTGAGTAACTCACAGGCTGCCATTAACTAAGAAGATTAGGAAGAACGTGCGGCATTATTGGAAATGTGAAAGCTGACACTCTGGCGAATGATGCTACTGTGACCGCCGATATGTATCCTAACAGGATTCTCGGCCATGATCTTACCGCCTACCTAGCGTATATCTCCATGATTCATGGAATATGTACTGGAGAGAGAGTGGTCAGATCAAGGAAGTTAGTTTCCAGGAACCCATGGTTTCCCGAATGTCCTTTGGTAAAACCGTCACCTCTGTGTTAATCCGTATGCGTCTCGGCCATGTTTGTCTTCCCGTACATTTACATAAACTTGGAATAGTATAGTTGCTGCCTGTGAGTGTGGTGAGAACTATTGTGACATGAATCATGTTTTCCTTTCTTGTCCCTTGTATGACCATTCTCCTCTCTATGAGTCTTTAGTCTCTCTTTGTATTCCTTTCCCTACTAATATTTCTTTACTACTTAGAACTTGTGAACCTTCTGTATATAATGCAATAAATAAATTTATTGTATATAATAGCATTAAACTATAGGGCTATAGTCCGGCCACTCAAAGAATGCGTTTTTGAAAGATCGTGATCAACTGGGCGATGTGACCTTGAACTGGAGTACAATTTACGGCAAAATTTTAAATATCTTTTATTTACCTTATTAACGAGTGACAATATTAAAACTCGAATAATTATGCCAACTTACAATAAATGTATTAATTTTGTGCTAAAATTATTACAATTACTTAATTAACAAATATAAAAACAATAGCTTTTAAAAGTCAAACCACGTCAAACGGCGCCGTTTTAAGGTTATGTCAACTGTTTTTTTTTTGTAATGATGTAACAAAATAACGATGCAAAGGAAATCCATATTTTTATGGTTGAAAAAACTAAAAAGATTATATTTGATGACTTTGACCGCGATATCCGTATGATTGACAATAATATGATTATACACGTTAGTGAAGATGACAGCCACTCCTCGAGCGAATTGGAAGATTAAATTGTTTGACATAGTCTTCATTGTTAAAAGCTTAAAACTATGTATTTCATATACATTTTCCAGTAAATAAAACATTTTTATTTTTTCCCCCTTCGTTACATCCAGACATTACGATTCATACATACATACATATGCTCACGCCTGTTTTCCCCGAAGGGTTAGGCAGAGGTGAAGTAGCGAACTACACCACCCACATTTCGCCGAGCTTAGTTCCGTCCCAGATGTGACAGGGGGCGAGCCTGTCGCCATATCGGGCACAAATTCCAAACTCCGGGATGATACTGAGTAGAAAAAACCCAATATCACTTGACCCGACCCGGGGTTCGAACCCGAGACCTCAGAACGGCAGTCGTATGTAATACAACTGCGCTACCGAGGCAGTTACGATTCAATTCAGTTAAAAGATTCATTAAGAATTTATTTTCATTGCGAATATATTGAAATATAGGTACTTCTTATAAAAAATAACAACATATAAATTCAATTGAATAAATATGCATAATGAATGCAATAAATTATTTATTGTACATCACTAGTCATGACGAAGTGACAGGTGTCAGAAACGCATTCTTTGAGCGGCCGGACCATAGTTACTTATTAAAATTATTCTGATTTCTTTTTGAATCCTTATTTTATTCGCGGTTTTGTTGTAAATTCGTACATAACGTTAGAAACCGATTTGCTTCTCAAACCTTCTCAAGCCTTAAATTGACACAAGGAAATATTTACTTGACACTGGCTAAGACACAAGCCGTGCAGAGCCGTTAAAAAAAACACAAGAAAATGACGAAGAACACAGTTACAAGAAACGAATAACAGATGTCGCTAGTTAATATATACTTTTAAATATACTCACACGCAGCAGTTTTTGAGTTCGTACGAAGCGAAGAGTTCCATACCGACGATGGCGAAGAAATAGTACATGACCAGCATCACGCACCCGGCCGAGGACATCAGCGGACTGAGGAGTACCAGCGTTCCGAACACGTCGCGGTACCGTTTCTTCAGTTTGTACAGCCGCATTAACCTGGTCCCGATATATCGATTTTTATTTAAAAAAAACCACTGGCACTTTAGCCTAGATTTATATACAGGCACATAGGGGCCCGTGAGGTTTGCAAGCAAACGCCTTCAAAACGGTATTAAGGCTATTCTTGTCCCGCCGTGGCATCGAGTAAAAAAAACCGTGGCACATGATGGCGACAAACAAATAGACTTTAGCTTCAGCGAACATATCCTCGCATTAATATAATGTAAAAACTGTACATTTATACGGATTTTATACAAAAATACACAGAACCCTAATTATTTTCTTAAAATTATTTCGGTATTAACAGGTATTTCTCGCAATTTAAGAGTTTTTTTTTTAGTAGAGAGCCTAAGTTACAGGTTCAGCTATCTACCAGAACAGTCCCGTTAAAATCGGTCCAGCTATATCGGAGATTAGCGTGAGCAAATAGACAGACGGGTGTACATTTAAAAATATATATTTTTGGTGTAAATGTCGTGTATACATATTTAGTAGAAAGCTGTTAATTTGATATTATAACATACACTTCAATTTTAATTATTTGTATAAGTCTGATTTGGATACATGGTCTAAGCGCTTTTGTCTATTCCTTATAAAGATAAAAAATCTAGAACAAGAAAATAGCTACGGTCGGGGTTTTACAAACATGTTTTACTTTATATAGAATGATTGTAAAATAAAAAAATTTAAATTGTCTCAAATACTCCTTGAAAGTTTTAACAAGGCGATGCCATTTTGTCTAAGCGTTGTATGAAAATTTTTACAGACTTGGCTAAATGGTATAATATATTAATCTTTTTCCTATAAAAGGAAGATTGTCTATGGTTAGCTCTAGTCTATGGATTTACACACATACCTCAGTGGTCTAAATATAACGACAATGAAGAGTTTAGGCGCTATGGTCAAGAGCACGGCACCCATCAGCGCCAACAACGTGACACTTAGGTCGAAAACGTTCCATCCGCTCTCTAGATACGCTCCGAGACCTGACGCCATCATACGAAGAGCCGCTTCCAGAAGGAACACTGCAAAATAACACTTTATCCAGTCTGTGAAGTATATATACGTCGACCGTTTACTTAGGGGCCGTGAAAGAATTACGTAAGCAAAATTTTAGACATTGCTTAATCTCCTTTCCCCGTTGTTAGTAATTCTTTGAACAAAAAAAGAAACTTATTTTTCTTCTCCATCACTTATATTTATACGCCTTATATCCCTTCTTGAGTCTATAAAGGAAACGGAAACTACAGAAAAATAATACTAAAATAGTGTTACCATAACTAATAGAAACATTTCTGTGTTTCTACTAATTGGTTTAAAACTTTAAAACTACTAAAAACCTATTAAAATGATAATAGTTTTCTTTTATTAATTTACAAGGCACACCAACAGATTACAAACAAATTAAAATACAGAAGAAACTAACAAATAAAACATAACAATGCTTTATCCGAATTAAAGTCGAGCACAGCCATTTATGCAGCAGTCGTCTGTCCTGGTATGGACATGTGATGCGTAGGGAGGAACGAGGATGTTGTGAGGAAGGTATTGGATATGAATGTTATATGAGAAGAGGCAGACCAAAGAAAAGATGGATGGATTGTGTGAAAGATTATATGATTAGGAAGGGAGTTAATACGGAGATGACTGGAAATAGAAAGGAATGGAAGAGGAAGATATGTTGCGCCGAGACCAAATTAAAATGGTATTAGTGTAGGGAGATGATGACATGTTCTCGTCGATCATATCTGTTGTAATGATTGGTTTTAAAATAATTTATTTTTATAATATTTATTATATTACTGAGATTTGAAAGGTTTTCTATTAGTTTCTTCATGTTAACTGTCAGTATATCTTACGCGTGCGCACTGCTAATGTAAAATGAGTTTTAATGAATTCATTGAGGAGTCCGTCGAAGAAAGAACATTTAAAATTTGAAAATTTGGAACGTCAAGAAACAAAAGAATTTTAATAGATGAAAACAACGGGATCGAGAGTGAGAGGATGTAAAGAAAGATAAAATCAGTCTCCTACCATTTTTTTTTTAAGATTACTATATTATGTAATGTGATCAGACACACTGAGAGTGATGAAAAATAAGCGGCACTCGACGTGTATTTTTTTAAATATAGTAAATTGATGGACAATATATGAGCTGGCAACTCTATACATTATATCGTGCAGATATTTGGTTGAGGCAAGCGAAGGTCTTAGACTATCGGATAATTTCTATGACCGATACAGGCATACTGTTCTGAGAAAAAAATCGGAAAAAAATGAAGTGATAAGAAGTCTATATGGGACGAGTTTCTTTAATGGCCAGGTTTATTATTCTTTTGCATTTTTTATGTTAATGGTATGTAAAGAAAACCTTCAGTTTATATATATATTATATTATGTTCATATTTTAATTTCGTTTTTTTAATTTATTCCCTTATCTAAATTTTATTCAATTGTCCTCGCGACACTGTCGATTGATCAAATAAAAGCCTTCTGTGTTATATTAATTTAATGGTATATATATAGGACAGACACGTTAGATGGTCGTTTAGTAACGAAAATTCTTTTTAAAATATTTTATAACAATAAGTTTTAAACATGGGCACTAACTTCCACCCATTAATGGTGGCCAGTAGTAAATAGGGATACAATCTTATAATTTACGACAATTCTCTCTAGTCAGGTTGTAGGTAAAAAAACAATAAGCGTAATGTCATCTGTTATTAACCTTATTTCTCCGTTATAAATAGAGATTTGAAATGTCATTCACTTGATCAAAACAATTGTAACGAATATAAGACGAGTTCTACATTTGCAACAAATAATAATGATAGATGGAACTTACGAGATAAAAACAGCCACGTGTCCCACGAGGCACAGAGGAGCCTCGCACTGTCCTGAAGATCACCGGCCGCTTCAAAAACCCTCAGCACCATACAGACACCGTTACCGATTATTAATGCGTCTGAAAAATGTGAAAAAAAAAAAAAACGATATATTCCCCTTCTTAGTAACGAGGGGAAAATACTGCTAAGTTACCCACCTGGGGGTAAACGGAGGGCACCAGGTTTGGGTTAATGACTAAACCTCCCGGTGTAAAAATATGAGCTGGAGATAGTTTTTCATTCAAAGGACTGTCCATCCATTCATCTATTCATACGAAAGACGTCCACTGCTGGACATAGGTTTCCCACAAAGATCTTCCAAAGGCAAAGGCAATCAAAGAGCAGTAGTCATCATAAAAGTCGGACAAACTTTATGTTCTGGCTAATTAACATAATAAAGGGAAAGTGATATTAAAAATAAATATCGTAATAAGGACAATTAGCATGAGAAGGGTACATAACATAAAAAATGATTATAAACGGAGAATTAACAAAACAAGGGAAATAATGATGTCGATTGGTTATTTTTTTTGATTATCAAATGTCATAAAAAATAAGTAACAAATAAGTTCGACTGAAAACAATAAATAAAACTTAACCAAAATAAGGAGGTTATAAAGCATCGAAATCATTTTTCCAGGATATTTGTAATATTCTTCATTGCATTATTCACTTAGCCTGTTGTTTTTAATGAATGAAAAATCAGTCACAATTTCTTCATTACCTAATTAAACTTATTAATAACATTATGGCCGTTTCGAAAAACCTCTATGTGATAGTTGGGAACACAGTATTCTCAACTGAACCTACTAAATTCCTAAAGGTACCACAATCAACATATTACAATTCGAACGGGGTAAGTTTCATACATTTCGCTTTATTATCATTTATTATATGATGGATTTTTTTTAAGTCCTCCGCCATTTCCCTTGACATAACCAGGGACCTTATCACTACGATTCTCTTTATATGTGTGCTCTTTTGTTGTTGTTTTTTTATTATATAAAGCGTGTTCTTTTGCTTCTTAATTTTCTTTGTTTCATCACTTTATTTTCTTTATTGAACTTAGCCTACATCTTAAAGTTATCATTAATTAAACATCTCAAACTTATTTATTAAAATTACAATGTTAATATATTACGTAAATTACACAACAAGACATAGACAAAGCAACAAAGACAGAGGTAGAAACAGTGACAGTTCATAGTCTTATTCAGATTGAAACGAGATTTGAAAAGAAACTTAATCTAGAACAACAAATAATGTCAACTTATTCTAGGTTAATACTGTTCAAAACAATGTCAAAATTTTTATAATTAATAGTCAATAGTCAATAATAAATGTCAAATTATTATACGATGGATTAGTTAATATAAGGCTAATTAGCATAAAAGACTGTAAAGGGGGAGTTAATATGAAATGGTCGATTACCATAAAGGGGGAGTTGATATAAAAATAGGGGGTTGGTATAAAAAGGTGTATAAGTACTTACAGACGAGGAGTTCGAAGTGCGGCCAGTGCACTGCGGCGGCGGCGAGCCTCGCGACCGGCTCGAGCGGCGAGTGCGCGTACCAGGGCGCGCGGCTCTGCTGTGGCGCCCACCGCAGCGCGAACACCTCGTACACGTTGCCGAACTCCGCCTGGGAGAGGCCCCCCGACCCGGACTGGTTCAGCTGCTTGAACATCAGGTACACGTCCAGGCCGTCTGTGAAACAACATCAACAGAATTCTTGATACTTTTTTATACTACAAAATGACACTGCTCCTCGCCTAATCTACACCAATAAATAAAATTGTTAATAAATATACGGTATCAATACCGAAAACACAATTTATAAAATGTTTGTCTGTCTGTCAATAGGTACACGTGCTTAAGACACCGAGCTAATTTAAACAATGAAAAAACAATATTTCTAATGGTGCGAGTTTTTACTTTTGTCCGGAGCGCCAAATTTTTTATTTGTTTTTATATCACGAAAGTGATATAAGTTGATCCAAATGATGGTAAACTGACCCAAAACCTATAAACGCTTGCAATACCGTTAAAACCTTTACCAACATTTCAAAAACATTTTACAATCAAGACGACTAATTATTAACTAAATACAACCCAACGTAGATAAAGTTAATGGTAACATCGGTATGAAACTTACTATATCTCGGTGCATAGTGTCTGACTAAGCCGGCAAAATGCCTCAGTCGGACATGTGAGGGCGCTCGGCGAGACACCAGCAGGCGGAATGCCTTACGCGCGGCGCGTCGCCGATGCAGTAGTAACGCCCTGCATTTCTCACGTTCGATTCTTGTAAATGCTTCATAACTACAGCCAACATCTGAGAAAAACAGAATAAAACACAAAGCTTCAAAATATATAGGTATCTGTTTGTTTCATATGATTACATATATCCATTCAACCGAAAGACGTCCACTGTTGGACAGAGGTCTCCCGCTAAGATCTCCATGACGACCGGTCTTGCGCCACCCGCATCCAGCGGGCTCCCGCGACCTTCATCAGGTCATCGATCCACCTTGTGGGGGCGCACACCCACGCTGCGTCTTCCAATACGCAGCAAACATTCGAGAACCCGTTGGCCTCATCGATCATCGGTGCCGCGAGCAAGATGCTCAGCCCACTGATTTAAGACTTAAATTCTACATAATATTCCGCATCTAATATCAAGACAACGACGGAACTTGAGACTTAAAAATTTAAATTAATCTTGCAAGTTAATGACGACAGTTAAAGACCAGACAAATTTTGATTTTAAAACTCACCAAATTCATAAGGACATAAAGCACCGTGATTATGTAAAGAATGAAGAATACTGCATACCACTTAGACTTAGCATACGAAGGCATCATCACGTCTGGGAAACTGAAAACAATGTGTAATATATGTCCTAGTATTAAAAAAATATATACTATAAAAGATAGATAAATAAATAGGAGACAATAATACTGTTAGAAATAATTATGTTAACAGTAATTACCATACTTTAAACTAATCAGAACTTGAGAGACTTTAGAGAACTTTATAGAACAAAAAGGACGTATGGAATAAAAAACAAACTAAGGATAATAAATAATGCAAGATTCACTTACTTTGCTGTTGTTAATAAGACGAACATGCTCACAAAGGAATCACTGAGAGTCTGAAAGTGACCGTTGTCGACGTGCTCAGAGAATAAATAATAACCTAATAATGAATACGTCGCTACAAAGAACATAAGTAATCCTGAAACAAACAACATAAGTACATTACAACTTGTATTATGTTATTCGACGAATAGTGAATTTCATCAAGTAGCAATGTATAGAACTGATAGTAAATATTTGAAAACTGACAGCAAAATAAATTTATTTTAAATATCATTTAGTATACATTTTACAACAATGATGAACTGTAAAAAATTCAAATTTTAATTTTCATTATTTTTAAAGTAAAACTATGAAGTTATATATTGACGATATTGTTATTTATTGCAGGTCAAACAACAGCAAAACATCCAAAATAAAAGTTCTTTAAAGAAAAGATTTTAAAAAGATTTGTAAATACAATTTACGAAATAATTATCTCAAATCTTTATGTTATTAGAAAAATCTATATCACAACTTTTTTACTAAATATCCCTTTAATAAAACCAATAAACACTTTAAACGCGTATACTCAATATACGCGTTAAACGAAACAAACAAGAAGTTTTTACTATGATTCCTCAAATTAAAGCAAAAGCACATGTAAGAATGAATGTACATACGACTGGGGAAAGAACGAATGATTGATATCAGTACGAAAATGGCGACTTATTACTACAACATAAGAAATTTTGCAACTAGTAAGTTACTACGTACCTAACATATCAATAATCGGAGGTAATGATTGCAGTATTTGTCTGATAAATCTCCTTACTCCGCCGCAGTGTCGCGTATCCACCAAAAAAAATAGGGCGGAGAGCTCTAGTGACTCGAAAATGTGACGATTGGCGGCAAAGTACTACTACTGCCTCTAGCACCATTATTAATAAAGTTACACCCTGAAATATTAGAATTTTATCTTTAATGCTTGTCTTGAATTCAGAATAACACGGCAAAAGAGTAACATATTTTTGCGCATGTTGTCTTTCAAATCAATTTTTCATTTTATATCAACAATGTCTTTCCGATACTAAATTTAAGAAGTTTTCATCAATAATTTTAATCACTTGCACAATGGAATATAGGAAGACATACCTTAATCATAGTTCTCTTATGTTTTAATATAGTGCTCCAGCCGATCCATTTTAATTTGAGGTGTAATTCAACTCCAATTATGGCCAATGCCATAAGTTCTATCGTCCCATGTGCCCATACTGGGAGCTGGAATACAACATTTATAATAAATGTAAGAAAAGTTCTAAGGCCTCATTAGCTAGATCCTTGATATTAGGTTCAGTTCAATATTTTTTCGATTCTCAACAGTTTTCTGCATGTCTCTCATTTAGTTTATCGGGTAGTTTCATAAATTTGTTTTTAAAATGGTTGTATTTAAATAATTGCTCAAATCTCTGAAACATATGGTAAAGGAACGCAAAAATTAGCTGTTCCAAATATTCACTTACTTGCAACCTTGAAAATTTATTACTGGTCTTACTTATTGTGACTAAATATGTTAGCTATTTTGAAACACTTTCAACTCCAAATAAAAGCAAAGTCCCAATTACCTCAAAGGTAGGCACTGCTGGGTCCTCAGTAAATGCTAGTAGGATGAGCACCAACGAGGCCAATAAATCAAGACCGTGGTACCAAGGGTTGTGAACGCGGAGGTATGCAGGTAGCTCTTCAGGACTTGACGGATGGGAATCGAATTTCTCATTGTTTAAGCCTTCCTGAAAAAATACCATGTCAATACATAAATTTCATGTAGTTGCCTCAATTCACAGCATATATTCATTGCGTAAAGTTCTTATCTCTTGCCCTATTTGTAGGGTATAATAAGGAGTGCGTCAGTCTAAAAGTGTACTTTGTTCATAAATAAGGGCCTCATGCCAATGGAGGACAGGATATTTCCAGGTTTCCTTATGATATTTCAGTAGAATGAAATTAAAAATCGTTATAATAGTTGCGTAGGAACAATATTTATTGGTTGGAGACCAATTCTTATCCAAGTTGAGGGTCAGACAAACTATGGAGTAGGTATGTTATTAATTTTTGATACAACCGAAAGACGTCCGCTACCGGACACAAGTCTCCCTCCAAAAAGGAGGAGTTGCCATAATCGCCACGCCCGGCAGGCGTGTTGACGATCGCAGTACTTGGTTGTAGTTCTCATGGGATACTGCTCCGCATCCCCTTGCTTGTCCCTTAATCGCCTTTTACGACACTCACGGGAAAATATGGAGTGTTACCGGCATCATAAGGCTAACATTAATTTATTAACACAATAATTATTTTTTAACCTCTAAGTAAATAGCTGCTTCATGGTAATTCATCTCCCAATGTTCGTCCTCTGACATATGGAGTCCGGTATGGAGTGAGGAACGGCTCCCCATGTCCAAGGTACCACTATCGCCGGCGCCATCTGTCCCCGTCCTCGAATCTGTAAGGGAATAAATCTATTATACCATTTAGGTCTTAATATTTCTGTAATTTTACGCTAACTTCCAATATAACCGTTATCGAGTCGCGCAAATAATTATTGCGTCTACACCTACTTTTAATCCATCATGATATTATCTATGGTTTGTGTCCCCAAGATTTGAAATAAAATCATATAAATATGGCGGGTAGGTATATTATAATTCAGAGTAAACAAATAGGTACGTTATTAATTAATGCAAAAATTATTAGGGAGTTTAGGTGACTTTAATGCTTTTAATGGATACGTCTCACTTTAATGTATACTTTCAAACGTAATACTGTGTGATAAAAACATATTAGCTCTGAGTGTTTTTTAATCTTTTTGTTAAGATTAAAATTCTAATCTGCAGTGCGCTTACCAATCATTCGTCTAAGTTTCTAACTACAGTCTAAATAATCTAAAATCATAGTCTGACAAGGTTTTTTAAACGCCTAAATAATTATTTGTTCATTTACCGAAATGTAATTTCGAACTAAATTAAATACTATACTAACTAAATACTATTTCGTCTGTCCTGTATATAAACTATAATCCCATTAGCACCTTCGGCACAATTGACCCATCATCTCCTAATCACCTATAGTAACAAATTTCGCGAATCGAACTTAATCAATCTACAAATGGCCAATTATGAACCGTAAAAGTTGTAATATATAACCGACCTGTTTTGCTGTTGACTCCATTTTTTTTCATCGACAACAAAAATTTTTACATCAAACAATAATTGATTATGATTTAAATCCAACAAATATGCAGTCAGTATTAAACGATCAGTGAAAACATACTGTTACAGAAGAACGAACTTGATACACGCGTGTGTTATGTGGTAGTCAGCTTGAAGTACAGTTATAGCGGGAAAACCTGTTTAGTTTTTATAAATTATTTAAAACATACGTACGTAACAAACTACGAACTACCGTTTAAGCCGCTATCTGGGGTGTGTTTTGTTTCATATTGTAGAAGCGATTATCAATATATCCTTATTGTGTAAATACGTGTATTTAAAACTAGCTATACCCTCGGCTTCATTCGCTTAAACTACGATCTTGTTTACTAAATTTGTTAATTGAAATCATTAACATTACCTAACATTTAACATATCACATTTGTCTGGCTTTTACATCTATTGGCGCTCCGAGAAAAAACTGTGAGTGCGAGTGAAAGGTAATGCCGTGGAACTTATTTTTAGTTTTTGCACTATTAGTGCACATTTTAAATACACATGAAGGCAATGTTGCTGTTTTTCTTTACACAGATTTATGGTGATTTTATGTGACGCGGTACGCAAACGCCTGTTCGACAGCGACTAACGTGAATTGTGTTCCTGGGCCTAATTTATCCGGTCCAAGTCAAAGATTGTATCTCTTATCTTCCGTTTTTTAATTACATCTATATTTGCAGATAGATTATCCATAATCAAAACATACGATAGACTGCGTCAGTAAACATTTTATTATTTATCCATATTTATATGGCAATCGCTTACGGCATATCATTGGTAACGCGAATCTATAAGTTTTCTATATATATACCCTTGCGAATCCGGTATGAATCGCTAGTATATTAATATAGATAGAAGTTTGTTTAGCATAAGATAACTCCATCACCATTTGACAGTTAAAATGTTTTTTTTTTTAATAGTTTTTATGTTATTCCCTTTGTTATACTTCGCTGCCAGAAAGCGCTACAATATATCAAACTCTCCGTTCAAATAATCGTCATGAAAATGTATGTAAATGCGAGCACGGAAAATATTTTATATCTGCAATGGCAGGTATGACAACGTCTGTCAAATTCAGCTAGTTCATTATCAAAAGCAATGTCTCTCCGTTCGTTAGTAGGCTTATAACACGAAAACCACTGAACTGATTTACATAAATATTTTTTAAATCATAGATATGCTATCTGGTCCGGTTTTAGCAAAAAAAATGAAGAGGATTATAGTGAAATAAATTGTAAAAAATACACACGAATACTTTTCTTACAAATCTTTATCCATTAGGTTTTTGTAATAAGTACTAAAAACAATTGAAAATAAAGTAAATTGCATAATTCCACCGGTTACCACGACGTTCATTAATTAACATTACGTTACACGGTTATGTAGCATAAATATGTATTTTTCATACCGGAAGTGTAATTTTTATCTTGAAATTATGTTTACTTATAACAATTACGTTGCTAAGATTACGCATACGTAAGATTTAATTTTTTTATCGTATAGTCTTGTTGACGACCTTAATTTTACATGACAAGCACGAGCTAATAGCAGTAGTAGAATGGTTCGTCCATTAGGACATGCTAAAAGACATTGGCTATTTTGCCTATTCTGAAGTTCAAGCTTGTATCAACACCCCAGTAAGACGATGGCAATCCCTCTAGAATATTTCGTGGGATTCTCGTGGCACCTCAGAATAAACATACTATATACACAATAACCAAACTATATTACATAAAATGCTAACAAAATCACACCATATAGAGGTCCAGTAACACATGGTATGGAATTGAGATTGAGGTGCCGTCAAAAGGCCTCACACGAGCTAATATGGTGTTACGAGTAAAGCGCGCCATTTTTGTTCTTTTTATTTTTAATGTTTCATGACGATCGCTCGGTAAAGGCATTCATACAATACAGCTAAAATATTGAATCGTTGGAGATTAATTTATAAGTAAATTTTTAATATAAAGTTTCTTCCCTTTACCGACCGAGGAAAATTATTCAGTTGTTTTTTATGTACAAGCGAAATCATATATGATATGTCTAGATCAGGGCTTCTTAAACTATGGGTCGCGACCTCAAATGGGGTCGCGTAGCAAAATTCTGCGGTCGCGAGAGATTTTAATGTCAAATATTTATATATACCATTTTATAACATCACTAGAATTGGCTGAATACAGTGGACTTGCAGCGTCTAGACACGCGCATTTGTTGAAGGTTTTGAGCTATCTCCACCGACAGCAGTAAACGAACGATGATCGCTATTAAATGTATATTGTTACCTAATAAATAAATCATCAAAAAATATTAATTTATTTTTCTTCTATATTTGTATGGAGTCGTCAAGAAACTCGCAATCATAAATGGGGTCGTGAATGACAAAAGTTTAAGAAGCCCTGGTCTAGATACTTATAATTTTTTTTATTGCAGAAGCAACAATTTTAATAGACGAATACAAATTTAGAAAAGCTGTTGCATATCTTTTTTACGATGTTAAATACTAATTTTAACTTGTGTAAAATATTTCTAGAAATATCAGAATAAACAATAAAAATCATGTACGTTTTTAGTAATTGTTTATTTCACATTTTCTCTACATCTTATTACCTCTTATTACCATTATCTTACTACACCAACGAATCTACATTTTATTACCGAATGATTTTTAAGAAATTTTAGTTTTTTGCGCTCGAACGATCTAGAAGCGACTTTACGAGATGGTTACACATATATGTCACGTCCAGTATCCATTCGCCTTGTGGTCGTTAATCGGCACCGATGTAGAATGAAGGGCTTTGGAAAAATATTAATTGTTGCCTAGTTTCAAAAGCACACCCGTCGGTTAACTGAACTAAGGGACTATTTAACCCGTGATGGGCAAAGTACGGCCCGCGGGCCAACTTCGGCCCGCGGAAGTATTTAATCCGGCCCGTCGAGGGTCCGGCGAAATGGATAATATTGGCCCGTTATAATTACGTTTTGGCGGTCGAGAGAAAAAGTAGATTCTACTTAGCAGAATAATGGATGCATAACCTATAGGTGAAGCTAAACTAACCGCGTAGTTCATGTGATACGTAATACTGATCTGACTGATGATGATGATTAAAAGCTTTAACACAAAATTCATTTTTTCTATAATTCTGGCCCTCGTCTAGAATTTCTTAAACTCTGTGGCCCGCCATTAAAAAAGTTTGCCCACCACTGATTTAACCTGTGCTGGTGCGACGAGAGATCCGACATGACTGCGAGGTGCCGGTTTTGACAACTAAAAAATACACCACTATCCGCACTGGTTATACTATTATGGAAAAGTACCTACACTTTTATAGCCTTGGCGTTCATGATGTAATTATTTAACTAAGAGACTGCAAAATTTGTTGATAAGGTATATATTTATTTATGTAAATATGAATGTATCTTCACAGTTCTTGCGTAAATACGTACTAGAGTATGATTAATATTCACGGATGCAGATTAAAATCAAAACAACGGTACAGGGCCTATACAATAAAATAGTGTCCATTTGTTTTCAATGATTATTTGAAACTATATTGCGCAGTGAATACGCGAGTGGAGTCGCGAGAATAGCTAGTTAAAAAATAAAAGCGAGCTTCAGCAGGTATACCTATACTGTATATCTAACACGAGTTTAATAAATCTGTCATGAAAAACTTGGCTGCATGATCATGTTCCTTTGTCTAGAGACACTACAATTGTCTTCGACCATATAGAAAAACACTAAATTAATACCATTAATCGGCAAATAGATCTCACCTATAACCCTTCTCGCGTTTTTAAAAACCGGTGAGACACTTTCCTGTATGCTTTTCAACACGTCGAACACTTTTTTGTACGCCATTTTTACAAATATTAACACAATATCCTGAATTACATATTTTTAAGTATTTATATGTTCATAAATTTCAGTATAGAGTTCTTATCTTTTTTATTAGTACCAAAATTTTCAAATTAAAACAGAGGTTAAATTGCAATTAAAAAAAATAACTTGTTACACTACACACTGATTGTCCCGACAATATAATGCTAACAGTATGTCAGTTAAAAGAAAAGATAATGAAACTACCGTAATGTACCATCTGCAAAACAGTATCAAATCTATACTAATAACTAAAATTTTTTGTAATGTCAAAATACATATACATTTTTTTTTTAATTTTTGTGTGTATATCTGTTTGTTCCGAATAATCTCGGGAAGTGCTGAACAGATTATAACGGGACTAGGGCTTGGACTGGCAGGTGGCTGAAATTCCCCGGGGGGTTTTAATTCCCCGGGGGGTTTTAGTGGGTATTTCCGGGCGCTTCACGCCCGGGTGAGTCCCACACTGGCACGGAGCTCGTCACTCCGTGCCCCCTTATCTATTGTATTGAGGGATTATGATCCCCTAAATACAATAGATAAGGGTAGTGCGTAAATGCATTTCCCCCCGTCAAAAAAAAAAAGGTGGCTGAAATTACCACGCGTAACTTAACTTAGCTACTTTTATTTTACGAAAATAATTAATGTTCCTCGGTAAAAAATTAAAACTCATGAAATTGGGACCAACATACGATTCAATGGACAGACCATCAAAAAATTATTTTCTTTTTATAAAAAACTACATATATTACCCAGTGAAAGATATACGAAACGCGGGCAGGGCACACGGCCTTTTTAAACAATTCCCGCGTTTTTTCGCTAAATATTCCGTTGAAAGTTACGTTCTGTTTTAACAGAATAACGCTGTTCGGGTTCACACCGGACAGCTTAACTGAACTTATATTCAACCGAAATAATTTCCGTTAGGTATAGAAGTTGCAGAAGCAGCCGCGTATGTTGTGTAACAAATCCTTACATATTATGAAAGGCAATGTTACTCTGTCCTTCTGTGTTTACTGAAATTCGAACGTAAATTGCAGTCGTCATTCGGGTGTGACCATGGTTCACGATTCATGGTTTTTTACGGCCCATATTTAATAATCACAAATTTGTAATTAGAGAAATGTCACAAAAATTCGATACGAGTAGAAAAAGATATCTGAGAACATGTCGACGAAATGGATATAAATTCTGAGCTTTAGGTTAAAATAAAAAATATCATGATAATACAGATATTTGACATATGGCGCTTTCTAGTGTTCGCCTGGCTAGTTGCCACACTCGAGTTGGAAGTTGTCGCCAAATATTTATCAATATATTTTGACAGTTTTTCTTGATAATAAATAAGTCATAAGTCACTTTATAAGTCATAGTCTTATTGTTTCAAAGTTAACACTATAAGACTATTAAACGATGATTAAATAAATAAAAAAAAGAGAATAAATATCTAAGATGCCGTTTTTGCCATCGGTACACGGAGACGCATATGTTATCATAAGCAAATATTAGACTAACATATCATATCGCTTCCGTTGCTTACTACACATATCTTATAAAAAGATAACGTGCTTTTATTAATTAATTAACCTATAAAAAGTGTTCGAATATTTATGTTTACGTTAATTACATCATTTAGGTATATTATCTCTATATTGTATATTGATTTTTTAAATTTTAATAAGAACTTTGATAATTATCAGAATAACATATTCTGTATCAAAATGTGTTACAATTTCATTTAATCTTCAGTAAATTGCAGTATATCTAAGTTATTACGGTTAAATAGAGACCATGTTATGCAGTGAGATAAAATATTGATTGATTAATTGATTTAACCAAAAGACGTCCACTGCTGGACATAGCTCTTCCCCGAAAAGAGTGGAGGCCAGATAAAAAATTATTTACACAACAACATATGAACTTCTATTATTAATCTCTGATATGAACTGTATATAAAACAGCCAACTGTACCCGTGGAGACTTCGAGTCCTAACCTCTATATGAATTACAAGGGTTCAATTTACATGAGAAAGAGATAGGGATATTGAAAAGAAAAGAGAGCGACAAAGGCGAGCGATAAAGGGAAGCCATTTCTTAGTCTAGCCTAGGAATTGATTATCTGAAGTTGTTACATAATATTCATACGGTCAGGGGCCGAAGCAAAATACACATTTTAGTTATTTGCATTACAAGTACTACTATTTTCGGAACATGATGAAAATTCCCACCAAAACTGATATTGAAAGCTTATCTTTTATTTTACAAGGCGCGGTTTGAGTATTTGCCAGTGTTAATGTATTTTTTTTAATTGAAGCACGATTAAATTAAGTCCACTTGAAATCCTTCGTCAAGGTTCGATTGACTTAATTATTTAATTATGCCATCGTGTTTCAAGTAATCTTATCATAATTTAGTTACGTAGTCAACGGTCTAATTTCTAAGTAAATTAAGTAAGGTTACACAATATTCCCATTACCTAATTAGTGCTTATATTTCAATTAATCAAAGAGCGTGGGAGAGGCGTATGCTTGGAGTTTCACTGCGTGATCGAATCAGGAATAGGGAGATTCGCAGAATTTATGTAATCGACTTTGCCTGAAGAATTGTCAAACTAAAGTGCTATTCAGCGAGGCACTTACCTCGTGGAACCGATGCCCGATGGGGCTAACGAGTATTCGAACCGAAAGACACAGGGTAAGTACTCACTAAGAAGGTGGACCGACGATCTGGTGAAAGTTGCGAGAATCCGCAGGATGCTGGTAGTGCAAGACTGATTGTTGTAAAGATTCTTGAGAGGGCCTATAACCAGTACTGGACGTCTTTCAGCTGACATTATGATGATGATTGATTTGAAATCTATAAATATTACTAGCTGTGTGCCCGCGGCGGCGCCATCGTTTCATATGTACGTTATTCACCGCGTTTTATGTTTTGTATACGAAACCCTAATTATTTTCCTAAGTTTTTTTAGTTCTAAGATGAATTAAAAACATCTTTCATAAACTAAACACTTTCTCGTAAAAACAGTGCATTGAATCAGATTTTATTCCATTTTTTTTACGCAGGATCTAAATTATTTTCGAAAATCAAAAAGTACCCTAAGTTACGCGGAGTAACTTCAATTATCTACTAAAAAAAGTCTCATCGAAATCGGTCCAGCCGTTCCGAAGATTACCCGGAATAGACAGACAGAGAAAATTTTTTAAAATTGTATATTTGGTATAGGTATCATATATACATTCATATGTATTTAATTTAAACAAAAATTGATATTACTGACAGACACTTTAATTTTATTTATTAGTATAGATTACCGCGGACAAAATAACTAACTTATGTAACTAATATTTGAAAAGTTACAAAACTATCCTCTCCGAATTGAACTAATTTTTATTTGAAAAATAAATAAAATAAAACCTTATAAAAAATCCGTTGCATGGTCCAGGAGGATTTAACTGATGAACAGACAGACAGACGCGGAAAACGACTTTGTATTAATTAAATACTAGTTAACACGTTGAAAAATTAAATCTACTTAAAAAGTTATTACTCGATTAAGTTAACCCCTTGAGCTTACCTGGCGTTTACGCCAGCTTTCCATTGTTTTCCTATTGTCTTATTTTTACGGGTACTCGACACTTTAAGTACGATTTCGTCAAACATACATAATATGTAGAAAGCCGAGTGGAGAGGATAGCGGAGACTAGTGAATATGCGTCAACGATCTGAACTAGAAGTAGAAGGCAATTACCCCCCGCATAAAACTAACAGAAGAAACCGATCTAACCCGTTCGAATCAACGTAAATAATCGGGTCAGTTTACATTGTTCGCAATATCACGAGCGGACTCGCAATGACCTTGTAGAAGCGCATTTCTTCACTGATGAAACGAGAGACTACTTACTCTACCAACAATAGGTACAGTGCGAAAGCGAACACTGTTACATGTACTGGCAAACTACATAACAAGGTCACTGCGCCCGTATCTGTGTTACTATTAAAGAATTTTAAAATAACCTCAATTAACGTGTCAGAAATAAATGAATTAAATAAATCTATACTTATATTATATTAAAATGCTATCGGGACTTAATTTGTGCATTGAATATATTTGAGAGAAAATACAGAACCGACTAGAAAACGCATTACGATTGTTTTTAAAAATTTTGTCAAATATGTCTGTTTGTTAAATTGTTCGCCAATCACGCAAAAATGATAGTACCCAATTCGATGAAATTTGCATTCGTAGTGATTTACACTCTCTAGGGTACTGGAAGTACCTACTATTTAAAAACAGGCACAGTCACCACCTAGCTCTGTGTCTCTGTATGCTACCGTTCCAGATCTGAAGCACTGAATAGATTTTAATAAGATTTGGTAAAGAAATAGATTGCTTTCAGTGGTAGGACATAGGCTGCAAATTGTCTAAATTCAATGCTGGTGAAACCACGGGCCCAACAAGTAGAAAATAATAAAAGATGATATTATGTTATTCTCTTAATAGAGATATTTGATGTGGGTAAAAAATAGAAGCTATTTTAAATATATAGAATTCGATTTTACTGTTTTATAATAGTAATATGCAGTGTTATCCGTATGGTATGGCAGGAAACTCGGAAAGCCGCTATATCGTCTAAAAATAATGCCTAAAAATATACAAAAATTAAATTGTTTTTTTACATGTGAAATTATAAAGTTTATAAAAATATATAATGGCATATATCATTGATGGGATACAACAAGAAAACAGATTATAAAAATTGAATGAAATTTATTTCATACGATTTTATAGTATCACAGATAAATTATTATACATATAATAGTTTTTTGATAGTATTAACTATAACCACAAATCAGAAGTTCAAAACTTGCTGTAGAAAAGGTTACATCTTTAAATAAACCAAATTAAATTAGCTAAATTAAAAAAATAACCTAAAAAATATTGATAAAATGATTATTGATTATAGACCAACAAAAGGTCAGACAGCGACGTTACTTTTTAAAAGATTAAAAATTGTTTAATACACTAGTTACATTAATATAATAGTTTCTGTAATGGACGTATTTATAAATCATATCAAAGTAAGCAACCGTTAAGGTCGCCGAGCCACGCTCTGCTCCGCATGCATAATGATGGAATGAATACTTGTAGTTTATACAATTTACATACAATTAAGTGAAATGTATCGTTGAACATAAGACTATATCGCTACTAACTCTGTATAATTTCACATATATTCATTCTATAAGAATGCGGATATATATTACATACTTAATGTGTTTCAGACACGAATAAATAAATATTTTGCAACAAACGAATCAGGTTTTTTTTTTTTAGAATTAGCAATTTATTAAATGGATGGATTAGATTAGACTTCAGAATTGGCAGTATGGATTAACTCCTTTGCCCGTCATATTTAGTTGACGTGCTTTATAGAAAACTATATAAAATACAAATTTTAAACCATACTTCTTTAGAGTTATTAAAAACTGTTTTAATACCTGTTCAGTAAACTAAAAACAAAATAATCACGACCCCATACTCAGCATTCGACTGAAACACGGTGGCTTGTCTAAAAATACATTACGTATACAATTTATTGATGGCATTGTTATTTTCGCATTATTCGATGACGCTGCTAAAACCGACAAAACTAAAGTGAAGTTTTGACAAAAAAAAAACTTACCGCCAGCTCTTTCAAAGAAGCCAACATAGAAAAAAAAGCACTTCAAAACCAAAGTCATTTTTATTTTCGCTAAAACATATTGTTTTAAGCTATAAATATTCATAAATCAAATATTTACTCACATGATTTAAGTCTATACCACTGGTCGCGTATTAAATAAAATAAACTTTCGGAATAACTTGGTATTTTCGCCATTGCGTATTATGTAGTGATTTTTTATAATAAAAATACTTTCATTCTCTCTATAGACGTTTTAAAAATGAACACACCGATTCAAAATCGATTGCTCATATTCCTAACGGAGGTTAACAACATTTAACAACAACATGGCTTCGTTACTTTTATTTACAAAAGAACTCCTTTTTGTAACTGTAATCCTAAGTTAAATATGTTATGCAATTATTTGTGTTATTTGAAGTTTGAGCTTTGAATTCACATCACTGGACAACTACTGGAATGGTTTGCATTAGTTTTTAGATTATGAAGCGAACCGGACCAATGATCTAGGCTTTCATATCATTATAATTTTCAAACAGAATAAGCATTAATGAGAAAATAAAATGTAACCAATAATTCGAAGTCTTCCATTTAAAGTATAATTACAATACAATAACATTTTAAATAAATTACTTCACAAATTATAATTATTCAAAAGCCTGTACAAACAAAACTCATTTAAATGCAGATTTTTATATAATTTCGTCTTATTTAGTTACCTACATAATTAAAATGATTCATTTCAAAACTAACGCAGATACAGAAAATTATTTCAATCTTACAGATAATAATTGGTTTAAATTATGTGAAACGCTGTTTACTAGATATTTATAATAATAGAAATATTCGTCCCATAGGACCGGCGAATGGACATTTGTTTATCCATACTGTCAATTCTGAAGTACAATCTCGTATAAACACTCTAGCAAGACAATC
Organism: Samia ricini; assembly: GCA_014132275.2. Classification (NCBI taxonomy): domain Eukaryota; kingdom Metazoa; phylum Arthropoda; class Insecta; order Lepidoptera; family Saturniidae; genus Samia; species Samia ricini. The sequence continues at coordinate 29,178,282 of AP028168.1, forward strand.
GCCATCCTTCTAGAGCTTTCAATGACATTTTCGTGGCACCTCAGAATAAACGTTGCATCCCGTCGCCTACTATACACATGACTTTTACACGATAACCAAAGTATATACAGTATAGAATATCAAGTCCCTTGAGCGGTTTTGATACGAGTTTACACGAGGTATTAACCTTGGACTCGTTGTAACCCCTTTTACAGTGTTGTATCACTTAATTGAAACACGGACATGTCCGGTGACGTAGGGTAAGTAGGTATCATGAAACCTTTTTACGTTACGGTCTTGTTTAATACAACGGTCAAGCTTGATATTAAGTGACGATGTAAAGTAATACTAGAAGTAAAGACAAGTTGTCCGTCCCACGCTTTAGGTTAAGTAAGTGTAATAAAAGCTTTATAGGTAATAGTATTCGGTTCTACAATAAGATCCCAAGTAACATTACCGATTTACCTGACAATAAGTTCAAGTATTATGTCAAGCAAGTTTTATTCTCAAAAGGTTATTACAGGGTGGATCATTACGTGAACGATAGTGATGTCTGGAAATAACCCACATCTCTGTGCTTCCACTAAAAAGTACGATTTGTATAGTTTTTTATATGACAAAAATATGATATATATTATACTTATGAAAAAAAAGAACCAGATCGAGTTTCTTGCCTGCGCTCTTCTCGACTGGGTTGTTTTCCGAACCGCTGGTAGTGTTTTGGACGTTCATAAGCGCCTTCTTAGGGCCTAAATTGAATAAATAAATTTTGATTTTGATTTCGATGATTTTAAGACTGTCACACGAGCCTAACTAGAGTTATCATATGATGTTTCAAAAACTTGATGACAGGAATCAGTTATTGTGACCAATTTGACTATGTTGAATGAACGTGTGACATGTTGCCACGGCTACAATATAATAGCAAGATTTTGTTTGTCCAAGTTTCTTTTTTAATTATTGTTACTGTATCATTTCTCATGAACGATATTCTTCTCCTATTCTATTGTCATCTCATAATAAGAGTGGGAAACATTTTTGAAGAAATAGTTTTACTCATTTATAGTTTAAATCATGAAAACAAAAAACGATGTGTGATAAATATCTTTCTAGCGGAAAACTGTGTCCAAATGTTGAACACACCTGACCGAGATAGTAGAATTGGCATGTATGCCAGATAACATGATAAATGCGAGACTACTATCTGTTATCTACATAATAATATACAAGAAACACTGAATGATTCAGTTATTTATTTCACTGTAAATTTCAGGTCAGCTCGACATAGATTATGCATAGCAATCAAAATATTGTAAATTAATTAATGATCTATAATTTTTTTTGCGCTTTATAAAAAGCATTGTTTTACTGAGTCTTTCTTTTGGAGAAGCACTTAATGGATTAATATATTTTTTTAAATCTATACTAATAAATAAAATTTAATTATCTGTTTGTAATGACAATTTTTTTTACTTAACAGTTATTAATGTATATACGATACCTAAACTAAAAATACAACTTTTTTAAATTTTTGTTTGGTTGTCTATTTGTTCCGGGTACTCTCCGGAACGGCTGGACAGATTTTGACGGGACTTTTTTTGGTAGATAGCTGAAGTTACTCCGGGTACTTTTAATTTGCTAAAATAATTAGTATTTCGTGTAAAAAATTATAACTCATAAAAAAATGTATAAAATCCGATTCCATGCACAGTTTTCCTTGAATTTAAAGGAAATATTTTTACTTTATGTTAGTATCGAAAGTAAAATTAAGGTTCCATATTTAAAAAAGGCAGTGAAGAATATATGAAACGCGGGCGCAGCCGCGGTCACACAGCTAGTCATACATACATTTGTTTGACGTGGTTTTTATAGTCTTGGAAAAATCCAATAGTGTACCCGCATTCTGAAAACATAGACGTAGGCGAGGTTTTTATGGCATTTTGTCAATAGGCCCTTTTAATAGGTCGATGTTAGCCTGACCTTCTGCTTTATAAGGGCGTGAATTGCGATACGCCATGATTGCGTATTCTTTGCGTCAGATACCTCCACGGGAAAAAAAGGTTTTACCATTTTAAAATTATATTCTAAAAACAAACACCAGCACGTACATTTAAGATTCTGTGTCTAAATACATTGAATATTTAAAACATAATGCAATGAGTAAGAAATGAAATCGTGAAATGTGAGTGGAGCCTAAATACGATAACTGTGTAAATCCTCCATATACATTCGTTTTAATTGACTAAGATTATTTGCTCTATATTTATATATACTTCTATATTTATGTATATATTTAGATATACCAGCTGTGCACCCGCGGCTGCGCCCGCTTTTCATATATTCTTCACTGTGTGTTAATTTTTTATACGGAACCCTAATTATTTTCCTAAAAACATTCTAGCGTTAAGATAAAGTAAATATATTTGTCATAAATTATAGCACTTGCCCGAAAAACTGTACATTGAATCGGATTTTATTCAAATTTTTATGAGTTTTACCTGCTTTTACGCGGAACCCTAATTATTTTCGAAAAATAAAAGTACCCTGTGTTGCCTGGAGTAACTACAGCTATCTACCAAAAAAGTCCCTTTAAAATCGATCCAGCCGTTCCAGAGATTACCCATTACAAACACAGACAGACAGACAGACAAAAATGTGCAAAAATTGTATTTTTATTATCGGTATCGTGTAATATACATTCATATCTATTTAAATAGTTAAAAAAATAATTTTAACAGTACAAGAAGACACTTCAATTTTATTTATTGTATGTTGACCTGTTATCCAAGATTTTAATATTTGTGAACAAAGGCACGCGCATTCGCTATGACTTAATCAAAATAAAATTTGGCAACTAGACGAGGATTATAATTTCCTGTTTTCTTCTTTCGAAACCTATTGATGATTGTACAAAAATACAAGATAGAAACAAGACTTTTGTCGGGATCTTAGTCTGTCATGTAGCGGTTATTGCCTTTAATCCATTAACTTGCATATTTGACATTATATTGTGTAATTTTTGTGGCGTTTCATATAGTTTGGTTATTGTGCACAGGTGAAGTGTATTGCAAATATGACGCGAAAGGTTTTCTCAAAGACTCCATGTTTTACCAAGGTGTGCCACCCGTTTTGCTAAAGATTAGAAACGTTGACAGATTGTAACTTATCACATGACGCTGGCAGAATTGTGCATGTTAATCGCAGATTAACCAAGAAGAACATAGAAATCCCCAGTAGGGTTTAAGAGCATGTCTTGGGGCGCTGCCAAAAGGGAAACCGAGGTGTGTACAGGGGCAAAATTAGCGATGGAAACAGTTTTCACGCACACGTGAGCGCGAGCATGCTTTACATAAAACCTACGCATTTATAATGCTCAGAAGACCTTGTGGCTCCTCACATTTGATCAACATTGTTATTACTAATTTATTAAGAACAACATACTAATAACTATTCCTGATAAGTAATTTATATTTTCATTGATTTTACTTACTTACTCATATTTCAGTGCCGTCGTCTGTCTCACAAAGCCCGCCCGATCTCAAAATTAAACGCAAAGTACTACTAAGAAGTCTAGGACTTACTAATGTAGGAATTGATTTTTGCTATAATGACCCAAATTGCGACCCGCCGAGTACTTTTTATGCATTGTACAGAATGTGTTACGTTAAATTAACGCGAACTTCGATACGATCACAAACAACATTAAGTTTATCCGATTTGTGGAATTTTCAACATGAATCTTTCTAGATACACAAAAAAAAGTCTGGTTATAATAGATATTCCGGCCAAAATAAGATAATTGTTTTATTAGCTTGCTCATAGTAACAGCTAGTCGTGAAAACTGCGTTTTCGATAGCCTAAATTTACGCGCTGGTTTGTAGATGTGTATGTCGTAAATTATTTACATTAAGAATATGCATTTATGATAAGGATATTATTTACTTTTTAAATAAGTATTAATGTGTTACATACAAGTCAGTTGTCACATGGCATTGTAAAATAACTTTAACTATTAATACATTATTAAATTTATAGTCAACCAGTTAAATAATGCACACTCGTACCCTATTTAAGCTAACACAATGGAATATGATTGCATTTCTATTAATTTAAATTATGAATCTCAGAAATCAGATAAGTTAGTTTCATGTTAAAGGAATAAGAGCAAAGTGTTTTGTAACACATAATAATAGAGAAAAAGATATAGATCCTAATATGGAAAGTCACAAAATTAACACTCTCATAAATGGAGATCAAACTGTGAACTGTAATGTGATTACCAAGTACACAACTTTAGACAACAAATTGCTTAGCAAGGCCAAATCAATTATTGTATAAAACAATATTACTTTTTTAGTTAATTTAAAAATTTTATTTCTTTTATTCTTGAAACTGGATAAAATTGGCTGGATAAGAAAACCACATGGTAAGTGGACCTCCACTTATGGGCATGAACTAGGCAGAAGTGAGTAAACAGATAAACTCTCTATTTAAAGTTTTTCTGGTTTTTTTACTATGTCATTTAATAATATTTTAATATAGAGCCAGAGTAGCATTTGTTATAAGAATCTTCACTGTTCTAGATAGATCTAGATAGGTACTGTTATCAACTAGATTATATTGAAGTGGTACTCATACACCTATGTGTCAGTTATGTTCACTGTCAGATTTATATCGCACAACAATTGATTACTGTCACACAGCAAATACGCAAAAGAAATAAAGTTCAAACCAGCTGATCATTGTTTGTAATGAAAAGGTGCAACTAAAAAGAACCATATTGGCCTTCTATGAGCGTCATGCAATAAGCTACAACATACGTGCAAAGTTCTTATTCATAAAAAGGCTCGTAAGCTCTTTAACGATGTCTACAGTTATTTGGGGCAAAGCTATAGTTTTTATTTATACATGTTAGTTTTGTCGTATATGACTCATATACTGCGTCATTTAACCGTTTGTAGCGCTTACAGATCAGATAATCGATCATAATCGAAAATGTGCGGTTGGCGACAGCGAGTTAATGCTATAAACGGGTGAGAAAATTAAAAACAAAGTGTTAAATGAATTACAAATGTATTGTTAAAAACAAAAAAGCGTACATATAATCTTGAGGCTACTACAGTGCATAGAAAAGATTTAAGCTTCTTGTTTACTTGCGACGTTCGAGCCATAATTGTTGATGCTGGTATTCGCGAAATCATCACTAAACCTTTTATAACCGTCGGACGGCGAAGACGGGCTCCTTAGAGAAGCCATTTTTGAATACTGATTTTTTTTTTTGACGTTTCTGAGACAAGAGACAGAACCAGAGATAAATAATAATACTGGCGAACTACAATATTTCCACAGATTATACGTTTTTCATATGGAAGGTAGAGATATAGAAGTACCCAGAGATAAATAATAACTACAAAAATGTGTTTTTAATTGAAAAAGAAAATCCACAATCTAATTCGAAAATAAAACTTCGAAAAATTACCAAAAAAGAATAGTCTAGAGTTAGTATTTGCCTAAAATGATGTCCATATAATCAAAATCGTTTACTACTGCAATCGAACCATAGACAGGTGTTTAAATTTTAAACTAATTTATTTGAAATAAATTCTAAGTTGTTAAAGTGTATTTCTAAATAAAGGAAAAACACTAGCTAATTTTTAATAGGATATTTATTCAAGTCTGCTGATATTTATAGCTCATAGTTTTCTTTTCACGCAACACTTATTTTCTCACACACAACTAGAGATGCGATTCTTTCTAAAAAAGATTGATTTTTAATCAATTTGAATTAAGACTAGTAAATTGATTCAAAAAAGATTGATATTTAATTCAATTAGAATTAAGCAAAATGGATCGATCGATTCACAAAAAAATTGAGGTGTAAAAGATCGATCTCTAGAAAATCAATCTTTTACAACTTGTTTTATTTAATTGTGTAACTAGTCTTATTTTATTAGTCGAAATAAGATCATTTATATAAAGTTTGAAGTAAAAACTGTTGCCGACATGATTTTATGATAACACTAAAGCTTGTCATTAGAAAATAAACAACAAAAGATAAACAGCCTGAATAGAAAAAGATAGTAAACCTTTTTTATCTTTCCATATTTATAGGTAAATCCATATCATACAAAAAATTAGAGTTATTTTTATAAGCATATTGAAGTTAAATGTATAAAGTGATTTTATGATTGACAGTACATACAAAATACTCTTATACAAGTAGTAAGCGTATAACTAACACTGTAAGTGTTGACTAACCATCAGGCATCTGTCATCTTAATAGTAATCAAAAAGACATTTTGAATCTCACAAAAGAAGCGAAAGAAACTAACCACAAAGCCATCTCATGGGTTTTTAATTAATTTAGTGAAAATCTTTCATACATTTACTTGTGTTTGGGGATATTCCTAAGTGTAAATAATTTTGATTCTCATAGATCCAGAAAAAAATTAAATTAATTTAAATATATTTGTGATTTTAATCGAAGCAGGAAAATGTACCTCGACTTTCTAGAATAAAAGATCGAATCATTGAATCGATCCAATGTTAATATGTAATTATTAAGATCAATCTTGTAGTCAAAAAGATCGATTCTTCAATTAATCGATTTCATATTGTCATTCCTGCATCCCTAATCTAACCATAGACTTACTCCTTTATTCATATTTCTTTTTCTTGTACCCGGTTGGAATGTAAGTTGATGTCGGAAAGTTATGAAATTAAATCTGTTTTAATTCCTACTATACCATAACATTTTGCATAAATGTTATAGGAGTTGAGAAAATTATCCTCCAGACAAGTGATTGTGTCCAATATTTTTGTGTATACTTTGCGAAAACACATTTTATATCACGGGCAGTTTGACGTTCTATCAAGTGGTTGTGAATTTAGTGTGATTATCCATAACTATGTGTTAAGAATTACCAACACAAAGATGTGTGCGAAATTTCAGTGAATGCTACATGACATAGTCACTTGTTTGAAGGAATTCGAGTATCAAAACATGTCATAACCTAGACGTTGTGATGAGTGTCAAAGTCGTTTGAATTACAGATTATGGCTCCACCACAGCCCAAGGTGGCGGAGAAACCCGCCGCAGCCGCAGCCGGCGGTGTCAAGAAGCAGAAAGTTGGCAAACCGAGGAATTATGACCTCGGAAACGGTGTACTACTCCGTTTCTCCAAAAGCAGGATGTACCACAAGAAGGTAAAGTTTATTTTATTTAAATGGGAAGGCTATGTCTTCCTTGTATTACGTACTTTTTAAGCTTATGATAAATGTTAATTAGAATAAATAAATATTTATTTAGTAAAAGTCCAACCATATTTGATTAGTAAAATATATATTTGATTTATTATTATAATTTCTTTCAATTACATTATTTACATTAAATGTTTAAGAGTATTCATATTGAAAGTCATTATAATGTTTAGATCAGAACCAAAAAATATATATATATTTGTAAAACTTATGGATCATGAATTAAAAAGTATACTTTAATAGAAAAAATGGCATATTATCATACATTTAGAATTTTAATATGCTATATACTAAGCAAGCCAATGAAAACTAAGTTTTATAGTTTCACATTCCATAACTACATGATTGCATTAAGCTCCATCTTAAACAATTTTATGTGAGGAGAACACAAAATAACCTATTATTTATTGCCCCAGAATTGGAGTACAACAACAACAAAAAAATCATTTTCTGTTGACCATTTGTTGTCTCAAATATTTTTTATCACAGTTTGTAAAAATGCTCTGGTGAAAGAAGTCTTTAAAGTAAAATAATATCTTTGAACGACTGAGGAATGTCCTGAAGCTGTTTTGCAGTTGATTTTATGCTGGTTAACTTTAATTTCAGGCTATATATAAGTTTGTCGGTAAGAAGAACCCGAAAGCTGAAAAGCCCAAGAAACCAACCGTCGTGGTTAAGCAAATAGGCGGTGAAAAGAATGGAGGCACTCGTACAGTCCTGCTGAAAAGCAGGAAATCATTCTACCCCACTCAGGACAAGTAAGTGTTAGCAATTTATATCTGTAACAATCTGTTGGTTTGTACATAAAAATATCCTGAACTAGTTACGACAATAGATCACTGATGAAAGTGTAGAAAAGTTTTGATTACTTAATTCTAAAAGATTATCCTGAGTGTTGTAAACATTTTTTACTAACAGTTTTTTTTTAAATGGAGAAGTAAATGAAAGAGGTAAACATTCCTATTTTTTTTTAGACAGGATTACAATTAGCTTATTAGATTATGTTGATAGTACAGCACATGACAAAGTTTGTTCTTGGATCTAGAATTAACAATATAATAAATGGTATGTAGGGTGTTATAGTTGTGCTTACAAGTACAGTTTTTTTTTTTTTTTTAATAAATCAAATGTATGTAAGGGGTAATAAAATTTTGTGTGTTTATATTAAAAATTGCAAATAGAGAGGAATGGAAGAGGAAGACATGTTGCGCCAACCCCAAATGAAAATGGGAATAGGGTAGGGAGATGATGATGATGATATGTTAGAAATTATTAAAAACTAATGCAATATTGGAATTCATTTTTTTTATTATGGTAAAAGGAAATGTGATGTAACCTTAAGATGATAAGAGCACATTTTCTTTGTTGTTTGGCTATCAATTACAGTGAATTAAAAAAGTTACATTTATTATGAATATTTAATGTGTCGAGTACCCATAAAAATGAAACAATAGAAAGATAATAGGAAAACAATGGAAAGCTGGCGTAAACGCCACGCAAGGAAGGTGCTCAAGGGGTTAAATATGGATTAATGAAAAATTACTAAACCAATATAAAAATGTGATTTTTTTTACAATGCTTAAAATTTTGATTTCAATGACATTTGATGTAATAAGAATTTCGAAATGCAAAGCAACAAGTTCAAAAATAAATATCCAGTGATATTTAAAATTATGGAAGCATTGTATGAGTGTCATATATTAGGTAATAAGTACAGTGTTAGCCTGGATACCAGGTCACTGTGGTATATCGGTTATGAATCATTTCATCCCTGTCCAAAGAATGCGATTCACACCAGCTCAATGGACCACTATATGGTCTATTCAGAAGAGCCGAGTTCATTGGGCAAAGCTAGCTTGTTTGAACAATGGCAAAAGGATTGAAATTTATCTAGGAAAATAAATGATAAATTGTATGGCTCTCTACAAATAAGTATACCACAAAAACCATGGTTCTTTAAATTCCGTGAACTAAGTAAAATCTATGTCTGCATTATTTGCTTCAATTGCTAGAAAAATAGACTCCCTTTATGATGTTTTACTTCCATTTCTTCCCTATCCTACTAACCTCATATGCTTCCCAATATTGGTAAATAATAGCCCTTTAGTTGCAGAATGTATATCAAAATTTATTAAAATTAACAAGATTAAACTTTAAAGAATGGTAAATATGCACTAATTAGTAGTCTATTTATTCTCATATTTATAGTATCCAATATGCTTGTATTTCCTAGGTATATTTGCATATAAGTACAATAGATAAGGGAAGTACAATAGATAAGGGTAGTGCGTAAATGCATTTCCCCCCGTCAAAAAAAAAAAAAAAAAGGTATATTTGCATATATTAAAATACTGTCGCTATATTATTATTAAACACTCTCACTATGTGTATTATTTCCACGTCACCACTATATTATATTAGGAACATTCTCTTTAGGAGATGGAACTCATTTGTTCCCATGTTGGCTCTACAGAGCCTTATATAGTGACAGGTGAGAGAAGGTCCTACCGGATGTAGGCGGATAATATCTTAAGGTGCCGCCAGATGTCTGGCGAGAATATTGTTAACCAATATTAATTTATGCTATTGACATGAAACACTTTACTATACATATAATTGTATGCTCTGTGGTATTTAATAAGAATTTTGCTGGGTATTATTGATTCAAGTTATTAAGAATCGACTGTATTAATTTGGTGAATATAGTTGAAATTTAATTTACAGGATCAGGGGTCGTTCTCATGGCAAGAGTTTCAGTAAACATGTGCGTAGGACGAGACCTAACCTCACTCCCGGCACAGTGTGCATTCTGTTGGCGGGCAGACACGCTGGCAAGCGTGTCGTGCTCGTTGGAGTGTTGCCGAGTGGTCTGCTACTCTTCACTGGACCTTTTGCTGTAAGTTTACCCGTAAAAACCCATTTATAGGGGAGCATGTCGATGAACTCAAGCCAAATATAAATACACTAACTGTGTGGAACCGCGTTTCTTATATTCATCACTGCTATTTTTTTTTATATGGAACCCTAATATTTTTTTAATACTAAGATAAAGTAAAAATATTAATCATAAATTCAAGCACTTGTCCATAAAATTGTGCCCAAGATTAGATTTCATAAAAAATTGTAAGTTTTAAATTTTTTAGGTGTAATTCTATTTATTTTCGAAAACTAAAAGTACCTCTAGTTACCCTGACTAACTTCAGCTATCTACTAAAAAAGAGTCCCGCCAAAATCGGTCCAGCCATTCCGGAGTTTACCCGGAACAAACAGAAAGACTAAAATTATATTTTCGGTATAGGTATCCTGAAAATTATAAAGAGTGAAAAGAGTGATCATGCATTGAGATTTTATGGCATTTTCTTACAAACTGTAATGATTTTTCCAGTTCAACGCGTGTCCCCTGCGCAGGATTCCGCAGCGCTATGTCATTGGAACATCGACTAAGGTAGACCTGGGCGATTTCAAGCTACCGGCGCATCTTGACGATGCCTACTTTAAGAAGAACAAGAAGAGCGTGAAACGCAGCGTCAAGCGGAAGCAGGGAGAGGACATCTTTGCTACCAAGAAGGAGGTACGTCTGGAAATGTATTTATTAGACAAAAATCATTTTGAAAAAAAATAACAACTAATTGGTAAAAACTCATCAATAGCAAAAAGAAAAAGAGGTGTAAATTTCTTTAACTGGTTTATCTTTGTCTATCTATTATAGACTAGCAACAGCCTGCGCCTTGGCCTTGAATTTAGAATTGGGTTCAGAGAGAAATATAGCAGATATTTTGAAGTATCTCTTAAGATTTAACCAAAGTTAAAATGGTGATGAAGAATTAATCGTGGGCTACGTTTTCTATGTATGAGGCAAATCGGTTTAGCGGATTTAAATCCTTAAACCTTTAAAGGTTTACCCAAACAAAATGAATTCTTTCTTTATACTTTGATGTAGCTATAGATGAATTAGTTATTTACAAATCCTAAGCGATTACGAGCTATTTTTTTTTTTTAGAAATACGTTCCATCAGAGCAACGTAAGGCTGACCAGAAGCTGGTCGACGAGGCCGTGATAAAGGCGATCAGACTCCGGCCCGACAAGAAGACACTCCGCGGTTACCTCAGGGCCTCGTTCGGGCTCCGATCGAGTCAGTTCCCGCACCGTCTGCGCTTCTAGATATAAGACCAGTATATAAAAAAAAAAAAACTATTTGAATAAACTATGCAGTTTCATTTCATATTACCACAATGGACAAGTATGTGCACGACCTTCTTGCATTGCGGTGAACACTATCGCACAGTCAGATGTAAAAAATATGTGAATTTTTCATTATAACCTAAATGTCACGAATATTAGCATTGAAAAATGTTGGGAGGGTTCTTCTTCTTCTTCTTTTTTTTTAACTTGGCAACTCAGTCCTCTTTAGAGTCTATTACTGCCATTTTCAAGTAGTGAGTGTATGTAATTTTGGGCAGATGGCGGGAATAAGTGGGTAAATGTTGAAGTGGCAATATATAAATATACATAAAATGTCAAATTTACAATGATAATTTATGATAATTAAGGAATTTAACTAATGATTTAACATAAATTTTGTTATTAAGAGATAGTATAGATGACAAGTCACAAGGAAGAATAGCCTTATAATTACATAAAATATCATACAGTGGTAAAGAGTTATATAGAGAACAGTTAAAAAGAATATGCATGATGTTACCCTCTTCCAGACCACACTCACAGATAGATCTATCTCTAATTCTTAATTTGTTCAGGTGGACTGGCGAAGAGCAGTGGCCAAGCCGTAACCTCGAAATAATAGTTGTAATTTTCTTGCTTAATCTCCATTTGGAGAACCACGGTTTTAGAGAAATTTTAGGTTGATGTCTTTTATAAAATTGACTTTTATTAGACTGATTCCAGTCTAAATTCCATTTTTCCACCAAGTCTTGACGAGGTAGAAAAGAAACTAAATCCTGACTATATAAAGAATTATCAGTAGCACCTTGAAAAGCAGCCAGTTTTGCCAATTCATCAGCATTTACATTACCCTGGATACCTGCATGCCCAGGTATCCATATCAAGGAAACTTGTAAACCTAGTTGAGAGCAAAATAATAGTTTATTTTTAATTTCAAGAGAGATCGGAGACCAATTCGATTTTTTAAAAGGATTATGCAGAAGAGATTGTAGACAACTTAAGGAATCCGTGAATATTACAGCTCTTGCTATTTTTTCCTCTACAATATAGCTGATACATTTCAAAATAGCCAAACATTCCCCCGAAAAGTTAGATATTCGAGAAGAATATTTAAAAAGTTTAAAATATCCAGAAGAAATTCGATAAAAAGCTGCCCCCACTCCTCGACACTTATTATTTTTAAAACCAGAAACATTACCATAAAAATCTGAATAGCTTTCCATAATAGATTCAACTGATTTAGAGGCATCAGTAAAAAAGACTTCCGCATTAGGAGCGTTTTTTTCCATAAAATTCCAAAGTTTAGAATCCGGATTTGAAACACCTTTTGTTATACTTATTGATAAACGTACATCAGGTTGGAAAATAAGAACATTATAATCAAAAAAGAAAAGAGGATTACATGGAAAATGTTTAATGACGCAATCATGCTCATTAATATTCCTGAGACTATGGATTAAATACGGGAGAGGCCTTCGATGCCAGTAATTATTACTCTTTATAATCAGGCTGTCAAGATAATTTAACTTTTGATGAAGAGGATGGTGCAGAAATTGTAAAGATTTATAAAAATATCGATCTGATAAAAACTGTCTTCTAATGTGAAGGGGTGCATCCGCGCATTCTATTTGTAGTGCATTAATAGGAGTACTTTTCATAGCTCCAATGATAATACGAAGGCTCTTAGATTGAATAAGGTTGAATTTATGCATTACAGATTTATTAACAGGGCAAAGTGTGAAAGAGCCATAATCTAAAAGACTTCTTATCATTGCATTATAAATTAATTTTAATGTAAAAGGATGAGCACCCCACCAAACCCCAGAAAGTGCTCTCATAATGTTAACGTTTCTTTCACACTTACCAACTATATAATTAACATGCGGAACACCAGTACATTTGCTATCAAATATTCTACCTAGGAAAGTAATTTCGTTGCATAAAGGTAACGGCGACTGATTCAAAGACACAATAATATTAGGATTTGATTTTTTACGAGAAAAAACAACTATTTTACTTTTAGAAACAGAAAATGAAAGATAATGATCAGACATCCATTGCGATAATCTATCCAATGACTGTTCCACAATTATTGCAGCCTGTCCTATTGATCTGTTAGAGGAATATATTAATAAATCATCAGCATACTGAAGAACCGAACACTGAGGTAAGACTACAGAATCTAAATCACTTGTGTACACATCGTACAAAATAGGACTGAGTACAGATCCCTGCGGGACACCATTCCATAGTACTCTACTGTGATTATTCACTCCTAGAGCCCTTAAGACTATGGTTCTACCTGTAAAAAGATTAAAAATGAAATCTATAAACTTTAAAGGAACCTTAAGGATCTGCAGTTTGTATTTTAATAATCTCAAGTCAACCTTGTCATAAGCAGCTTCAACATCAAGAAATGCAGCTACCAGAGTTTCATCTCTAGTCAACGCAATTTGAATATCTGTCGATAAAATTGAATGACTATCAGAAACACTGCGTCCTTTCCTAAATCCAAACTGAGACACACTTAAAAGATTATGATGCTCTAAAAACCATTCTAACCTATTTTTAATTAGATGTTCTGCCAATTTAGAAAGAACGGATGACAACGCCACAGGCCTAAAGGAATTAGGGTCTAAAGGGTCTTTATTAGGTTTTAAAATAGGAATTACAATTTGTTGTTTCCAAGATTCTGGAATGCGACCAGTTTCAACAATAATATTTATTAAATTTAAAACAAATGATAATGTATCAGGTTTTGCATTAACAACAAATGCATACGGAATGCCATCAATCCCAGGTGAAGAATCAGAAACACGGTTCAAGACTAGTTTTAATTCCTTTATTGAAAAAGGAGCCTCTAAGGACTCAAAATCGCTATTAATATCAGAAATGTAATTGTAAGGCATTTGATCAAAATTAGGAACATAACTTGGGGCCAGTTTATTCAAAAAGGGTTCAACCCACTCAAGCGAGAAGGAAGTACAATTATTACTTTTTGTGGACGACCTAAAACGACGAATGTTTCTCCATACTACAGATGGAGAAGTTTCAGGGGACAGTGACAAACAAAAACGAAGCCAACCATCGCGTTTTTTCTTTTTTAGAAGTCTTTTAGTTGCTGCTAAAGTATTTTTGTATTGAAGAAAAGAATTTAAATCTAACACCAAGTTACAATTTTTTTCAGATATATTACGTCTATGAATCGCCTGAGTACATTCCTTGTCCCACCAAGGTGGAGACATAATATTACTCCTAGCAACAGTTTTACAAGAAAAAATTTCATCAGCTGTTAACGTCAAGCTAACAATTAGGTTATTGTATGATTGTTCTATATTGTATAAAGAAACTTCAGGTTGTGATGTAATTTTATCATCCAGAACAGAACCATATAACTCCCAGTTACAATTTGTTAGTTTATACTTCAGTAACGGAGGTAGTGGTGTTAAGCAAGAATCTGAGATAGACTTCGAAATAATTATTGGAAAGTGATCACTACCGTATGATAATTCAAGGCACTTCCACATTAAACAAGAAGAGATGGATGATGAACAAAGAGAAACATCTAAAAAACTTTTAGATTGCCCCGGATTACCTCGACGAGTCACCGAGCCATCATTTAAGACACATAAATTCAAATCATCTAATAAACTAGCTAGTTCAATTCCTAACCTATCATCATTTGGAGCACCCCACAGGGAGTGATGCGCATTAAAGTCACCTAAAATAATAATCGGAGGAGGAATAGAATCAATAATAAACTTAAGTACAGGAACAACTGAAACATCTTTATGTGGAATATAAATAGAAAGAAATGAAACATTTTCAATCCTAGCTGCCACTGCATTTAATTTTCCTTTATTAAAATAGGGCAGTGATAAAGATTTGAATAAAATATTATTTCTAATAAGAAGAGCAGATCCTCCGAAACCATCATCTCTGTCATCTCTCAGAATTAAATAACCTGGTACTTTAAATAAAGTACCTGGTTTCAACCAAGTCTCACATAGAGCTAAAATGGGTGTTTTATATCTATTAATCAAATAATATAAATCACTTCGTTTTGATAATATGCTCCTACAATTCCACTGAAGAATGTAGTCCATGTTTAAATGAATTAAATAGTGTAACTGATATGTTTTGAATCAAGGTGATAGCCACGTGGTCCGGTAAACAAGAATTGGAAATAATATTCATCAAGGAAAGAATCAAGGCATTTATATCTACATTTTCATCATTGAAATCCTTATTATTATTTAAGGCACAACCATTACTTGAAAGAGGAATATCATAATTTTTAATTAAATCTTTGTGTTCTTTAATATCATACCCCTTGGATAAAGGAGCATGTGTTTTTGGTTTCAATAAAATAGTTTTTTTTATATGAAAGAGTATTTCTTTTTGAATTATCTAATGGAGTGTTCATTAAGGGTTTTTTCCTTATTAGGAGTGGATGTTAAAACCTCAACAAATCATTTGTTTTTGGTAGATAAGAATTTTTTCTCAGCCTCTTGGTAGGAAACTGAATGATTGGACATATAGTGTTTTATGTTTTTTTTTGTCGCACAAACTCTGAACAACATTTATCTGTAGCCTTGTGATGTCCAGAACAATTAATACAGTTATATTCCCCATCGAAATCACATGATGAACCATCATGATTATCACCACATTTATAACACCGAGATAAACTTCTGCATTGTACACGTGTGTGACCAAAGCGACAACAATTGAAACATTGAACTACAGGATAGATATATTGTTCAACAGGAAGAGAAGAGTAACAACAAAATACCCGAGAAGGCATAGCTTGACCATCAAAGGTTAGCACCACTGTCTGTGTAGGGATCCAAGTAGAACCCTCAGGGCTACTGACCTTCCTACTGAGCCTACGCGAACGTATTATTGACCCAAAGCCAACCGGAATTCTCAAATTACTTACAATGTCATTATGAGACCACTCTATAGGAATCTCCCGAACGATTCCTAACTTGCATATATTATATGTTGGAATAAAAGTTTTATAATTATTGCTAACTAATATAGAGTTGTTCAAAAACAAATTGGCAGCCAAAGCCGACTTAAATGTTACCATCACACGATTTCTACCAATTTTTTTGATACCATCTTCTAGTATATTCTTCATATTGTTTTTTTGTAGAAAATAGCCAAATTTAAGAGGATGCAGAGTTGTCCCAGCTTTTGGATCCTCTGATACCAATTCCACTGACACAACATATGGACCAGGATCTGTGTCTTTATATAGTTGTCTAGTTGAAAAATAGCCATCTGAACCTGTATTAAGGATTTTATCAGAATTAAAATCATTTTCCACCTCAGAAGCCTTAGTGGATAAAGGAAGACTGGTTCGAGAAATCTTATTATTAGCTAACGCCCACTTATCAACGCGAATAGGTTTTTCTTTCATTGGTTTAAATGACTGTGTTAGTTTACGTCTTATTTTTTTCATACCATCGCTACTGGAATCTAAGTCCAGCGTGTTAGAATCAGTAGAAATATATTTATCTGCATCTAAAAGCGTTAGTAAAGGATGCTTCTCAGGAGGGGGGTCAGGCTCAGGTTCTATATCCATGTTTTAAAAAACGGAACAACAAAAAAAAAAAACAAAACTTACCACTGTATATTATAAAAAACACAAATTAAATAAACTATGTACAATTATGAATAAAAAGTTTTGATAGTAAGAAGAAAGGAGAGAATAAACTAAAACATTGAATATATTACGCCACAAATTATTAACACCAAAAAAAAATCGTCCGCCCAAAACGAAGTTTCCCGCCGTGTTGGGAGGGTTGTTCGAATATTACGTAAGCACCGATGTCAATAGTCCGATATATTGCCAATTTATGATGGCATGGGGAATTGAGGAGTATGAATGGTGGATATATAAGCAATATTTACTGCATTACATTGGGGATTTTTTTTAA
Source organism: Samia ricini (assembly GCA_014132275.2). Taxonomy (NCBI): domain Eukaryota; kingdom Metazoa; phylum Arthropoda; class Insecta; order Lepidoptera; family Saturniidae; genus Samia; species Samia ricini. Next base: position 29,195,652 of record AP028168.1, read on the forward strand.
CTTTGCCCTCCCAATACATCTTCGATAACTTAATGCATATTCGTAAAAATATAGACAAGCTAGATCTAGTGAATGATCGTCATAATTTTAATACTAGAAGTAAAGACAAGTTGGCCGGAACCACGCTTTAGGTTCAGTAAGTGTAATAAAAGCTTTATAGGTATATAGTATTCGGTTTTACAATAAGATCCCAAGTAAAATTACCGATTTACCTGACAATAAGTTCAAGTATTATGTCAAGCAAGTTTTAATCTCAAAATGTTATTACAGGGTGGATCATTACGTGAACGATAGTGATGTCTGGAAATAACCCACATCTCTGTGCTTCCACTAAAAACTACGATTTGTATAGTTTTTTATGACATAAAAAAATTATATATATTATATTTATGAAAAAAAAAAAAAGAACCAGATCGAGTTTCTTGCCTGCGCTCTTCTCGACTGGGTTGTTTTCCGAACCGGTGGTAGTGTTTTTAGACGTTCATAAGCGCCTTCTTAGGGCCTAAATTGAATAAAAAAATTTTGATTTTGATTTTTTTTTTTTTTGATTTTTCAAAATTATGCCGATTTTTATTACAAAAAGGGAAATAAAGATTTTGAGTGCGTCCGTACATTTCTAACCCACTTTTTTTTTCTAACATTCTGGTTATTTTAAATTTTTGTAAACGGATATTTTCCATCCTCGAGTACTAATTTATATTATTTCTTGTACGACCATTTTCATGTGACGCGTAAGCTACTCGCGTCGTGTTGTGTGCGATACACGCTAAAAGTATGCCAGCGACTAGCAGGATATGCATTCAAAACCCAAGTCGAGAAAAACGAGTGATTTTTAAATTACGTGCATTGATTTCATGATGCCTCCGTGCGTCGTTTCGCACATGTGCTAAAAGTTTTAGTAGAAAGAATAATCAAGCATAAAGCTAATATAGTTAGGTACTTTTACCTATAGGATTTTAAGTATATTGCTGTACAGGTGTAGAGTAACACCATGAGTTCTGTTATATTCAGTGGAAAATAAAAAGACAGTAGAAGTATTGTTTATTTATATTTGTTGGCGGGGTGATGAGAGCGGAGGGAGGGTCGCGCTGCCGCCGGCGCGGGGGTGCGCACGCGCTGTCCGTGACGCTCACGCCATTCAGTTTCCAAACGTGCGTACACGCCACCTGTGTCAGGGAGAAGTTTTTGATTATAACAGTAATGAAGAATATTAGAGGTCGTTCAAATATTACGTCTTAGAGAGACAGATGCATTGCTAATTTTTTATGACATGGGCACTGGAGAGACTGAACGGTGAAAATTTAACGTTTAACAGCGTTAGCTAGTTAGAAAGAACAAACAAGAAATACTTTTTTATTAAACTTCGTTTACGAATCTTTATGTAACTGTGAGAGCAATATGAACTTTGCTTACAAGTACTGACAAGGGGGGGAGGACACATTCCTTATGTGTGCGGGAACAAAATCTGTTAGGTCCCCCCATCCCAAATGCGGCGGATGGCCCCGGCGGGTTTAGTGGGTATTTATTTATTTATTTTAACACTAACAAGATTTACATTTTGATTTAGATATGTACAATGAATAATTTGAGGACACGTGATAAATGCAACCTTAATTATAAGTGATTACGTTGAATTATATATTGAGAACAAGCTTGTGCAAACCAAAAAGATACAAAAGAACAAATAAATCTGTTGAATATTAGAATTGATAAAGTTTAAATTACTCAAAAAAAAAAAACGACTCCAAATTAAAAGTGGAATAAACTTACATTAATTTTAGGCTTTAAATAATATATATATAATAATATATAACATTAGTGTCACTTTTGTAAGTAGTTAGATTTATACATTTTAAGGCTGTTTTGAAAAATGTCTATATTTTTAGTTTTAGATTTTTTGTTATATAGTGAGATTATTCTATTTAGAGGAGAGTAAAGACCTAAATTGGTCCGATAATAATTTGTGCTAAATAGATTAAATCGTGTTGCTCGAGGTAGTTTCCTTGGGACGTTAAATTTGACCCTGGTTAACAGTTCAGGTGTGTTCGAAATGCCGTTTACTAACTTATATAAGAATGTAAGATCCAGTAATTCTCTACGGTCTTCCAAAGAGTGCATATTAAAGTGATCAAGTCTTTCATGGTATGTACGAAGTGTTTTCCCTAGGGTGAAATCTATATGTCAGATGCAACAGAAAGCGCTTTTGCACTCTCTCTAATTTGTTCTTAAAAATATCATAGTGAGGGTTCCATACGATACTACAATATTCTAAACAACTGCGTACTAATGCGTTAAATAATATAATTGTTGTGTCTGCATTTTTAAAATCTTTACTATTGCGTAAAATGAAACCTAGAATTCTGAACCCCTTATGAACAATATTATCAATGTGAATATTAAATCGTAGCTTAGTATCCAGAATAACACCCAAATCGCGAATACTGTTCGATTTTGTTAATATATTAGATTTTATGAAATAATGGCGATTGAAACAAGTTTTTTTTCGGCAATAATGAGTAACATAGCACTTCTCATTGTTAAGGACCATACCATTCACATCACACCATTCTGTTAAGGCATTTAAGTCATTTTGTAAAAGCAATACATCGTTAAAGCATTTTGTCTGTCGTAACAATTTCAGATCATCTGCGAACAGATAAGACTTCGAGTTTTTGAAATTTGAAGGAATATCATTAATAAATATATTAAAAAGTATGGGACCCAGGTTGGAGCCTTGAGGAACTCCAGATTGTATGTCGAAGGGTTCGGAGGAATAGCCATTAACAACTACTACAGACTTGCGATCATAGAGATAAGATTCACACCACTTTAACAAATTACTAGCTATACCTATCGCAGACAATTTTTGGATCAAAATATTATGATTGACTTTGTCAAAAGCCTTTCTGAAGTCAGTGTAAATCACATCAGCACATTCATTTTTGTCTAGAAGAGTTGTCAAATCGTCAATAAGTGTTACAAGGTTTGTTGTGGTAGATCTTGCTTTAACGAAACCATGTTGCTCAGTGGATACGGTGTGTTTGAAGTGCCATGAAAACAAAGGACATAATAATAGTTCAAACACCTTAGAAAATATTGGTATAATTGAGATAGGTCTGTAATTACTGATCATATTCTTATGACCACTTTTGTGCAAAGGTACAACTAATGCTTTTTTCCAACATGGTGGAAATACTCCTGTGCTTAAGGATTTATTAAAGATAAGTGATAAAGGATAAGCCAGTACCTTAGCACACTTTACTGCAAAAATTGATGGAATTCCATCCGAACCAGAACCTTTATATAAGTGAAGTCTTTTTAAAACATTATAGACTTGAATCTCTGTGAATGATATATTAGTTAAATGGCTAATAGAGGAATAACTTGTTTTATTATGAATTGAAACCGATGTGTTATTCGTATAAATTGATGAAAAATGAGATGCAAAAAAATTACAAATTACAGTACCGTCAGTAGTTTTTTTTGTTTCCAAGAATCATTTCTTCTGGATATGCAGAGATATTTTTCTTTTTTTTTTGTTTTACAAAGGACCATATTAATTTGGGGTTAGATTTCATCATTGACTCTAATTTATGTATGTATCTGTTGTAAACCAAAGTTTTTAGTTTATGGAAACGTTGTTTTAGTATATTAAATGTCAATTTATCACGTGGATTGTCAAAATTTCGTATTCTGGTTTTTATTTTGTATTTTTCTTTGTTTATTTTAATAAGGGTGGAGGAGTACCATGGAGGATTTCTATTATTACGTGATTTTACTTTAGGTACATATTTTAAAATCAATCCGCGAAGAATCTTATAAAAAGCATCAGTCATAGCTTCTGCAGATTGACAATTATAAAATACATTCTCCCAGGAAACTACGTCTAATTCACTGATCACGTTCACATAGTCTGCTTTAAAGAAGCAAAATCTTTCATTGTCATTTGGAGTTAAACAGGTTTCACTTACAATAGGAATCTCAAATTGGAGTGGAGGATGAAAATTATCAACTATCGAAAGTGGGCCTAAACTAACGTCTAGATTGTTAATACCTGTAGAGCTAAGAACTAGGTCCAATATTTTACCCTTATTATTGAGCACATGATTATATTGATGGAATCCGTTCAAAGCCACAAATTCTAATAATATGTCACTAAACTGGCCTCCAGCAGATGTACCTTGTAGCCTTTTTGAATCAGCATCAGGCGCCCAAGAAATACTGCTTAAATTAAAATCACCAACAACAAGGAATTTGCTTTGGTGACATTCTAGTACATGGCTACTATGCTCTATAAAATGTTCCAACATATGTTTTTTAATAGGAGGTGGTAGATAAACAGCACATATATATATAACTTCTGACCCTATAGTTTTTGTTTCCAGTGAGATCCAAAGATCCTCGCAATTTGACTCGAAATGGCTTACTCTGACTGATTTATAACAGTTTAATACTGCAATTAAAACACCTCCACCATCTTTTTTAGAATGAAAGCCTGAAGACTCACGGTCTCTTCTGTAAACAGAATACCGCGAATCAAACAACTCAGAATCGAACACACCCACTATTCAACCAGGTTTCTGTTAGTATGATTACATCAAAGTTATTGCACACGACATTATTAAAAAAATCAGTTGTTTTAGATCTTAACCCTCTAACATTTTGATAATATATTTTTAAACTAGAGAATTTTAACAATTTAAGTTCCAGGTAAGTTCCAATATTGCGCCGAAAGAAGATTATACAATTACTTAAGCTTATTGAGAGTGTCAGAGTTACGTATATAAATATAATTTGATTCTTCGTTTTTGCGAATAAATATTTTTCCGTTACGTATCCAAACAAATTTATAATTCAACTCTTTAGACTTGCGACGCACGGCTGCGTGAAGAGTTTTGTTCTCAGGACTTAAGTGTTCAGATACGTATACTGCTACCTTTTTATCACCGCCAATTCCCCAGTGGCTGGAATTTAATTTATCGTCACGGTTCTTCTTGTTAAACGCAGATGTTGCCGCTATAAAAGTATCTCTTAAACGAGGACTAGAAAATTTTACTAAGATAGATCTAGGACGAGCATTATTCGTATTTTGCTTTGCTATTCTGGAGCAGTAATGAACTTCGTTTTCGTTAATGGGACAATTAATGATTTTGCCCACTTGCTTAACCATATTAATCAGATTTTCCTGTTTGTATTCTGGAACGCCCTGAATCTCGACGTTATTTGCACGGGACAGTTGATCCAACTGCCTTAATTTAGTAGTTAAGTCCTGTGTTGTTTCGCGAAGAGATTCGTTTTCTTTTTTAAGCGATTCTATTGTGGACATTTGACCTGTAGACATCTTTTTTATTCTCTCAAATTCCTCGTTAAACAAAGAGATACTCGATTCAAAAGACGATAACATATTTTTCATATCTCGTAATTCATTGTTAATCTGTGTTTTAAATATGTCTTTTAATTCTTCTCTGACGATATCGCGTATACTATCTGCAGAGATGCACGAACAACTTTTGCTTTGTTGCTTAGGACGTGTAGTAACATAATCATATTCTTGAGTTGATATTGCTGATGCTCGTATGGGTGTATTATTATTTCCCGTCTTAGGTTCTTGGCAGCGACAAAGTTCGCAAACCCACGAAGACTTAAATTCGGCAGTGAAACTACGATAGTCGTCGGCTGTGTAATTAATACATGTATAATGATATTTATCTTTACAGCGAGAGCAATGCAAAAATTTAACGTTTTTTAATATATTAGGGCAAGCGCCACATTTATTATCTGACATATTTAATGTAGGTAATTGTAAAAATACTCAACAATATTATGACACTCGGCGAAATAAATATTTGTTATAAAAACTTAATCAGAAAAACGTCTTAAGCGCCGTGCATGAGCTGTCGCTTACGCGTTTTCGTTAGAAGATTTATTCTTACAATTAAGCGGCCAATAATTTTGTAATGTATGTTAAAGATTCTTCTTTAATTAAAAAAACACTGCTGTTTTTGAGTATTTAAGTCCAAAACCGTATAATTTATTTGTTTATATGAGTTATATATCACTTTTAGAACGGATAACTTAATAAAACTTACAGAAAAGTATTTAAAACTGAGAGAGAATTCAATAACAATGTCACTTGTTCACTTCACCGTTAGTAAAATCACGCTTCACGTCCGTCGGCGAGTCCCACACTGGCACGGAGTCGTCCCTCCGTGCCCCCTTACCTATTGCATTCCGGTCTCATTAATGCAATAGGTAAGGATAGAGCGTAAATGCATTCCCCTCGTCAAAAAAAAGGGCACAACGGGTTATATATTTTGCTTTTAGTTTTCTCAATCAAATAATAAATTTCATAATCGTATTATTTAAACAAACAAAAAAATAGCGGACGGCCCTCGGCCATTGGCGTTTAATTAGACATTCGGCTTGGGTTAAAAACTTCGGCGCACTTTGGCCGAAGCCGAATATTTGGCCGAAGGGCCGATGCCTGAACCGAAGGTTCCGTCGGACACTAATTAGTATAGATGATTACCGGGTGGGAGACGCGCGGGTTGTCGATGCACGGGAGTGTTTGCGAGAGCGGCGCGCATGTGTCTCTGCGCGCGCTCCTCGAACCGACGTTGCGCGTCCTGATTGGTGCGGGCCGACGCGCACGCAACCCACTCGCGACCGCCGCCACGCTTCCTTCTACAATAACAAATACCCATACTCAGCAGAGAATCTACGATTTTTTCGGATTGGGGGCAGAAACTTGATAGTGGCACCGCTCTCCAGCGTTTAAGATAAATTAATTTAAACAATCACAAATATATAATGGTTGGAATTTTTCACAAAGGGTATAATAAAAGCCGTTTAATTAATTTGTACGGTCTATTACCTAATAACTTTTTTATTTGTACGCTTTGTGGAGTAAGTTTTTTTTTATTTTAATCATATTATTTATGTTTTTGGACATCTGAAACTCCCGCTCGAGGCAGGTGCAACCCGGATTCCTATCCCCTCAGATCTGGGCCTGCTTTTACCCTGGATTATGAAAATTTAGTTTGAATTTTTGAAGTGAATACTTCTTTAGTGACGTTGAGCGTTTCTCGATAGGGGGAAATACTTATAGATTCGCGTCACTAGTGCTATAACGTCACCTGTTAACATGCTTCAGTATGTCAAGTATAAGATGGCGTTTTAGTGCTGGTGCTTAGAGATAAATCATAATAGATAGATAAACCTAAACTAACGTATGTTTTGATTATTAATATGTCGATTACCTATAAAAATCAGACAATAGGAAAACAATGGAAAGCTGGCGTAAACTCAAGGGGTTAATAAATTTTATGAAAATGTACATTATTATTCGGAGCGCCAATAAATACGAAATCAGAAAAATGTTACGTTATGTAGATACAGTAATACCCCGCTTTACGCGAGGGATACGTTCCGAATAAAATCGCGTTAACTGAAATTCGCGTATATCGAGGTTTATGATTAAACATAGTCAAAATTTAATACAAAAAAATACAAATCATTTTAATCAATCACTTTAATTCTAAGAACACTTTATGCAATACATACTCTTATTTTTTATGGAAAAATACATCTATTGTCTTTACATTATGTTTATACGCACTCTTTCGCGTAATGCGAGGCATTTGAGCACGAAATTTGAAATTCGCGTTAAAGTGAACCGCGTAACGGGGTCGCGCTAAGCGGGGTATTACTGTAATTTCAAGTAACAAATTATGAAATTTAAACATAAAAAAAAAAATAACAGTTTTTCCAAAGTTTCGAGTTTTCACTTCTGTCGGCAGTATACAGGGCTGCACAGATTTTTTTTGTAACTATTATTATTATTAAAAGGACCCCTTACAAAAACCTAAAGGATATAGGTAATATGGTATATGGCCACTGACTTGGTATTAGCGTGTGATTGCACTCTGGTGCGAGGTTGTCTGCTGGTGCGTCGCCGCGGGGCTACGTCTTCATTGCTTCTCCCACTGCCGGAGCTCTGTTCGCTATCCGATGATGATGATGTCTGTTCGCTCTCATCATCAGCGGAATCATCACCACCGGCGGTGATGCCTTTCTTTTTAAACGAAACTCATGTTACTTATGTTTTTATGGCTTTTTTAACATAAATATTTTTAATTATAAGTTTTAAAGTTAAAAAAATAATAGTTTATAAACTATGTCAAAAATAAACTAAAGATGACCGCGTATAATCATGCCCTTTAGGGGCCGTCCAAGTATTACGTATGCGCTATTGAGAGGGTCTATGTTTTGTTTATTTTTGAAAGACGGGTTTCTGAATGGAAAGTAAGTAATTTTTTTCCAAAATTATGCCAATGCTTATGTACAGAATTTATGTATTTACATTATATACCTAAAGAGCTTTTTTAATATAAAATAAAATCAAGGCATTATAATATCTCTAGCGCATTTAATAAAAAGATGAGGCGGCTATTACAACAAACGTGCAAAAATGTGTTTTTTTTTATCATGAAAGGAAAATTTATTGCTGAAATATAAATTAATATGTGTTAATACAAACACAAACTAAAAATCATTACTACAGTGTTAAGTTTCAGTGAGAGAGCAAAGCACTAGATCGATTACCTAAACATGAAAATGAAATTCAATAGATCATCAAAAAGCATCCAAATAAATAAATTACATATAATTTACGAAAACTAAAAATAATTATTAAAAGGGCGTACCGAAATTCACACTAAATTCCTTCCTTTTTTTAAAATGAACACAGAGCTGCACTTACCTTGTGCGGGGGGCTGAGCTCACGTGACTCTATTGTCGTTGTCTTCATCGGTTGGGGGTCAATGCGGGGCGAGTTAGTAGTGCCGCTCGAGCAGTTACAGGCGAGCGTATGCGTGGACAGCTTTGCAGTGACAGTTTCGTTTTGTACCGGTGATCCTGGCCGCGCTGATGCTGTGAGTGACCCCCCCGTTCCAAGTAACACAACCGTTTACCCCCTCTCATAATTGTTCGTGCCGTATGAGGTGGAAAAATGTATTTAAAAGAAATACATCTTAGGGTACACAGCCTAGAGCTGGTTCTTAAATAGATTTTTGTATCTTGAAAGTGGGAATTACCAATACGAGTACTAGAATGTGCTCGAACACAATAAAATTAAAGGAGAAGGAACTTTTTTTTATAAGTGTTTATTATTACAGTTAAAATTACGTCTATTGCCTCATCTTAACATAAATTCCAAGAAGTTTTCAGGTTGTTATATTTTGGTTGTCATTGTTTCGGCATTGGTGCAGTTCTTACAAAAGTCATTTGGTTTTTTTGTTTAATTTTCTACACCTTGGACCATTTTTTAGCAATTAAAGAAATAATATAATTAGAAATTGATAATACGAACACGGAACTCCTTCACATATATCGGTGTATTTACAAAATTGTGATATAAGCCAATTTGTTTTTCTACGTGACTGGTATATGGAATTAAAATTTGGTTCTAATATGGAGACGTTTATTGTAAAGTCTCATATATACAAGCTATGTTCTTAAACCTAGAATAAACTATGCTCAACTAAAAACTAATAGAATAAAATTAAAATAACCTCTACACACATAATTGTTAAACATAGAGACTCGATTTGGTGATTCGCATATTGGTTTCAGTCAATGGATGACCGTAAATGATGAAGTTGGGTAACATATTATATCAAAATAAATTATTGAGATATATCTACTGACTTAACTCTTTTCTACATTCGATATACCAGTCAAAAGGTTTATTTACACATAATTTGGTAATACATATGGGCTATTTCTGCAGCGTATTATATACAGCGCTAATTTCACAAATATTATGAAACAACGTGCTTCCTCAGATAAAATATAAAACAAAATATATATTTAATATATTTTAGTAATTTTTATTCAAGTTTCCAAGATTTTAGTTTATATATTTGAAATATTTTACTTCCTAAAAAGCACATTTGAAAGCACGTTATGGCACTTTTATATACGAAAGTGGTGGTAGCAAATGTTCGCGTATACAGTACGTTTACCTTTACCGTCATTCTTACCTTAAAGCACTAAACATCTGTGTCTGCACCACTAATTAAGTTCTAGTTGCGTGGTTGGAATTCCGCAATGAGACGAAATTCTCCAAATTATTCTTAAGTTTCTATCTTTTTAGGACTAACCACAAATAAAACTGCAGTGATCATTCTACTAATATGTAACTAGAAACCAACCAGAATTTTAGAAAAATATTTAATATGTTTATGCTATGAATATAATGTATTCAGCAAAGGGCTATTTCTTTATATTTAGATATGAATGTGGTATTCCGACTGTTTGTTAATTTTTTTTTTTTTTTATCTTGCTAATGCTGTTGACCGGAAGGGCCTTTACAGCTTCACCGAACTTTGGGGGCGAGTGCTGAAGGCACTCAGCCGCAATAAGGTGACTAGCTCAAGGGCTACCAAAGTGGTAAGAACCTCGGCTTGGCCGTCACCTGAGTTATTCAAAACTCACTCGCGAGTTGTGTCCTAGCTATCCCTACATTTTTTTATATTAATATAAACAAAAAAAAAAGGTTCCTTATAGGACCTATGTACCTGCATGTTATGTGCAAGAGTGTGTATGGAGTGTTGTGCGTGTAATTGCTCAATGCAACTCAACTCCAACTCTTGTTAAAAATAAAACAGATTGCACAATTTACCCCCAATAACCCTCACTTTTAGTACATGTCTGTGTACAACCCATCGCTCAGACATAACCTGCAGATGTAATGTACCGCGTGAGTCTCACCGTTGAACTTGTTGTCGCTTGTGTACAGTTTCCCGAGCAGACCGAGCGGCGGTCGCGGCGGTACCAGTTGAATGCCCTCCCACCAGAATACCTCCCTGCATTGCAAACGGCCGGTATTTTCCTCTCCTGGTTCTGAGTTAACGAAATTTTGCTTACTCGGGATATTTATAGGTCACGTGGTTTTTTAATTTATAACTAGTAATGCTATGCTATGATGTTATACATTTACATTAGATTGCAGATTGGTAAAGAGGCAATAGAAGCTGGAAAGTGTCGGCCTAAAAGTGAGTAGATCCAAGACGGAATATATGTTTTGTGATTTCGGCGGCACCTCTAGCTCAACTGTTATAACACTAAATGGCACTCCAATACCAATCTGCCCCGAGTTCAAATACCTCGGCTCACTTCTGCAAAGCAATGGCGAAATAGACCGGCCGGTAAAGCACAGAATTAATGCAGCACGGATGAAATGGCGGCAGGTTTCGGCTAGTACGTGTGATCCGCAAATCTCCTTTAAATTAAAGGGGAAGATTTACAAGAACATAATACGACCTGTCGTCTTGTACGGATCAGAATGTTACCCCATAAAGGTGACGGACGAAAGAAGATTATATGCGGCTGAGATGGGAATGTTGAGGTGGATGTGTGGGGGAACAAGAATGGACAGAATTAGGACTGAGAATATTAGAGAAAGTTTGAAAGTGACGCCAATAACAGACAAGTTAAGAGGCGGTCGTTTGTCCTGGTGTGGACATGTGATGCGCAGGGAGATAGAGGATGTTGTAAGAAAAGTATTGGATATGAATGTGGACAGTTACATGGGAAGGGGAAGACCAAAGAAAAGATGAATGGACTGTGTGGAAGATGATATGCTTAGGAAAGGAGTGAATGCGGAGGTGAGAACAAATAGAGAGGAATGGAAGAGGAAGACATGTTGCGCCGACCCCAAATAAAAATGGGACAAGGGTAGGGAGATGATGATGATGTTCATGAGTAGTGTTTAGTGTTTCAACTAAATAGCAATATTACATGGAATTTATTTTTTTCATTGGTTACCGAAATAAATAATAATTTTATAAAAGAGACATAAGATCTTGGTACGTTTGAAGCACAACTGATTAGGTAGGAATATATGTTGTGCATCATTTTTTTTTTTCTTTTCTTTTCGAATTTCACAATTCTATTAGAATTAACACGGCACGGAATAGATATTACAAACGAATCGCTCCCACAACGTTTTAAAAGACAGTGGGCAGCAACAAAGCTATATGTTTTTATATAAAAAATCGAAGCCTCTATTATACGCTAAGCATAGAAATAGTTTTCAAATGTGGCTGCGGGAACACGGCGACTTAACAGCAAGGATTTTAGTAGTCATCCAAATGAGCATAAGAAAATACATTGCTGCAGATTTATTTCGGATGTTTTCATCACAGATAACTCGGGACTCATTGTAGAAATCGAATTTTTATTGGTGCGGTATGCAATCATCGGATTATTATCACTTCATCATTACCGAATGTTTTCTGTTTTCGAACGGGCTTAATGCTGTTAACCGGGCCTTGACAGCTTCACCGGACTTTTGGGAAAAGCGCTTAGGGGCCTCAGTCGGGAGAGTGGTGGCTAGCAGAACAACACCAAAAGTGGTATGGTGTTACAAAAGACACATAAAGGTCTCATGTCAAGGTGTCCCATGGTGACCCATATACGAATATGTGTAGGAGTGTGGAGTACAGGCATGCAAGTGCATGAATAGGAGCACATCATTACTGGTGATTACCTCTCCCCACAAGTCTGGTAAGACGCTCCGGGAAGACCAACTGCGGCGGTCGCATAGCTATTATATCCCGGAACTGGTTGTAGATCTCCATCACAGCGGCGTCTGTCGCCAGACGCTCGTCCGGAACGTGTTCACGAAACTGACATCCCTGGATAATTATACACGAAGGCAGAGGAAATTAAAATTCTGATATATGACCTTCGTATCATTACAGTGGTCCGATAGTAAGTAAAAAAATTGAAATCACATTTATAGTCACAATAATTTTTAACTCATCATTCACATGTCCTGTTTCCAACTCACTTGGGGTCAGCACAGTATTTTTGCTTTTTCCATACGTCCCTATCCGCCGGCATCTTTCATTTACTGCTTTTATATTATTCCTTCCACGGTCTATCCACATTTTCTTTGACTTTGCTATACTTTTCCATCCTTCCATTTTCATATGCATTACTATTATCCACATTCGCTTCTTTTTTCTACACGGTATATAGGCTCAGAGCTTTGACCACAATCTCATCTGATGTTGAGTGACGATGTGGTCCAGGATGGTAAACACACTAAGCCTAAGTGCTGGTTCACAAGTGATGCTGCCGGAACACACCTATTAGTATTTGGCGGCAGGTTTTCATATTTGAGGGTCGTAGTAACCCAGGCGGGTATCATTAGAAAACGCCATACCACCATGCTATGGTTTCCTCACGATGTTTTCCTTCACCGAAAGCTGAGGCCGATTTTAGAGTCGGATAGGTGGGATCGAGCCATTGTTGATTGATGTGGAATCCAGCCGCACTACCCGCTGCGCCATCATCGCTTCCTCTCTTATCAAAACCCAATCAAGCCCAATAGTCCGACCCATGCATAGATTATGACTTCCGTCTGGAATTGTCATTGTATGACAACTGCAGCTATCATATGACCTATTATGTGACGACCGGAGTGAAAAGGTATCTTTATAAAAGCTGATATAACGATGACAACTGGTTGTGGAAACTGCGGTTGCCGTTATTTATCCACTGTTCAACACTTGTTATCATCATCAGGGACCGTGCAAGTATTACGTGAGCATTAACGGAGGGTAGGAGATCTATATTTTGCTTATTTTTAAAGACACAGGAGAATTGGGATGTCAATGATGATACGTAAATTGATTGTTTATTAATTTTAGTTTATTTTTCAAAATTCTGACGAAGCTTACGTAATCATGGCGGAAGGAGTAAGAGCTTTTCTTACTATTGTGAACAAACCATGGGGGGAGGGTGGTGGGGGATGTTCTTGAGGTACCTTGTATAAAATGGTGTAACAACTAACAGTGTTCCTTGTGATGGTCTCGAAACGGAACGCTCGCTCGCCGCAGCACGGGTACCGTCCCGTGGGCAGGGGGGGCCTCCCCTCCACCGCGAACATGTGAGCTTGTTGTTCGTGGTGGGAACACCATTCCATCTGTATAATATTTATTTAGATAAAAAAACTATCCCTTGAAAAGCATTTTAACTACGGGCAGTCTTCGAGTGTGTCGCTTCGAGATATGTCAAGCAATTTTTTTTTGCCTATTTCTCAGAAATAGGCCAAAAATTTGGAATATTCGTCTTAGAGGAATCCCCGTGTAGCGCGTCCTAAGTGTGCAGGGAAAGCCCTGCTCTCCAACCGACGGAAACCTGGATATTCCCCGAACGGTTTCTCTTGTTTGTCAGTTATTTTAACTTTAACAGTTAATTGCAAAAATTGACATAAACTAAGGATTCGCTATTGGATGATATATACGATAAAATGTATAGTTTTTTTAGTAGCATAGAGATACGCACTTCGTGTTATGTTAAGCGATCACCTCAGCATACAGCTTCTCATATCGTATACTAAAAAGGACCGCCTATCAATTCTCAGTTCAAAATAGGGTAGTTCTTGTCAGGACGTAGCTGGGAGGACTTGTTTGCCCTACACCGTGTTACCAATTATGCCCCTTCGAAGCAGAACCTTCAGCGAGCATACTGTACAAGGGGGTACCTGATAAGCCGGGAAATAGTTATCGCAGAGCTGACACCGCAAGAAGTGACAGTCGGCCCACAGCCGCCAGTACACACGCCGCCACGAGCGCAGTTCACCGTACAGCCATGTTATGTATTCATTTAGGTTCCAGTTAATCTCCCTGTATATACGTTTATTATTTATATATAAATATCTATAGGTATATAAATAGCTTAGAAAAGTCGAATAACATAACATAGCATAAGCTCAAGCCTGTTATCCCCGAAGGGTTAGGCGGAAGTTTTTTTTTTTTAGTATCGAAACCTATTTTTTTAGTATCGAACCTAAGCGAACGATACCACCCACATTTCGCTGACCTTAGTTCCGTCCCAGATGTGACAGGGGGCGAGCCTGTCGCCATATCGGGCACAAATTCCAAACTCCGGGATGATACTGAGCAGAAAACCCCAATACCAGTTGACCCGATCCCGGGATCGAACCCGGGACCTCAGAACGGCAGTCGCACCGTAATACAACTGCGTCACCGAGGCAGTAAAGCCGAATAAACAGTTCAAAACATTTCACTCCTCTGTTTATGAACAGATTTTCTTTTCGTATTTTTTTTTTTTGTTAAGTAGCTATTGATGACAAACAATTTAGAAAAAAAATTCTTTCGAATATCTTTTATTTTCCTTGAAGTTTTTCATTTGTATTGAGTAAAGTGATATAAGCTATTGAGACGTGAAAATTCACCGTTGAAAATGGGTCTCATGAGGCAGCTCAAAGTTGCATAAACAGCAATGAAAAAGGCTATGCCTGATGTGTGATCGGATAAGGAATAAGGAGATCTGCAGAAGGACCAAAGCAACGAACATTGCCCGAAGAATTACCAAACCAAAGTATCAGTGAATGTTATGAATAAATAAAGATCCGACAAAACAAAATGTAATAGAACTAGAGATACGAAATAAAATAAGGATTGTAAATTAGAAATAGGATTTAAGTAAACATAAAGATAGAATAGAATAAACATATTCGACATAACTACAATGCAATAGGAACACATAGATAAGAAATAGAATGAGATGAAAACATTAAAGGCACAAAAACTTAGGCAAATTATGTCTGAGATGTAAGGAGACTAAAAAAATAGAAAAAAAAGATTCAGTGGGCTGGGCACATTGCTCGTAGATGCCCGATTCCGGAAGACGAAGCGTGGGTAAGACCTCCAAAGTGGACCGACGATCTGGTGAAGGTCGAGGGAATACGCTGGGTGAGGACGGCGCAAGACCGGCCTTTGTGAAGATCTTTGAACGAGGCCTATGTCCAGGAGTGGACGTCTTTCCGTTACTATGCTGATATAGATAGATACATACTTGGCATGAGTCGAGATGACATTTCCACGTCTATCTATGCGCATGCTGGTCGGCTGACAAGGAACTTGATCAGCGACGTGACGACCCAGCAATTTATTGCATCTAACAATTAACCAAATTATATTCATTATAAAATTATTAACGATTATTAATTTAAAAAAAAATATTAAGTGCTTAGTATCCTATCGTCCAACTCAGTTAACATTACGTTTTGAATTTTCTTATTGACCGAAAGTATTTAACGATGTCGCTTTCCATCTCTGTCTGTATATCTGTTAACTTCTCCTAAACCACGCAACGATATTCGATGCTTATAACCTATTAAAGCTTTCGTGTAATCAGAACAAAATCAATATTTAGTAACCAAGTCACCAAATAGTCAATTTTCATGGCTCACGTTATCAAGATAGAGTACACGAGAATTGTGTTTCTTTAAAAACCCTAGAGAAACTTTCATATCTCTCTCTTCTAGGATTGAATCACGATAACCATTTATATTTCTTTAACATTTGGACCCTAACTGATTTATACTAATAAAATAAAATTGGAGTGTATGTTTGTAATATCAAAATAATTTCTATGAACTAAAAAGATATGATATACGATACCTATACCAAAAATATATATATTTTTTTTTTTAAATTTGTCTGTCTGGTTTCTCCGGGTAATCTCGGGAACGGCTGGACGGATTTTGTCGGGACTTGTTTGGTAGATAGCTAAAGTAAGTCCGGGTAACTTAGGGTACTTTTAGTTTTCGAAAACAATTAGAGTTCCGCGTAAAAAAATTAAAACTCATAAAATATTTAATAAACTCAAATTCATGCACAGTTATACGAGCGATTCGGGTTCCCTAAAAAAAAATTAAAATGCAGTGAAGAAGATATAAAACGCAGGCGCTGCCGCGGGCACACAGCTAGTAATATTATGCATCTAATTTATTAAATGTTGCATACACGTTGGGTGGAGCCCGGGAAAGGGTAACCTCCTGAATTACTGTATGTCCCCTCCATTAACGCAAACGAAGTCTAGAGAAAAAGTATAAGGAGTCATTCAAGTGTCACATAAGCAAAATTTTAGTAATTTTTTACTTCTCCCTCTTGTCAGCAATGGTAAGCAAGGCTCTTAGCCTCACCCCCCATCATTACGTTAGCATTAACATAATTTTGAACAAAACAAAGATCAGTAGGTAAATATTGCTCATGTAATCACCATTGATGCTTATGTAATACTAGCTGTCTACCCGCGGCTGCAAAGGCTTCCTAAGTTACCCGGAGTAACTTCAGCCGTCTACCAAGAAAAGTTCCGTCAGAATCGGCTCAGCCGTTGCGGAGATTACGCGGGACAAACAGACAGACATACAACTATTTAAAAAATTGTATTTTTGTATTTATTGTCGTGTATACATTCATATGTATTTAGTAACAAAAAATGTTTACAAATAGACACTTCGATTTTTCTTATTAGTATAGATTAGTCCTAACTAAGTGCATGATTAATGTTTGTGTCTCTTGGTACACTTTCTAAACGATGCCAAGTTTACAAGCTCACTTGGTGCATTTGAAGAGGGTTGCCAGTGTCGAGAAATGTCCTCGCAGCGTCTCCGGCACCGGCTCAGCCAGCGACATGATCATCTTACAGTACAGCCGCGATTGAATCTTGTCCTTGCGATCGCGTATCGCTTCCAACTCCGCGTTAGTGTACATCGCTGCTAGTCTAGAGCAGGGACAAGAATAAGGGATCGTTCAAGTATTACGTTGGTCATTTTATTAGTACAGATTTAAGTCAAGAATAATAACATAGACCAACTTTTATAACTCTGAATATAATTTTTACGATTACAAAAAATAATAATTGTAATAAATCTTTATAGCCTCTATTAATTGCTTCTTGTGTACAATGTTTATCAAAATCGGTAAAGCCGTTTTCTAGTTAAATCCGGATAGACACATAGGGAGACAGCAAACATTCTTTCAATGTCAGATTTGAGATTAGTATTAGTTAAAATAGACAAACAATTTTTTTTTTTTAATTGTTTAGTTCGAGCCTAGATTATTAGAAAAAACCAAGTATACCTGGTCAATAAAGCGTCGCTGAGACACGCGAGGTTGGTGGAAGTCTTCACAATCACGTTCATATGCACGTGGCAGTAGATCAAACAGTCGTGTAGTAACGGATCCATCTGTTTTGATTGTATTTAAATATTACTAACTATGACCCGCGGCTTCGCTCTCTCATCCTCATACACAATATCGGATGTAGTCATCGTTCTCGGACTGTACTTTATTTAAATATCTCGAGCTCGTATAAAAGAAAATTAATCAAGTACACTCGTCACAATTAATATGTTATCAAGTAATATGCGACAAAAAATTACATAACATTCATATACTGCAAGTTAAGCGGTTAATAATATGCGGACGGCGTTCGTTCTATACAAACGTATTTCCCTGGTTCCTCCCTGTATAATGGTATTATAGTAAATATTTTATACCTCATAATGTATACCTATAACCGCCAAAAACCCCGTATTTTTTTAAACGTATCTATTTTTAAAAATTATAGAAACTACGAGCTTTCGAAAACTAGAAAAAGTATCCGATTTTTAATGTAGTTTTACGACGAATAAAATAAAATAAAATCAACCCAGTTTTGGAGGAGGAGACAGGGATATATAAAGAGATAATTTGCAGTGGCAATTGTCATTTTTACATTTCAAAACTTTATTTATTGGGACGCAACGAGATAGCAATAGATATCTGAAATACTTGTTCTTCTAATTTTTCTATATTTTACACTGTATAGGCTCAGAGCTTTGACCACAATCTCACCTCATGTTAAGTGATGATGTAGTCCAAGATGGTAAACACACTAAGCCTAGAGGTACTGGTTTTGCAACAACTTGAGAGTGTTAGTTACCCTGGCGGGTATTATTAAAAAATGCCCTACGACCAAGCAACGGTGTCCTCGTGATGTTTTCCTTCACCGAAAGCTCAGCATAATTTTAGCGATTTTAGCGATGCAAAAAAAAAAAAAAAAAAAAAAAAAAAAAAAAAAAAAAAAAAAAAAAAAAAAAAAAAAAAAAAAAAAAAAAAAAAAAAAAAAAAAAAAAAAAACATAATAAACAACGCAATAAAAAGGTCCCTGGTTATGCCAGGGGGAAACCGGCTGGGCCAAAAAAAAAAATAAATAAAAAAACACTAGAATGCTACAAAAAACTCTCATATCCTTGAGCACCATAAATAATATAATATGGGACTTAATTACCTGAAGGAACGAAGCGGATACAATAATCGGCACAACGTTGTGAGGATCCAGGAGAGGCCAGTCTGCGACCAGTATAGAATCTCTCTTCACCCAGCGCATCAACCAGTCAAAGATCTAATTATAAACATATTTCTTACTTTTTATAACCCAGCTGTGTGCTCGCAGCTAAGCTCACATATGCCAAGGGACAGACAGACATTACTATTAATATAATGTAAGAAAAAACTTCAACTGGGGAGGCTCTTGACGTCGCCGCCAGCGCGATACAGTGACACTGCCCATGCATTGAGCATTACACGCAAAACACTGCAAACACACTCCTGCACATAACACGCAGGTACATAGATCCTGTAAGGAAACTTTTTTTTAATGTTAATAAAAAAACGTAGGGAATTGCTAGGTTCAAACTCGCGAGAGAGTTTTTACACTCAGGTGACGGCCAAGCCGAGGTTCGTACCATTTTGGTAGCCCTTGTGCCAGTCACCTTATTGCGGCTGAGTGCCTTCAGCACTCGCCCCCAAAGCTCGGTGAAGCTGTAAAGGCCCTTCCGGTCAACAGCATTAGCTAGGTTAAAAAAAAAAACTGCCTGATGGTCATTTTTGTGGTCATTTTCAATAATTCTGATTACTTTTTCTATTTACTCATAAATATTTTTTTAATGTAACAAAATATATAATTAAAACCTAATCAGATAGTAATTATGTTTACGATTTAAAGAAAGAGAATCACGTAACATGGTTCATTGATTTTCGAGTTATAAGTCAATTAACGGACTAACAGCCGTTGCCTTTTACATAGTGTAACTAGCTGTGTGATAGATATATATATATATCATTTTTTTTTAATTTTCGTCTGTCTGTCTATCACACAGTTAGTTACACTATGTAAAAGGCAACGGCTGTTAGTCCGTTAATTGACTTATAACTCGATATATATATAATATATATATATTATCTATATATAAATCTATAATATATATTATTAACATTACCACATTTTAGACTTATTTAGGTTCTACAATAAGGTCTTAAAGATATTAGCGATTAAGCGAGCAATAATTTCATGCGCCATGTTAAGAGTATATGCGATCGGCGGTAGATTTGAAGAGTAGGTATTTTAGAAATCTATTGCTATCGCGTTGCGCCCCAAATAAAGAGTTATAAAAACACGAAAGAGACAACTGGAGCTCGGGTTAATATTACCTGCGCAAAATAGACGAAAACATCACCTCGTTTCCTCCTCGAACACTGAACCGATTTTTAATTTATATGCAGTTATAGAATAAGAAAGACTTTGGCTATCTATTTTTATCCATCAAATTTATTTAACGAACGTCTGAAAATGACGGTAAAAATCGAGCATTTTTCATTTCTAAAATAACTAATTTATGGAAAAAAAAAATCAATAAATTCATGGCGGTGGTGGATTTATATTATTTGGTATAAAAATATTCACAATAATCCAGAGAGGAAACAGGTAACTACGTTTGTATGGAATGAATGCCGCTCGCATGTCCTCTTAAATAAGTTTTAATTTCAAAAGCCTTATCTTAATTTTTAACAACTAAACTAAATAAATTTAGACAATTTTCACCCCCCCCCCCCCCCCAATTTTTACGAAAGAATTGGTATGATTTTGAAGAAAAAAAAATGACGTGAGCAAACACTTGGACGGTCCCTTATTAAATAGTATAATGGTTAATTACTTGGATGTCACAGTGCACTGATATATCCATGTCCTCTAACCTCTGCCCGGCGGTCACATCAGCAAAGTATCCCATCTTTGAGATTAATAACTTTTGCGGGCATCGGAAATCTTTCTTCATGCCTTTCACTTCGTCGCAAACGTGAATTTCTACGTCGCCTCTGTAATGTTGTGAATATTAGACAAAAAATAAATTTCCGATACCGGGAATCGAACCCGAGCCTCCTGGGTGAGAGCCAGGTATCCTAGCCACTAGACCATATCGGATAACAACCAGTAGTTGAAAGTATCATCCACCTATGCTAATAAATAAAAAAATTGAAATGTGTATTTGTAATGCCAAAATTATTTTTTTTGTACTAAATAGATATGAATGTATACGACACATAGACCAAAAATACAATTTTTTAAATTTTTGTCTGTGCGTGTGTGTTTGTAATGGGTAATCTCCGGAACGGCTGGACGGATTTTGACGGGACTTTCTTTGGTAGACACTTAAACAGATGAAGTTACTCCCAATAACTTAGGGTACTTTTAATTTTCGAAAATATTTAGAGTTCCGCGTAAAAAAAACTCATACAAATTTTAATAAAACTCGATTCAATGCACAGTTTTACGGGCAAGTGCTATAATTTATGGGGAGTATTTTTACTTTATCTTAGTATTAACTTTTTTTAAGGGAAATAATTAGGGTTCCGTTAAAAACATTAAAACGGAGTGAAGAATATATAAACGCGGACACAGCCGAGGGCACACAGCAAATAATTATTTTATTTATTTATTAGAGAAATCAACAGCTCTTAATTACATATTCACTTAAATAATTATTAACAAATTGGATTAGCCAAAGACGATTTCTAAATTTACTTAAAAAGATAAACAGTGAAATCTGAACGAAACACCTATAATAAAATAAATTAATTGAATACAATACAATTGTTTTCGATATGATCTCACCACAATATTATACAACTATACATTTTACTATAAAACAGAACTATATCGGAAGGCTATTATAAAAAAAAATTATAAATAAAAAATAAATAGGGAAAATAATTAAATTGAAATAATAAGAATATTCGCATCAAAACTAATAAAAAAAATAATAATAAAAGTTCACGTAATTGTTGTGTGGTGTGCGCGTACATGGCTGTGTATATATGAGTGTGTGTATGTTTATGTGTGTGTGTGTGTGTGTGTGTGCGTGCGTGTGTGTTTGTGAAAGAACGTGTGATTGTGATGTGTTATAGACTAATAAAGGAAGATTGAATCTTTCTCTTAAACGCTACACTGCTCTCAAAAAAAATGTCTACATTAGCTGCTTTCATATTATATAGGTGTGAACATCTAGTCATCAATGAATGACGGGGATAGTTGGTTCTGGTTAGTTGCTCGTGGAAAAGACGAGGATTACGGGTACGTATTGGTGTTGCCCACAAACCTATCCGCTCTAACAAATATGAACAATCGGTTTTATTATTAATTAATTAAATTATATAAAAACATCAGATCGGCTACCAGACGTCTCTGTTCCAGAGGCATTAGACCTAATTCGCGGAGATTGTCATTTTTATCCGCAGACGAAAGCATGCCTCGTCGGCTAAGTAAATTCAAATGTAATCTATGTTTGCCCTACAAAATAAAAACAGACAAGATATATAAGCTGTAACCTTCTTTAGTTAACCGACAGATTTATTAAAAAACGATTCGTATAGATTAGGTAATAAAATAATTCTAATTTTAATTTGTAAGGTCACATTTGTAAAATTCATTTAAATTGTTTATAGCGTCATCCATTCACTCGTTTTATAAACGAGTTAGGAACAGCATATTTGTTAAAAAATTTAGCACAAAACCCTGGGATTATGTAATAAGGTCCCCTCCCCTCCAAGTATAACGTAAACATAATTTTGGTCTTTTTTGATAACCATACGAATATATAACAATAACACAATTTCAAAAAATCTTTTTGTTTGTTTGTTCCGACTAACCTCCGGAACGGTTGGACAGATTTTGACGGGCCTTTTTTAATCAGATAGCTGAAATTATTCCGCGTATCTTAGGCTACTTTTATTTTTCGAAAATAGAGTTTCGCGTAAAACAATGAAATCTCATGAAAATGTGAACGAAATACTATACAATGCAGAGCACCATCAAAACATTACGTTCCAATGTTTTTTAAAAAACTCTATTACGCAGTAAAGAATATTTTAAAGGCGGGCGGAACCACGGGTACACAGCTGGTAATAAAATTAAATTTATGCTCTCATAAAAGATGGTCATGTACAGCTTTACCAAGATATGGCTTATACCTGAGAATTTAGGTTACCTAACCTAACCTAACTAAAATACATATTGTGAAGGTCACTTACTCTTGTTTCTGATTGTTACGTTCCTGAGCAGCGATCAATGATGACTTTCGTCTACCCAAACGATCCCTTGATTCCTTTTCATTCACGAAACCTGTATTCATGCAAGACTGTAGGGCCAATTATTGATTATCTATATCTTGTTACTTATTAATAATAAATAAAATTGAAGAGTTTGTTTGTAATGTCAAATTTTTTTACCGATCGAGCGGAAACACATCCAAACGCTACTCTGGTGGTAGTTGCCGCGACCTATACCTCAAACCCGAACGCCCCGCGAAAGAAACTACGTCCACGTAATATATTAACCGATCCAAAAGACAAGATAACACTCGCGAACAAAGTTTTCCCCCCAACCGAGACATCGAGAGTACCAGCGCCCACGCCCGCGTAATCACTGTTCCTGTCGCCGGGGATGGGCGGCTAACTTTGTTCCCGCATACACTCCGGGTTCCCATCCGGCAGGTGCACAAGACATGGTTCGACACCAATCTAGGGAAGCCCTTCTAGCCGCTGCCAGCACGATACAGTAACACTGCTTGCACTAGCAATCAATAGCATCATACTGCACACACATAATTGGACACTACAGGCAAAGTACATAGGTTGTGTAAGAGACCTTTATAACTAAACAGTAGTAACCGTTCGGTTAGCGCGGGGCAAATTCCGCGGAACTTTTATCACGGGTAACAGCTCAAGCCGAGGTTCGTGCCATTTTGGTAACCATGTGCTAGCTACCATTTCTAGCTCGCCACCAAGTTCGGTGAACCGTTAAGGCCCTTCTGATCAACATCGTTAGTCACATGATTTTTTTTTTACCAAATAGATATGAACGTTTATACGATACCTAAACCAAAAACAATTTTGCCTGTCTGTCTGTTTTTCTTCCTGGTAATCTCCGGAACGGTTTGCGGGATTTTTTTTTTGGTAGATAGCTGAAGTTACTCCGGGTAATTTAGGGTACTTTTAATTTTCGAAAACAATTAGGGTTCCGCGTAAAAAATGAACTATTTTAAGCTTGAATGTATGAGAAAAAAAAATCTTTATCTTATTACTATAAAAAATTAAAACGCAGTGAAGAATATATCAAACGCGGGCGCAGCCGCGGACACACAGCTAGTAAATCAATAATGATTCTGTTATCATTGGAAGATGGTTTCATTTTGCCTTTCGTCAATACTAATTTTTTGTCAGTTAAATTAACTGTTTTTAGTTCATATTTTATGGCGTGAATGCAAATGGTTACAAAAATATTATTGTAAACTATATTTCTTCTTCTTCTTAGTTAATGGCAATCTGTGTGTACACACAATTTGTGCCAATGTCATGTGGGTAAGATTTTCAATCTTGTATCAACGCTACCAAGCTCCAACAGAATGGTGGCCTATCCTGCTCGAACTTTCCATGGAGCTTTGTCTGCACCTCAGAATGTATGCTACGCGTTGTCTTCTATAATAAACTTAACTTGAACACAATAACTAAACTATTTCACACAAAACGCCACCAAGATTACATGATATAGAGTCAAGTACACAAGTTTAATGAATTAAAGAAAACAATTGCTACATGTCAGACTGAGATCCCGCCAAAAACTCAAAACTATATTTATTGCAAGTAGATAAATATAACCTCCAAAACTGGCTAGTTTCTTTACATCTGTGGAAGCGTTTGAAGAGACTTTCCTAATTATCGGCGTATACAAACTTGTAGTCTTCGATGATTTCTTGTATCCTGCTAGGTATGGTAAGATTGAATCCAAAATTCCTTCATTTATAACCTGAAAGACATGCAATTAGTGACAATTGTTGACTGTTATTTTAAAGTTGTTGTTGAATTTAATTGTGAAAGAATACTATATATAACTTGGAGAAAATACTGGAGTTTCAAAGAAATCCTAAAAGCAAAACATCCATTAAAACTTATAAAAAAAACGTTATACATTCCTGTCTGTTACCATGTCTGTCATATGGAGAACAAACTTGGATTTTCCAAGAGAGAACTAAACAAAAAATTCGTTCGTGCCAGCGTATTATAGAAAGAAGTACTCTAGGAATTAAGCTTAGCGATAAAATCAAGAGCAAAGATATTCGCAAGAAAACAAAATTAATAGACGCAGAACGTCACGCACAACACCTAAAATGGAGATGGAATGGTCACATCGCCCGCAGTACAGACAAGAGAGGACTAAATGGAAGGGACCCATTGGAAAAAGGAACAGAGGAAGATTTAAAGATCGATGGGTCGATGAAATTAAAAACATAGCCAGCGAAGACTGGTTGACGAAGGCGGCAAATCGAAAACTATGGAAGCAGTTGGAGGAGGCCTATGTCCAGAGAGAAGCCATGCACTAAACACATCTTTTTTTACATATATTTTGTAGGTTTATATTAGTTTTTAAATTTAATGTAATGTGCATGGAAATAAAAGCCTTTATTATTATTATTACTATAATGCAGTCAAAGAAAATATTGTCTTACGTCGTTCAGTTTACAATTTAAATTAGCTTCAGTCCATACTCCTAGCATTTCCACTCTTGCTTCAGGAGGTAAAGAACGACGTCTATTTTTACCTGTAATATAGGTGACTCATATTAATAAAAATAGATGGCGTTTAATACAATGACTTGAACCAAAAAAAATATTCTCGTGAATAGACTAAAAAATATTAATAAACCTTTTTAGTTAAATATTCTGTTTATTGCAGTTTGAAAATAAATATGAAATGTAATTAATTTCCAAAAACGACATCTTTAAATTAACAAAATTCTGAGAACAACGGAGAATATTAAAATGATCTGCTTAACCTATTGACTTTCTTATTAAGACGCACATCTCCTTTTTACAAAAAATACTATAAAGTAGCGAAAATAGAAGAAGATAAGGAGTTAAACCAAAAACTTCTACAAGATAAATGAATAAATTAAATTTAATATAGTTATATTTTATTATACTAGATGGCGCTATTTAAATAAATAGTTTTAGTTTCTTCACCTTCGATTTCGCTGCAACTAAATCGCTTCTCAGCACGATCACCTTCGTTATTTTTTATCAAAAGTGCAGTTTCACTTTTTGAAGTTACAGTCTTTGGTTCCGCAGATGCGATTTGATGTAAAAGATCTTTCTCTTGCTGTTCAATCACATGATTGAGGACTGTTAACTTCGTCAACTCCTCCCAGTTGATTTTGGAACTGTCCTCCTCGTCTCCCTCCAAGTGTTCATAAACTTGGTAAGCGGTTTTCATAAAATCGAAGAAATCTTTAACTGTTATGATTTCAGCTGGTACATTTGCCTTACCTGTAGAATTTCTTCTTGAAGATTGTTCTGAACGTATTGGACTTTTTACTCTCCTATTGTCACCTTTTTGCATAAACATCGACGAAGAATCTGTTTCAGGATTCGGACTTGCCATAGCAATACGATTTTCTGACATGCAAGCTTTTAAAAATTAATATTGATTTAACAGGCCTCCTAGAAACTGTTATGCACTATAAATTACTATATATTTTAACGCAGATATACGGCAACAGTAAATTTAAAGGTTCGTTCAACTGATTATAAAAGAAATACAACATACAATAAAAATTAAAAATTAATTCTATCACTCTGACGTATTTTAGAAATGACATAATTCGAAAATAACTATTATGTTGTTTAAGGCTACTAAATACATGTACATAATAAATATTTTTCGAATTGCTTATCCGTGTAGGTACAGTTGCATTTAGTATTAAAAATGATAGTAAATTAATAAATTAGAAATAAAAGACATAAATTCAATATATAGATTTAGGAATGACAATAATGATAAAAAAATCTCGGTAAGTTGGAGATGCGAAATAAGACTGTACTTATTCTTAACGTATTTAATTATTATAAACTCTTATTAAATAAGTCTCTTCCTATAAAATTATATTCAATAACTAGGTAAAAGAAAGTGCAAATTCTAGGTATACCCAGAGATACTGTATACCTACTTATCTTATCTAAGGTTTAATCATAGAACATCAGAGAAAAATTTTGTCTTTCCCATTTATATAGCGACCAGAGATAATAAAATTAGTAAGTGTTATGTCAGGGATGCTTGACGCGATTTGGTCTGTCCTGTTATCGTCCTTGTTTTTAATTCATTATTTTTCAGTATTTGACTATAAATTATGTAATTTTTGTGGCATTTTACGTGATATAGTGTAGTTATGATACACAAGTATAGTGAAGTGAAAATAATGACATGGAGCGTGAATTCTGAAATGTCCCAATCATTCCCGCTGTGGTCGTAATTGAAGGCCACTATTTTGTTAGCGCCATTCATTTATTGATAATTTCGTGTATGACTTGACTGCATGGTATACCAGTACCTTTGCCTTATCCTTGAAAAGGTATAAATGGAACTAAAAAAAAAAACAAAAAAATGTTATGTCACATGTCAGTCAGTTGTCATTGTCATATCAACAAGAATTCCTCGTAATAAATAGTTGTCTAACAAAGTTATTTAGAATGTCCCAAAGTGATTCTTATTATGGAAAATCATCAAACCGAACATGACCAGAACGGTTTATTGCCTGACACGTTTTGGAAGACACCACAACGCGCGATCCCTGGAAGACCTCAGCAAAGGGTCGCTCAAAACGAGGTTATGTCCGGGTCATCGTATCAACAATTCCAGGCGTCGGTGAACGACGCCTGGGACCTCGGCGATGACGACATCATCTCCGGCATCGCGGAGACGAGAATATCGAAGGCGATATCTCAAACGGCCGCTTTAAATGTGATAAATTCACATCGAAATAGCAATAAGAATGTAAACAAAAGTGACGTAAAAGTGCAGGACGATGCGAAAAGTGAGATTGCAGGAGTGCGTAAGAGTGAAGAACGTAAGAGCGGTGGCGGTGGGCTTCTGCGGCATTACCCTGGACGGCCGCGACCGGTGCGATTGTCAGCACTAACTTCTAGAGAGGAGAGCAGCGAATCCAAATTAGAGAGATTCCAGCAGTTGCTCGAATGCGTGGTTATGAATTTGGACGATCTGAAACAGCTCAGCTGGTCAGGGATACCTGTTAAGGTGAATGTGAAAATTTATTTACTTCAATTTCTTTACATCATTTCCAAACGATTGTATTATTCTTCATATTATCTACTTTCTAATATGTACCTGTATAAACAAAAGCAGAAAACAGGGATGTAGCTAGTGCCATATCCGCCATGTTAGTGAATCAGGTCTCTGTGGCTGAATGCTGATCTCTAAATTTATAATTTATATCAGACTTATCAGTAACAGTACTACAACAACAATAACAGAAAATGGGTAAAACTAAAACTATGAATTAGATTTACAGAAATAGGCTAGAAAATAATCTATTTAATTTGTTTAGTTAACTTGATTCTTAGTAGCACTAATTAATAACTTATTTATTAACTTATAATTTCACAATGCTTCCAACATTTATAATTAATTGATATTCATTTTGATAAAAATACTAACATATTTTGGCTATTTTATGATAAATCTTTGATCTCATTTCATCTTCAGAACAGTCGTATATAAAGGCCCCTCAACAAATTTTGATACAAGGCTGAAAGTGTAAAGTGTTTTAATACATATGCCTTGTAAAACTCACTTTGTGTGAATAACTTAGATGAGAAATGACAAAAAAATAAATATAATAATTTATTTGAAATAAAAAATTACAATAAGGTTCAAAGGGTGCTTATAGTAAAAATATATACCTACTACAAAAATATAAGTTCTTCAAAAATATGTTCAAATAAAATATGAGGCCTTATCACTTATTAGTATGCACAAGCCACATTAACAATGTGTTTATTGTCCACTTGAGTACATTGTTGAAGGTTTCCTTGTGCAATCGAATATGGATGACTAGTCTAATATAAAAAGCAATTGAATAGTTGTTTCATCGTAAAAAAGCTTCAAAAGTAATATAATAACTTGACTGACTCTTACATACTAATTACGCTATAATTCCTTCATTCTTGATTATGTTTTACATTTCTTATGATTCTCTTCTCCATCTTGAGAAACGTTTACTTCATTGGCCAATTTTCATAGATAGATCTCATAAGAGCCTTCTATTTATTGTAAGAAACAATTTCATAGTTATGATTTAGAAATAATCATAGTGTGGTTTAGTTTATTTTAAAAATTTACAAATCGAATTTGAAAAGTTGTCATTGTACTAAATCCTAATTTTCTCAATTGCTTAGTTGATGATCTTATTGGAATCTTGGGGAAATTATTTCTTTCTTTACATATATTTACTAATTTAGTAATAATTTTACTAATAATCAAAGAGGAATATATAATACAGGTATAATTAAATATAAGGGCAATTTGGTTTACTTTGAATCCACTTGAATATGAAATTAATTTCAAATGAAATCATTAATATGAACCAACTTATTTTTATGGATTTTTTTTCATGTGATTATTATTTGGGTTAATGTGTCGAGTAACCATAAAAATAAGACGATAGGAAAACAATGGAAAGCTGGCGTAAATGCCAGGTAAGTGCTCAAGGGGTTAATTGCAAAATTGTATACATTTTATACTGTGCTAAGCAATCAGACAAATAGACCATTTAGATACATTTATTTATATATATATAACTTTACTGGTATTTTCTCTACTGCTTTTGTACATGTGAATCAGCCCTCACCATCTCTACTACTCAAGTATGTGACATAGGTGAAATTGTGTATTCACTTACATTATGGGAAATGAAGAAGAAAACTCTTAACCATTTTTGAGTTCATCAGAATTTCTATGAGCACTATTCAGTATTGTTTTTTTTTTTTTTTTGACGGGGGGAAATGCATTTACGCACTACCCTTATCTATTGTATTTGGAGGATCAAAGTCCCCCAAATACAATAGATAAGGGAGCACGGAGTGATGAGCTATTTTCATTAACCCCTGGAACACTTACCTGGCGTTTATTCCAGCTTTCCATTGTTTTTATTGTCTTCCTATTGTCTTATTTTTATGGGTACTCGACATATTAATAAAGATGTTTTTATTATATTTTCAAAAGAGTATATTCACTGTCCACCCTTCATTGCTTTTGAATTTAATATCATTTTCTTTTTATTTTTTGTTTAAATATGCAGTTACACACCTGTTGGTACTTAGTGACAGTTTCATACTTGCAGGTGGAAGCTACCCAGGCAAGTATTATGCTATGGTTCTTTTACAATATTTTCCTTTACCAAAAGCCGAGGCTCATTATGGAGTTGGAAAAGTGGATTTGAATATACATTCATCAATATATAATTATATCTTTTTTTCTTTTTTTTTTTGATGGGAAATGCATTTACGCACTACCCTTACCTATTGCATTAGTGAGACCGAAGTCCCCCAATGCAATAGGTAAGGGGGCACAGAAGGACGACTCCATGGCAGTGTGGCACAATATATAATTATACCTACTACCAACCTACCCATCATCACTTCATGTAATAACTTTCACATTATTGGACTTAGCCACTTACTTTATGATCAGTGTATAAAGATTATTAACTCTCTTTTTAAAAATATTTACAACTTTTTAGGATATTATACTTATCATAAATCCTAATAGTTCCTTAGCATGAGAGACATTTTAATATTATCCCATTACTAGGCCAGAGCAGTGACATGGCGTTTACTAGCTGGATACTTACCAGCGAATAGTGAGCGTCGTGCGGAAACGCTACAGCGGAAACGAGCTGACTACAAACACCTCGTAAGACAGTACTATGAGGCTGAACGAGATGATGACACATACAGGCAAATTCACATCGACATACCAAGGATGAGCCCACTTGTTGCACTTTTCCAACAGATCACAGTCCAGGTATGGTACTAATTATCATAGTTATTTGTTGTCTGTCATTCTACAGCTCTGAAAAGAACTGAAAATCACCACACAGCTTTTTGCAATATAATAGTAAAGTACTCTTTATAGAAGCAGATTATATTATGCAAAATGGACAGAGCTCAGGAAAGGGCATATATAAATGGTTTGATAGAATAAAGAGGTTGCCCACTGTGAGGTCCACTCCGTATGTAACAGACTGATGGAAATCAGGAAGAAGAAC
This sequence comes from Samia ricini, assembly GCA_014132275.2. Taxonomy (NCBI): domain Eukaryota; kingdom Metazoa; phylum Arthropoda; class Insecta; order Lepidoptera; family Saturniidae; genus Samia; species Samia ricini. The sequence continues at coordinate 29,226,972 of AP028168.1, forward strand.
AGCTCTCTATAATCATTGGCTATATTCATTGATTCACTAGTATAGTAATTTACAAAGATCCTTCAATCACGAGTCACAATTTCAGTCCTTTAAATCCAGCAAACTATTAACAAGAACTATTAATTGTTCTTTAAACTATTTTCAACATTACTATATTAGATATAATGCCATCAAATATAAATTATATGATCACACATACCCAGATACCTTCATTTGATTTCATTGAAAGAACCAATAATAAATATGTAGTCAGTCCACAAATATCTTGACTGTTGTTTTACATAATCATGCTTACGATCGGGAGTCCGATGTCTACATTGTGAGGTAGTTTTCGGGCTGGGTGGCTGCCCTAATTCCCGGGCCTACTCAAGGAGGAAAACGCAAAGGCGAGTTTTAGTTAACCGTCTGCGTGATCATGGCTTTACTACCGCAGGGTTTCTCATCTCTATCACGAATCGCGACTATGATGGGATCAGTAGTTGCGCGGCCTTTTAACTCGTCGGGTCTGCATTTAACTTGATCTGTCCGATCATTGGGGCGGTAGGAACAGAGTTTCCCTGTAGTTATCCCACAGAGGTTCTACCCCATTAGGGAACCAAGAGAATAAGTGACGATTTTCATTTTTCATGCTTACGATCAGTTACTGTGGATTAATTTTAGTTGGATAAAATGAAATTATATAAGACATCTTTATTCTGGTTGAAGTATAGTTGAAGTTTGCCTAGGTCGATCATTATCGACGTGTTTAGTCACCCTTACCTAATAAATTTTTTTCGTCAATCTTCTGTCATCCATCCTCTCCACGTGCCTGAACCAACTAAGCACTCCTTTCTATATCTTTGTCACTATGTGCTCTACCACAGAACAATGTTCCCAAAATCATACCTTACTTTGTCCATTATCTTCATGTCAACTTATACTTTCAGACTTCCACAGTGTGAATCTTACTTTCATTCTATTTCTGGCGAACTACTGGCTCCATACCTAAGCGCCTACGCTTAGCGCGGTCCCTAGACCAGCAGTCCTCTTTCTAATTATCTCTATAATTATTTTCAGGTAATGTTCGAACGAATCCTCTACATCTGGGCGATCCGCCATCCCGCATCAGGTTACGTCCAGGGTATCAACGATTTAGTGACACCATTCTTCATGGTGTTCCTGCAGGAAGCAGTCCCTGGTGAGGAGTTAGACAACTATCCCCTGGACAAACTGACAGAAGAACAGAGGGATATCATCGAAGCGGACTCCTTCTGGTGCCTTTCCAAGTTCTTGGACAGTATACAAGATAATTATATATTCGCGCAGCTTGGTATTCAGTATAAGGTGAGTCTTTTGAATATACCTAATGGAGTATCTTTCTAGAGTTCGAAATTTCAGGGTAAACATGACTGAAGATTTGTGTACAAAAAAATTGTTCCAAATTTTTTTATTGTTTCTTCTATAGATATTTATGTTTTTTTAGTGAGTGTTTTGAAATAAAACTGAATATGTGTTTGCGATTTGGAGATATTTCATTTATCATTTCTTAAAACATGGATAAAAAAAAAACAAATCGAGTTTATTGCTATTTGTCGAACCGATGGTAGTATTTTAAATTGAATAAATTATTTTTGAAGCTGAATTTTCTGAATAAGGTTTAGCGTCAATCCATATTTAATTTTTAATTATTATGTTTACTCTAACACGCTCTGAAAGGTGAGAGCGTTTATAACTGGCTATTAAACAACAAATACGTAAATTGTCTTATGATAAAAGCCGGAGAAAAAGTTTTATCTAAATTTTTTTATCATTACTTATTTATACATAGATAAAGTGCATTTATATCTGCATATAAACCATCTGGCTTGTGTTTACGCGTAATAAATGTTATCTTAGCAATTTATAGATAAAAAATTCGGTTAATTACTTTCAGTCGTTTCGATAATGACCACATTATTTCATTTAAGGCATATTGAATTTTTTTATCTTTGTAATTATTGTATATATTTTATAAATTTTTAAAATATGTACAATAAAACTTTATAGTGGAATTTTTAAGTGCTCCATCTAATTCCTTTAAAACCCTCTACGGACCAACTTCCTATCACCTCAGAATCAATAATGTTGTGTTATTAGCTAAATTAAATTGCCTTCTTCCAATTCACGAGGAAACTTTTCGAGTCTGAGTTTTTCGTCAGTTAAAAAAAATTGTTCCAAGAGACGAACAACAGCAAACCATTGAAATCATTCAATCTTCATATATATCATTAAAAAGTATGTTCCATATAAACTGAAAAACTTAATTTTCGTCATTCATTTTCCCCCGTTGTTATTTTGCTATTCGGGAGGGGGGAGGGGGGGGGACAAAGGCAACAAAAATCAAAGATCATAAAAAAATTCGGTTCAGAGTCGTCTTGACGTATAATTGTTGTAAATAACCAGACTTTGTTCTGATGCATATTTATATAAAGTGTTGTTTTTTGTCTATTTCCAGGTGAATCAATTAAAAGAACTGATCAGACGTATAGACCTGCCGTTGCATGAACACCTACAGAGCCACGGTGTCGACTACCTTCAGTTCTCGTTCCGCTGGATGAACAACTTACTGACCAGAGAGATACCGTTACCTTGTACCATCCGGCTTTGGGATACTTACCTCGCGGAATCTGATGGATTCGCGACCTTCCAGCTGTACGTATGCGCGGCCTTCCTCCTGCACTGGAGGGAGCGGCTCGTGCTGGAGAAAGACTTCCAAGGTCTAATGATACTACTCCAAAACGTGCCGACACAGAACTGGACAGATTCTAATATAAGCGTGCTGGTCGCTGAGGCGTACAGGTTGAAATTCGCCTTCGCTGATGCGCCCAACCATCTACATAATGCTGGGAAATCGGACAGATGACCTGGCTTGATCCGAAGACTGGTCGTTCTCTGACGGATGATGATTATATCCGCAACGATCTCATCCCGAGTCGGTTATCATGAACCGGGGTATATATAAATATTTGTATGTTAAAAGTTAATTAATCAAGTGGTTGATTTTCAACTTATTTTTGATTGGTTGATTTTCGACCGGTTATTTATCTACTGGTTGATTTTCAATCGGTTATTTCTCGACTGGTTGATTTTTTACTAGTTCATTTTCGACTGGTTGATTTTCGACCGGTTATTTATCTACTGGTTGATTTTCAATCGGTTATTTCTCGACTGGTTTATTTTTTACTAGTTCATTTTCGACTGGTTGGTTTTCGACCGGTTAATTACGGACTGGTTGATTGATTATTTACTTGTTAAAAATGTTTTGAATATATCAACTAATCGGAAATATCAATTTAAAAGCAGGTTAGATATTTAATGAACTTTTTTTTTTTTCATATATCTAACATCTAATATTAAATGTCCTTTAGTTAATATTATATAGCTTTGAAAGCTTAACGGAAAAATTCTGAACATGCCTTATACGAATGGTATATGTATTGAAATAAGCATTTACTTTTTTTTTAAATTATGTTTTAGTAGATTTTCTCTGCAGACAAATAATTGGCCAATGAACTATTCAAATAAAAAAGATGTTTATTGGTGCATTTGATATTATTATAATGATATTTGAATTTTAAACATTTTATTAAATAAATCTGTAATTTTAATTGCACAGGTTCCATCTTACTTGTAATAAATATGTATGTCTATATTCGTATATATATTACGGTGCGACTGCCGTTCTAAGTTTTCGGATTCGATTCCCGGGTCGGGTCAAGTGGTATTGGGGGGGTTTTTCTACTCAGTATCATCCCGGAGTTTGGAATTTGTGCCCGATATCGTGACAGGCTCGCTCCCTGTCACATCTGGGACGGAACTAAGCTCGGCGGAATGCGAGTGGTGTAGTTCGCTATTTCACCTCTGCCTAACCCATAGGGGATAACAGGCGTGAGCTTATGTTATGTTATTTTAAAGTTGAATTTAAAAGAAAATAGAAAAAAGAAAGTAAATATATAGTAACAGTTTGGCAAAAAGCTTATCGAATTTGATATATCTGGACAACACTTACTCAAATTGAATCCTAATTTAAGTTATCTAGAAAATATAATATATATTTATTAAAAAAGTATACCAAAACACGATTATTTTTGTTGTTGTTTATATAACAAAATGTTAACGTAAACATACAGGTAACGTAAAATTGGCTTATTAAAATTGTATAATCCTAATAGTCTTACAGGAAAGGTATAGTTCAAAATAGTGGGTTGAATAAGACAGCTTGGGGTATTTGGCAATAGTTACCAAGGCATATTATATTATCAATAAAATAAAAGTTCTCTTCAAATTTTCGCGTTTTCATGAGAAGAAATCTAAAAAGGTAACACAAAACAGCGCATAGATCGCTTGGGAGCACCATATATATAATACTTTTGTGGTCTAACTCAGAAATGCGGGACTAACTCAGAATTACTTCAAATCCGCTAGGATGGCGTTTATGAACCACGGAACTTTTAACTACCTATAACCATCGGTTAAATAACCAGTAATCTCCAAGAAAATGAACCAAGGAATGAGAAAAGTAACCACTTTACCTTGTGAGATTTCTCGGTAAATGGCATTTTGAGCCGTCGATCCCACTTCTGATGTCTCGAAAGTACGTCTAAATGCATGTTTGGATGAAATAAAGTTTGTCCTGAGATTATTAGTGGTAGGGCATTGTTGCTCAATCGGATATAAATCAAATTCTATAGTAACACCAGACCAGTTCAGCTTACTGTGGCCTCATTATACAAGATCGTTTTATTGGCCTATTAGGATGTTTATTTCCGTTTTCCTTTGCACTCCACTTTATTATTTCACTACAAGGCAGAAGAAGCATCTTCCATGTTATTTTTGCTACGGTTGGTTTATCGGCTTCAATCCATACAAATAATAATGTGACGCTAAATTCCCGTAAAATATAAAAAAAAATATACCTATAACCGGTTCCTTAACTAACCGCCGTCAAGTTTAAAATTTTCGCCCATGTATGCGTATGTATTCTAGGATCATCACTTGAAAACCAGTTCCTCTAGTTCATTACGATCTTAGACCACTTAACATCAGGAGAGATCTTGCATATCATTCTGAACTAAAGCTGTTAAAAAAAAAAATAGGTTCAGTCGGAAATTGATACACATCATAGTCATATTCACACACACGCATAGCTCGATCGTTCAACTTTTTAGACTTTTATCTAATTCCAAAAGTAATGTATTCATTATTACAATGGAACGCCGCGCTGTTGTTTTTTTTTAAATACTGAATAAATTAATATTTCAATAACACAATAAACAATTACTGTATTTATTTCAAAATAAACCAATAAGAGCACTACTTTGCGAGGATTCGTCTCTAATTATGTTATTGTTAATTCTTTGATGGCTTAAAGAGTACATTGTCATAGGTCTGGGCGTAAACAAAAAAAAACATAACAGCCCAAACATAACCACGGGCGTTCTTATTGGACAACAATTGGACATGGTTATGCAAACAAGAACCAAACCACAATACGTTACTTTTGAGATAAACTTACGAGACACTAATTGAATTAATGTATAAAAAATAAGTTATATCATTTCTTTTAACCTATAAGAAAATTTTGACCAATAAACGCAGGAAAAAAAAATTGATCCCATTATCTCAAAACTTAATTTTTTTTATCAGGTCACCATCATTGTTAGGCACCTGTGGCTCGGGTCCCCTTTCTCGCTACACCCTGTTGATCATAACAGGATGAGATGAGGGGGGGGGGGGGGGGGTCCGCGCCACAGATGCCGGGGGTTGAGTGTACTCAGGGAGTAGGGGTGAGAGGGCACACTCTCTACCCGCTCCCGGTTGTGTTTAGGTTTGTATCTTTTGGCGGCCACTGGAGCATTCGCGGTGCATGCACTAGTTCGATCCCGTGCTTGCTCCAACTAGGTGGCGGGAGGTACCTGGGGGTTTAGTGGGTAGTGACCAACGGCGCTTCTCGCCGCGAGTCCCACACTAATCCTGTGTGACAGCCTCTCGTACTTACGTGCGAGAGACTGTCACACATCTTCAGACACGTTTCAGCCGGACCTGGAAGGGGGGGGGGTCCCTATCAGATCTGGCTGGACGGCTAGTGCGTAAATGCATTGCCCTCGTAAAAAAAAAAAAGGTCACCATCATTATAAAGTTATGATATATTGCCCCCGCTCACTTGCTCCAAGAGGAATTTATTTATATAAACAGAACATGTTCTGTTGTTTTCCCTTAAGAAGTGCCTCATTCACCCGTTATGCGAATCGTCAGGCTGTATCCAATATTTTTACCAAGCATAAACGTCATCCAATTGCATTATTTCTACATGCGTTTTATTGTTACGAAGATTCGTTCTTAACTTAATTATTTTTTTTTGTATGTTTATTTTATTAATGTTTAATTAAACGAATCGGTTGTTTCGATGGGGTTTTATTTTTATTAGTGATCATTCAATGTACTATTTGATTTTTATTAATATGTTAAATGTTTAGATGAATTTAGTAATAGATTTATTAAATATATTATTATGTGTTTTATTTTTGTAACCTTCCATTGCTTTAACACATATCTGTTAGGGGTCTGTCAAATATTACGCAAGTGCCTTAGGGGTAGAAGTGTATACTTAGCTTGTTTTTGATGATGCACTGAGGGTATTGGTTTATTATACTTTTATTAGATTCATTTTTAGTCAAGCTAGACGGCAGTGGAACTGGTAGCTTGGGGGGTGGGAAATATCCTGCCCCCGGAATGTTGACCGATGGGTCATGCCTCCCTTCGGGGGGGTGGGTTAAGAGGTGGGGTTGAGAAATATTCTCCCCCAACCCCATTGGGCCATTGCACGACGAGGCCCGGTGGGTTCGCTGCAGGGGGCGACGCGGCGACATGCCTAGCAACCCCGTATCGCCCCCATCCCAAATGCAGCGGACGGCCCCGGGGGGTTTTAGTGGGTATTTCCGGGCGACTCTCGCCCGGGTGAGTCCCACACTGGCGCGGAGCTCGTCACTCCGTGCCCCCTTATCTATTGTATTGGGGGATTCTGATCCCTCAAATACAATAGATAAGGGTAGTGCGTAAATGCATTTCCCCACGTCAAAGAGAAAAAAAAAAAAAAAATTGGATCTGGTAGCGCTATCTAGTTATTTGAAATGTAAACTTTTTTACAATTTCTGACATAAAATATAATCTTTCGGTTGAGAGCCCTAAGACTTCGGCTTCGGTGAAGCTGTGAAAGCCCCTCAGGCAGAGGTGGCGTAAGACCGCCCAAGGCCTCGCGACATAGCCCAAATACTAGTTGAGCGCACGCGGCTCCACCCGCGATGTTTTTTTTACAAGGTATAAGGTTAATGGTTTGACCACAATCTCACCCTGATGCTAAGTGACGCTGTGGTCCAGGATGGTAAACACACAGAGTTACTGGTTTTCATATGATGCTGCCGGAATACACGGTATTTGGCGACAGGTTTTCAAACTTGAGGGCGGTAGCGTCCAGGCGGGCACCATTAAAAAGTCCTATGGTTTCCTCACGATGTTTTCCCTCACCGAAAGCTCAGGCGTATTTTAGATTCGGATAAGTGGGGCTTGAACCCGCGTCGATTTGTCGCGGAATCCGTACTACCCGCTGCGCCATCATAGCTTTTGTATATATTGCATTTGCATTGAGTTGTCGCGAGGGGAGGAGGGGCTCTCAAAATATACTTCACCCACTTCAAATTATAGTCTTGCCCCGCCACTGCCCTCAATTAACAGTCAAGCTGAGGTTTGCACCACGTTGGTAACCCTTCTGCTAGTTACCTGTTCACGGGTGAGTGCCTTCAGTACTTGTCTCCAAAGCCACGGAGAAGCTGTAAAGGCCCTGCAGGTCAACAGCGTTAGCTAGTTAGAAGAAACCCTCAGGTTAACAACGTTAGCTAGTTGGAAAAAAATTACGTTATTAGTTTCTATACATTTATTGAAGTAAAAACTTCTTTAGTAGCGTAAATAACTTATAAATTTAGGTTACCAATGCTATGACGTCATTAGTCAACAACCTCCAATATGTGAAGTACAAGATGGCGTATATGAGAGTATCCTATATAGAGGCATTTATTCCATACATACGTAGATTCCCCTGTTTTCTTCCTATACAATAACATGGTAAATATTTTTATACCACATAATATATATCCTCACCCAGCGCTTTGATTTCGCCATAAATTACCTTTAGTAGAAACTAGGGGCCTTTGAAAATAAAAATGCTCGATTTTTACCGTCATTTTCAAACGTTCGTCAAACAAATTTGATGGATAAAATTAATAAAAAAGCAAGACGTAAAGACATAGTCAAAGTTTTTATTATTCTAAAACAGAAACAAAATTAAAAATCGTTTCAGTTTTGGAGGAAGAAACAGAGTACTATGAGGTGATGTTTTTGTTTATTTTGCATAGATAAAATCGGCCCGAGCTGCAGTTTTCCCTTTCGTGTTTTATGGGGCGCAATGCGATAGAAATAGATTTTTAAAATACCCACTTTTCCGACCACATGTACTCTTAAGTGCTGGCGCACGCGACAAATAATAAAATGTATACTTACGCAACCTATATAACATATAAAAACATACATTTTGATTATGAATAAAATATATGAAAATGTATACATAATTATTGCTCGCGGCTCCATAAAATGTAAAATCCAGACAATTGTTAAATGTTAGCTTCTTCTATATTCATAATTCGGTCAAGGGGTACGTTAGATTCGATTGAAACATAAAAAAATAATGATTTCAAGTCGGCAACATATATCACATAATATATCATTAAATTTTAATGGTGTAAATAGTATTCGCCGTACTGGCCAATCGGATGCCATCTTGAGTTCGTTAAGGCCGATTCACACGTATCAATAAAGTTACATCTCCTGTCTACCTACATTTTATTAAACAAATTGCGTATTATGGGTCACATTTCACCCGAGCGAAGCGGTGTTTTCTTCTAGTATGTTGATAATTTCGATTAACAAATTATAACATTTTAATTATTCACTCTATAATTTAAACATTAAATCAGTTTTTTTTCAAAGTATTGTGTTTTCCCTTGTGTCGGCAGTTTCCATGGCTGTTTAGTTTTTTTTTTTAACCGATTTCAAAAGACACCAATTTCAAAAATATAATGTGTAATTCAAACAAACGATATATCGAAGTTGCATACATACAATACAGTAATTATTTATTTTCTTTTTAATGCATTTATAGTATATATTACTTTAAAGTCGGTTTAATTTTAATTAAAAAAAATTTGGATTTTTGCCTTATATCATGAATTAATGAAGATTACATCAGCAATATTTATGACCTGATGCCGCAGCCCTCAAAAAAGAATCCACAATGGAAAACCTGAAACAGTCGGGATGTACAGGTAATGCTCAAGCAATTTCATCAGCCCGATCAAATAGGTAACAAAGGAAAACATAGCGGGAGAGGTCTTTAATCTCGGATTTGATACGATTTGTCTAACAAAATAGCCCCAGGGAAATATCTAGTTCGTTTTCTAAAACATATGACAATGCAGTACATGGTAATAGAAGAGGACATCAAAACTTAGATTTCATTCATGAATATTAGCTTAATAACTTAGTCTAATCAGGTATTATCAAAACCTAGTCATAGAATATATCTAAGACTTTGTCAACGCAGAATTTCGTGTGTAAAACGAATATTTCAATAAAATATTCACAACTTCTTGTAAATCTAGACAAACACTTAAACTAAACATACATATGATTTATTTTCATACAAATTTGTCTCTCCGTTTACATGTACAATAGGATTAATTCTGGAAAAAAAAACCTATTTTGACTCCGATATATCGACTACTTCCATACGACATTAAATATTCGTTGGTTTCATTAAAAAATGCAATGATTAGATACAATGAAGGCCAAATTTTATATCGACTTCTATTATCTTTATAAATTCTCCTATATATTATTTAATGTAATGATATACTAAAGCCTGGCCAGATCACATACCTACGATTTCAAAAAGGAATCATGTAAATCGGTTTCGTGGTTCTCGAGTTATTAACCCAACTAACTGATACTGTAAGTTGTAACTAATGAAATTTACACCATGGTTCTATTTGTCACCACGTTTCAGGAATGCAAAATACTGAATTGATCATTAGAATCAATAATTTACAGAGAGTTAGCTATCTATTTTTTCACTATATTAATTGTTTGGCTGCCATCATAGATGTTTCTTTTAGTTTGGAATCAAATGTACACGTTGAAGAAAGACTTATACGCTATATGTTTTGTTTTTGAATTAGTTACCGGAAAATATTATTCACTGGATGTTATATTTTTTCCCCCTTATATTATTCTTGTAACTAGAAATCTTATTATTAAAGATAATCGCCGACCTTACTCTCTATGATAATCCCCCGAATGTAAAAGTACTTTTAGCTATCATTTTATTAGCAAAATCCATAAGATAAAAAATAAATTCACAACTTTAATATAATTACCATTTATTTATTTTTTGTTTCATAACAAGATAAGTACCTGGGTGACTGGAGCTTAGCTCGGTGTTATAAGGACATGAACTTGTTCATGTTTTTGATACGCTTCAATTTATCTGTCTATTTAAATTCAAATAAAAGAAACTTTATTCAATTTAGGTCTTGATAAGGTGCTTATGAACGTTAAAATACTACCACCGGTTTGGAAAACAATCCAGCCTTCTAGAGGAGCGGACAAGAAACCTAGTTTTTATTTCACATGTTTTTTTTTAAGAAGCTTTACAACTTACAAATTACAAAGTTGATTACATGCACAAAGAAGGGTATCCAGAGATTACCATCGTTCATAATTCTAGTTATATTTATTACATTACATTATTAAAAGAGACTTTAATAAAAATAGAGAAATGAAACAAAATAAAATGGAGAAAGGAAAATCACAGAACGTTTTAAAAAAGGTTATAAAAATAAGAAAAATATGTAAGAAAATTATATAATAATAAAATAAAAAAGAAATTATAATAATATAATTATGAAGTTAAAAAGTGAAAACAAAAATTAAATATAAAGTAAAATAATATATATAGAAAAATTGCTCGCTTAATAGTATAAGATAACAACCATTCGTTTATACAGTACTCTAGGGTAAATAGTAAATCTGTGGTAAACGCAAATGATATGGGGTAAGTAACCATGACGACCGGTGTTGCCAAGATTGATACTCTGATTTTTTGAAAATTATTCGGGATAACTAAGTAATTAGTAAGTTTATCTAGAAACATCAGTTTAAATATACTTACATGGATGAGTTTCTAGTATAATATACAACTTGAAATTAAAAATGTATTTATTTACTAATGGACGCCTGCTATTTCGTCACGTATCTGTCCTGATTCAATATCAGACGATTTTTTAAATATCATATTCCAGATTAGCGAAACCTCAAATAGACATCTGTTACAAAATTTGTAAAAAAAGAAGCGTATAGATAAAAAATTATAGATTTATATACAGACTTTATGTAGCTAAATTTTTAGATTTCTCTTTAACCTTCATCATGAATTAAAAATACCAACAATTCATATTCATTCTGCAACTGAGGAAACATCTATTGATAGTTCCCTAAGTGACATAAACAGAAATCACCTTGTGAATTCTCTTGGGACTCCTGTTCCAGTAATTTAAAAAACGTATGATTCCGGTTCTACCGTGAAAATTGGCGACCCCGCCCGTGACCCTTTGCAGCTGCGCAGCGCGCGACCTTGACATAGAACTCTTGACATTGACAACCAATGACCTCCTTATTTTGAAGAACCACGTTATATTTTTCAAGACGACGCGACCTCGCATCGTAAAGGATAAAATAAAAGTCAAGTTTTTACCATACAGAACTATCGTAGAAAAAATATGTTGAATCTTGTATGTAATTCTTTTTCTGTGTGGTGGAACATTTGTTTGGTTGATATCTCATTTTAAAGTACCACCTGGAAGATCTGGAGAACCTAGAAACTCTTATCATATGACATAGTAAATACAAGTAAGTACCTTTTTCTTTTTGACGGGGGGAAATGCATTTACGCACTACCCAAATACAAGTAAGTACCTATTAATTATTGTATTTGGTAATTGGTAAATATGAATTAGCATTACGCAGTAAATGTACAAGTTTCTTGGTAGGTTTTCTTAATTGTTAAGATGATTTTCGAACCGGTGATAGTGTTTTGACGTTCGTTAGCACCGTTTCACTTCTCAGAGTCTATAATAAAGGTCTGTATTAGTAAGTCGGCCAACCAAACGTAAATACGCATTACAAAAAAGACATTGCATAAATCAATTATCATTCATTTTACCTCATAACCGGGTTTTACCTCGTTAAATATTATTCTATTTAATCATGAAAATATTTAACAAACAAAATAATTATATGTGTATTGTAAATTGTATTCTTTGTGGGGTTTTCCTTGCATTAACGAATGCGTCCAACCATGTAACAATTAACAATATACATACAAACGTCTATTAATAATTTATTATTATTATTTATTTATTATATACGTTATAATTATATTTGTTGTTTCAATGTTTTATCTGCCAATTAAAAGTTCAAAACGTATATGTGGGTGATTCTAGTTTGATTTTTATTTCGCCTTACTGTTTGCTCTGACTGATCGTACATTATTATTAATTCACTAGCTGTGCCCGCGACTTCGCTCGCGTGGTATTCAAATGATTATATTCTAATAGACAACCTATATTTGTCCTGTAGATGCAATATATTCATATATATATACTCTATATTTTTTCCATCCCATCTCGTGCAGACTCCTACTCGCGGAGAAGGTCATCCCGGCCAGACCAGGCCAACTCCCAAACAGCCATCCAAGTCCAAACGAAAGGTGTCACCCCTTTCCCTCCTTGGTAGGGCAATCCGGCAGAGTCCACACCCCGCCGAAACTATGCAGCCAGCCATTCTTTCGTTAATAGTACTATTTAGTATAGATAATCAATCTCTTTGTAATGTTTTAAAACAATCTAAATTATTAAAAAATAAATATAGTGTCAGAAATAAATATTAAATGTAAATAAAGTATAATAAAGTATGTTCATTTAATTTAGTTTTATTTTTGCTCATTTTCCTATTCATTTATATTAACTATTGAGCAGACACATATTTACTGTCATGTTTTAGTATGAATATATATAAACGCTATTTACATTTATATATATATACTCGCGGCTCCGCCCGCGTTCCATGTATACTTTAGGTGTGAGTGAAAGCGACGCGGTGCTTAGGCGACGAGGTGCTTGCGAAAGCCACCCCGTGTCGCCCCCATCCCAAATTCGGCGGATGGCCCCGGGGGGTTTTAGTGGGTATTTCCGGACGCTTCACGTCCGGGCGAGTCCCACACTGGCACGGAGTCGTCCCTCCGTGCCCCCTTACCTATTGCATTGGGGGGCTCCGGTCTCACTAATGCAATAGGTAAGGGTAGTGCGTAAGTGCATTTCCCCCAGTCAAAAAAAAAAAAAAGGTGTGAGTGAAAAAGTACATAAGACATTTAATTTATACCTAACCTAAAAAAAACAAATGAATGAAGACAAGTGAGAGACTGTTGAAAAAAAAGAAGAGAAATAGCCGATGGAATCCAATAAATAAATCGCCTATAACCATCTAAGATAAATTCTTCGTGGAATAGTAGTAGTCTCATCCCGATATGTTCAGTAGTTTTAAAGTTATGGTGCGTCAAAGGACCCCCATTATCCTTTTACATATATATAGAAAGATAAAAGGCAACGTTGAAATTGTTTACATCGCAAATATATTATCTGGTCAGGTTTTAGTATACATTTTGTAATGTCATATATGTAGGAAAATTAATCAGAATAATAGAAATAAAAAATCAAAAAATTCACTAACGTGACAAAAGAAGTTTGACTTAAAAAAAAATCACAAAAATCACCATTCTTCACACTATCAGGAGAATCTCTCATGAATTCTTTTAATCAAGAAGCACACCTACATCTAACATAAATTATTTTCAAAACATAAATCTCCTAAGCTTCAACAGTTTTTATTAAATTTGATTCGGTTAAAATTGCGACGCTCAGAACTTTAGTTAGTCGATGCAGAAATTTAGTCCGTTCGCATGCGGAAGTGCACCCGTCATCCCGGCTGGTTAATCGATCGTGGCTTTGAAAAGTCAAATAATGTCAACGCATAAGCGCTTGTTATCACTACTAATAATGGTATTAATAATTAACTTAAATACCCGACACTGCATACATCATCATCATCATCATCATCATCTCCGTACCCCTTTCCCATTTTTATTTGGGGTCGGCGCAACATGTCTTCCTCTTCCATTCCTCTCTATTTGTTGTCATCTCCGCATTCACTCCTTTTAATTCCCAAGGAGTGTTGACATCAGGCAGGCGGCCGGTCGTAAAATCAAACAGCCGAAACCTAAAATGCAACTGCATACATCTTTTATAAATTTATAATAAAATTCTGATTCATTAAAGACACAATTTTTTTTATTCAATTTAAGTCCTAAGAAGACGTTTATAAACGTCAAAACACTATCATCGGTTCGGAAAACAACCCAGTCGATAAGAGCTGGCAACAAACATGGTTCCTCTAACAATCTCCAATAACCTACGCAGATCCTAAACCGCTGGGGCCTACAAACTTCAAATTTTGGCAATACTTGTTTTTTTTTTTTCGATGAAAGCATCTGCTAAGTAAGAATTTTTTGGAAATTTTAGCTCTAAGAGGGTCCCAAAATATGGGATAAACGGTCTTATAAAAGTACATTGCTTTTAATGTGTCGAGTGCCCGTAAAAATAAGACAATAGGAAAACAATCGAAAGCTGGCGTAAACGCCAAGTAAGTGCTAAAGGGATTAAGTAACACGCATTAAATTTAATATACATACATACTTCTGGATAGAAATAGCTAAAAAGTACCGAAACAACTGTTAGATTTCGATAAAATTTGGTTATGAGATAGATTGCATTCAGAGGGAGAATATAGGCGAGCACAGCATTTAAGCACTGTCTCGGCGCGGAGGCACGGAGGGGTGTGTGGGACTCACAAGGTGGTTGGAGCTACCGCGCAGATGACGCGGAAACTTCAATCGCCGTACACTAACCACTAAAACCACTCACGGCATACCGTCTCTACCACCAATGGGGACGACACGGTATTAATCTAGCAAGATCCGCGATGTCCCCTAACGGGTGTCTCAGCAGAAGGCTGAACCCTTACTTGCGATCGAAGATAGTCCTCTGTAAATGAAAAGGCTGTCTTCCAGACGGCCTCGCCAATACAATGTACATAGGGGCCTCCGCTCCTGCCCCTCCGTCCGCGCGTGCCCCTCACCGGGTTATTATTCCCGGCGCCCTACCTCTACACGAAACTGGCGATCGACAGCATACATCTCCCATGTGATGTGTTTTCTCTCGTCCAGCCTCAGCGCAAAGCGCACACCGTGACCTTTCAGCCAAACGTTTCGCGGCTCTGTGTCCGGGTAGACCACACCGAAAACAGAGCCCTCCTCTTTCTATCGCCTCCGGACAGAGCGGACGGAACAGACAGAAAATACATTTATAATTCAAAAAAGGATTCATGTAAATATTTAGGTAATCATCTATACCAACGGTCCGCAACAGGCGTACCGCGAAAGGTCGAACCTCGGACCGCGAAAGGTCGAACCTCGGACCGCCAAATATTGTAATGTATTGTATACCAAGTGTATATTGATACGTAGATAAGAATTATACCTTTATTTTACAAGTACCTACAACTGATACGGTTTGATTAGTTTCCTATCTAGCCTCTGCGTGTATGGAAATCAGTTATAACTATAACTGATGTGATTTCAATATTTATAGTTTTTTTTTTTTTTCTGGACCTCGTTAACAATTTCACACAGTATCCGGACCCCACCTACAACTACTTGCCGACCACTGATCTATACTAATAAATTGAAATGTCTGTTTGTTATATCAAAAAAACATTTTTTTTTATATACATACAAATGAATGTATCCACAATACCTAAATCAAAAACACAATTTTTTTATCTGTCTGTTTGTTAGTTCCGGTTAACCACCCTAACGGCTGGACCGATTTCGACAGGACTTGTTTGGTAGACAGCTGAAGTTAGGGTACTTTTGATTTTCGAAAAAAAATTAGTGTTCCGCAAAAAAAAATTAAACCCATTAAAATGTGAATAAAATCCGCTTCGATGGTCAGTTTTATGGGCAAGTGCTTGAATTTATGAGAAATATTTTTTACTTTATCTTAATACCAAAAAACATTTAAGAAAAGGGTAAGAAATTAGGGTTCCGTATATAAAAATTAAACATATATAAAACGCGGGCGCAGCCGCGGGCATTCGGCTAGTGTTTACTTATAATGAAATCTTCTTATTCCAAGTATGGTTTGGGGAAAAAAACATCGTAGGGAATCTGCCTAAAGCGAAAACCGTATATATGTACATATTTTTGTGGGATTACTTCGGTTTGTAGAGACGTATGGAGTCGGTCGATATCGCACGCTGCGGTCCCAATTCTTCCTGCCCGGCTTCCTGTTGCCCAGATAACAGAACTATGGTTATTGTGCTACTAGTGATGGGACCCTACGGGAATATATTGTGATGACTTCATGCAAATTACATCGTATTCTATGTGAAAAGATTACGTAAAAAAATCCAAAGGCCATCGCGTCGACGCTTTTCCTTTGGTACGTTTTGTCTCCAATATGTTATCTACTAAATACCGACCCCTGATATGAACTGTGGGTTTAAAGTTCTCCAAGTCGAAATGTATTACGTAGACATTTGTTCGTGTTGGTTCCATGTTTAATAAAAAAATTTAGAGATAATGCCAGTGAAAAAAGTAGCCTTTCGGGAATTTCCATACAAATATTACTTATCTATTAAAGCCCCGTGGAGCACGCTTTTTATGCACTATAAACACACATAGGCTGACGATGCATCTCACTCACCCAAAAATGCCTATAACCAGTAGCGGCGTTAGAGTAGGGCGTGGTTGGGCGACTGCCCAGGGCGCCGGACATAAAGGGGCGCCGAAAGTGCCTCTTTATATCCCTTCGCTCATTGAGTGAGGCCTACTTACTCGTAAATTGTTGGGCCTGCTTTCCAACAACTTGGCCAATCATTCGAAATATCAAAATAATTGATCATATAATAACTAGTGGTCCAGTGCAAACTCACATTGATAATTATCCGAAGAATGATACAGGGTGACCTTTCTCTAATTCTCATTTCATAAAAGAAAATAACTGGCGAACAATAAAACAATTCAGTGTCGTTGGTTAATATACTCCGTTTCTAAGGGTCGAGTTGTTGCCGGCTATTCGACAGTAGCTCAGTGTCGAGTTTTGCAAAGGAGTTGGCTGAAGAATTAGAAATTGAACCTGTGTTTAAAACTACTTTAACATTACAAATTTTTAAGCGTCAAGTTGGTGTAACTGCCCATGTTGAGTCTATAACTTCTCCAAAAAAAGAACGAGGTTGAATTTCCAACCCTCTTTTGGACACTACTTTAATTTCAGTTAATGAAATATCTGAACAGTTAAATGAGTACTCGGAATCTCGTTACTTTTTGTACAATTTTAACAAATTTCGGAATAATATGAACTTATCAAATACTGTGGTGATCTCCAATTGAAATTAACTGTAGACTCTAATTCAGATATAGATGCTTGTATGTTGTGTGATGAACTTGATAGCCTGAAATATTTTTGGCCTAATCAAAATGTAGTTACCCCTGCTTATGTTTTAAATTTAATCAAAGATCGCAGCTTGCAAGAACTGTATCCAAATGTATGGATAGCATTGCGAATATTATTGATTACATCTGTAACGGTTGCTAGTGGGGAGAGAAGATTTTCTAAGCTTAAGCTGATCAAAACTTATTTGCGATCGGCAATATCTAAATCTCGATTGACGAACTTGGCAACTTCGTCAACCTTATCAAAGAGTTCGCCGATAGAAAGGCGATAGGAGAAAGAAAAGATAACATTTTATTAGTTTTATAAATAAATGGTTATTTTATTACACGTATTGCCATTTTTCGTGTAAAATTGAATTATAGGCGCGGTAGAAATTTCCCCAGGGCGCTGGTAGTAGAAAAACCGGCACTGCCTATAACTTCCTCATTTAAAGACTCCCCAGTTATAAGTAGATGAGAAGTCAAACACCAGGAGCGTATTACATTCTAAACCGTTACATCATAAAGGACGAAGCTAATCTCTTCGTGCGAATCGTGAGGATGTTAACCTGGTAGGGGTGCAAACCTTCCCGACGTCCAATCTTCCTCTAAAATCATTCTTGCAGTTCCTACGTACACTCTTATGAGTGCTTGTAAACAGTGAGAGATAAGCAATTCTGAAGCCTCTGGATTTTCTATATTGAAGCATTGTCCGATCTAATCAAGAGCTACTAACAGATCTCATTCGATCAGTTATGTAGCTAAGCCCGCCCTGATTATTAAACTACAAATATATAGTCCATTTGTTTAAGATATGTCACTATTTAAGCAGTTATTTAATTTGCTTTTAGATATATCACTGTTACATTAAATTACATTTGGACTAGAGCCTCTTCATGTAGACGTCTTTCTACTTTCTTAAAAATAACTTGATATTTAATCATCCAAAAAACATGTTGTATGAGAAATGACTGCAAACTGTCTGATGGTTAATTCACGGTCTTCAATCATAGCTGTCATGGCGGTCTGTGAAAATATTTCCCGAGATTCCGGGATCAAATGAAACATAATTACATCCCTAAAAAGTGTGTGTTATGTAAATATAAATATATACAAATGAGTATTTTAAAACTAACAGTCGTGCTATAGCCACAGCTGCCTAATTAGCGGTACATATAGAATAAAACCGCGGCTTTCCTGGTAGATAAAATAATGGTTATTAATAGGGACCGATGTGGTAACGGTCCATAACAGTCGACGGGTTTTGTTCGTTCACAACACGCTTTGTTGGTAAGTTTTGGTTTTTTTAATACCACTTGTTTCTTTGTTGTCTTTATAATTATTTATTGTCTAACTTTGGATTAGTTGTATTACTGATTTTAGAACATTTTTCCTTCGACGGGACCTTCAAAATAAAAATTATTTTTATCATATTTAGTTAGGTCATTCGGTATTCATTGTAGGTTTTTCTAACCACGTAGCGCCAATTACAATTGTTGATTTTTATACAATCCATAAACAGATATATGGACAAAGAAAACTATTATTAATAGTTTTATAATTTATATATAATTATATACACCTAGGGAGTGATCGAAGATTTGGTTTCAATTAGTTTTCGCTCCCTGGGCAAGGAAGGGTGAAGTATTTCAGATTATTACCGACTAAAATCCTAAGATGCTCTTCCTCATACCATTTTAGCTCAAAAATAGGAGTATTCGCAATATTTCTTACCTAAATTGGGTGTTTTTACCAATTAACTAAGTTGTGTGTTCAATCCCTATCAAGAGGACATCTCCTGACAATAGATATGGTTAGAATCTGCTAAGAACTTACGGTTTGAGCAGGGTTACGATTAGTGGGAATAGCCCAAACAAAAATGTTCGAAATTCCGAGCTAGTCATTGTTCAAACAATTTATTTAAAATTTCCTAATAAGTTTTATCTAAATACCACTTTTATAAGTTTATTTATGAATAGCAAAGACTATTATTATAGCTTCAAATATGAAGAAACAAACAGGCGTTACGAATTCTCACGAAAATCTAACCCCCAGGAGAAGGTTTTTCTTAATTTAAACCGAAAAAGACAGTAGGTGTTTTTGTGATTCTCAGAGGATGCTGCTGGTCGCCTTTTACGACACCCACTGGAACGATATGGGGTGATACGATTCTTACGACGGCACCACATTGCATTTTAATTTGATTTAAGAATATTGTATACATATTTAGTTGTAATTATGCGTTAATTGTCGTCGTTTCTATTGAAGAAGAGAATATGATAAACGAAGAATGAATAATAAAGAAGAAAACTCTTGTCGGTTGCGGCTCATCGTATGGCAGTTTGCTGTGTTTATTATGCCAGCTGCCTAGCGAAGGGCAACAAATGACTGAGTTGATCTACAAACATCGAGAACATAGAATAGGATCAAGCTAGAAAACTCAGTGCAAGAATCTATATTCGTTTTATTTGTCAATAAATACGACTTTATGTATCGTTAAATGGTGACTAGCACGCATAAGCAGTTTAAATTATTTATGACATGCGGATGCGTAAGCAAGTATTTTGTTCTTTTTTTCTTTTAATTGGTTTAATGCTTACGTTGTCATGAGTGGGGAGGATAACAGCTCTGCTTACTATTACTGACAAGGGTTAAAAATGTTTAAAATTGTTGTTTCATTATTATATGTCCAATTGTTATTTGTCTAGATAATTATCTATTATACCTATAACCTACTTATTAAGTTATTATTTAATGTTATAAAATATATACTATTATGCCCTTAGATAATCGTGTAAGTCGGTAGAGTGATGCTTGAATTACAAGCCAACTAACGGACATACAAAGATGAGTTCGCCTTTTATATATGTAAGGATGCATAGCGTCTATATAATTAACAGATTTTTTCTATTTTATTAAATATTCTACATAGAGTTGTCTCAAGAAGAGGCCGGCTACTTTGAATTAATGTAATTTAATGAATTAATTATATTAATCATTAATCTCTTCACTACAAGTGTATTTATTAATGTACTATTACTTTAGAATGGCAACAAAGTACATTGTAAATTCGGGAAGTTTAGTAAAATTACGGATAGCGGTGGACGTGTATGATATAGGCTTAGTGCTTTGACCACAATCTCACCTGATGTTAGGTGACGATATAGTCCAGGATGGTAAACACACTAAGCCTAGAGGTACTGGTTCTCAAGTGATGCTGCCGGAGCACACCTATTGTCCTTAAGTGTCGTAGCTAGCCAGGCGCACATTATTATAAAATGCGCTGCCACCATGGAATGTAAAACTCCTAACAGATGCAAGGAACGGACCACATACATGGTACGGCGGACGACCGCAATTATCACTCGCCTTGTGGGTACAGTCTGTGATTTTATATATATACATCATGTTTATTATATGTTTCTTTATCACTGCAGACTCTTAGTCCGTACACTTCTTTTTAATTGTAAATCTTTTTTTTTAAGTATTACAGTTTATAAATGATATACACACACATATATGTTATTTGTTGATTTATATTTCTTATTTCCCTTAGATTACTAAACTGTTTTTAGATTATCTCTTACGTATTTGTTGTTGGCGTTGGTGAGTTTTGGTCTTCTCCAAATACTTCCTGTGCTTAAGAAGTGGTCGTGGGCGCTACATTATTATTTGGGGCATATACTTTTTATGACTTTCCGTCTCGCCACTTTATAGCCATACCTTTTTTTTTTTTTTGACGGGGAGTAATGCATTTACGCACTACCCAATCATTTGGAAGTACCTTGCCTTGCGGACGAACTTATTGCTTATTATATGTTTGCTATCATTCTAATCATAACATTTATGTCTACTATCAAGTATTAAGTTAGTTCTTTATCTACTAATATTACTTGTATTTTTTGTGTATATTTAAAACAAACATACGCACGCACACCTATTACCTATATTGTTTGCTTAGGTCATCATCATCATCATCTCCCTACCCTTTTCCCATTTTTATTTGGGGTCGGCGCAACATGTCTTCCTCTTCCATTCCTCTCTATTTGTTGTCATCTCCGCATTCACTCCTTTTCTAAACATATCATCTTTCACACAGTCCATCCATCTTTTCACCCACATTCATATCCAATACCTTTCTTACAACATTCTCTTTCTCCCTGCGCAACACATGTCCATACCAGGACAAACGACCGCCTCTTAACTTGTCTGTTATTGGCGCCACTTTCAAACTTCCTCTAATATATTCATTCCTAATCCTGTCCATTCTTGTTACCCCACACATCCATCTCAACATTCGCATCTCAGCTGCATGTAATCTTCTTTCGTCCGTCACCTTTATAGGGTAACATTTTGATACATACAACACGACAGGTCGTATTATGTTCTTGTAAATCTTCCCCTTTAATTTAAAGGGGATTTGCGGATCACACGTAGTAGCCGTAACCTGCCGCCATTTCATCCATGCTGCGTTAATTCTATGCTTTACCGTCCGGTCTATTTCGCCATAGGTATGCTATTTATTTACTAAATTAACGATTCTATATCGCCGTAACACGGTATCGTATTAGATATCACTATGCACCATGCAGCCATAGGAATAAGACACTCAGAACGGCAGTAGTCACATGCGGAATGAAACCATTTCAAGTTAAAAGGCTACGTACGCATTGTAATTCCGTTTTACTTACACAAACACAACACATATATACTTCTTTGGCTTCAATGGTGAGTTTTAGTATAAAACTATTACTCTTAGCGTCATTACTCAATGGGTGTAGGTATATGTATAATGAAATATAAACAAAAAAAAAAAAACGGCAAATGAACTGTTAATGAGGATAAGTTGTAAGAACTCCCGTGAACCTACGACGGGTGTTCGTTAATTGCGCAGGGCGGTGCGTGATGCGCCGGACATGTTTTTAATATAGTCTACGGCCTTGCCACGAGTCAAGTTCTCATCACGACCTCGAACCGCAACCAGTTCGAGAATGAACCCTATTAAGAACTGGTATGCGCTATTTATGGTTTCAACACACAGCAGGCGGGTCGGGACATCATCGCACTTTTACTATAGAAGAGGTCGCGCACAGATCGCGCTCGGCTTGCATCGACGCGATGTCTTCTATAGAAACATAGCGCTGGCGTCCCGGCACGCCCGCTTTGTGGCGCAACCCTTAAAGGACCCGTGAAATTTTTTTCCCCTCTCTTTAATTGTTTTTGAAGTGAAACTTTAAAGTTTTTCGAGAGTTTTTGGTGGAATCTTACTCAGATGTTGCAGTTTGTGTCTTTAATTTATAAACTAGCGTATATGACCCTATGTTGCGTAACTTTAGTGGCGAATGCTATGGTTTGGTTATTGGACATAGGTGAAGTGTGTCTGAATACGCGAAACGTTTATTCTGAGGTACCACAAAAAAATTAAAGGCCATATAGAAGTACATAGTGCATATAATAACAGAAAGCAATAACATTATAACACAAATCCATATACTTGCCATTAAAAAAGTCTGTTGAATCGGATTTTACTCATAATTTCATTAGTTTGATTTTTTTACACCGAACCCTAATTATTTTGTAAAAAAATAAAGTGATATAAGTAAAGTCTTATCGTTGTAGCTATCTATCAGAAGACCGCCTGTCAAATCGGGTCCAGCCGTTGCGGAGATTAACCAGAACCAGAATAAGACACACAAATTTTCAAACATTGTGTTTTTGCTGTAACTGCCGTATATACATTGTTAAGTGTTTAGTAAAAAGCATTAATTTAAAATTATTAATAGACACTTCATTTATTTGTTTAGATTAAATTTACAACTAATTATAATTATCTTTTGATCTTCAAACACGAGAGTATAATGTCAAATTCACTTATCTAGGAAAGGGCATTGTGGAGTCTGCAAAACCTAAAATATGTGAAGTAAAACCTAAAATAGTGTTAGATAAAGAATAGTTCAATAAATTATAAGATTGATATGCTACGATATTAATAATTGTACAGAATTATTACAAATATATATCCGTATAAATATTACGTACTTTAATTTTTCCCTTCACAATCAAACCTTAACTCGCAATCACTTATTCACAATAATTATTATATAATTTTATTATTCTCGATTCTCAGTAATTTACTATTAAATCGTTTGAACGTTATGGGAAAACGAATTTCAAGTTCACAATACGAAAAAAAAAAAAACACTTGTAAATCATTTAAATAAATAAATCCCACGCCCCTCCATCTTGTTGCCGTTGGCTGTACGAACTTATCGTCTTTAGCTTCAGTCGTTTACCGTTTAGTGTTTAAAAAGTATGTCCATCGTTCGATAAGTAGGATATCTACAAGTATAGTTTTATATTATCGTTTTGTATAAATACAGGCTGTTTATAAATTGTAGTCGTCCCATCCCTCGCATTTGTATCTCGGGGAACGTGTGTGTTTATACACCGAACGACGCAGCAATGTACCGGTTAGTGAAAAATCTTTCTTTTTATTTATTTATTTTTCATTTTAAATAATCTCATCAGTTTTAGTGGTAATTTAGTAATTGATACCATTATGCGTGAAATATATAGAAAAAAAAAGCAAAATTATTTTTATTCTATCTGTAGTAGTAGGAAACAGTAGGAGTCGCTTTTAATAAAAAAAAATATTATTATTATTAAAATATTAGTCTATTATTAAAATATAATAAAAATAATTGTGTATGGGAGGATTATAATGATTTTTTTCAAATCTATATTCCGGACTATTTAAAATTGATTTTCCTAAAAAATAAACATTTGGCTGTGTATTAATTACTACCCTTATCATTACATTATATATAAAATGCAACATATCTGTCTGTCTGTCTCATAACTCGAGAACCACTTAATCTAGTCGTTTTTTTTTTAAATTATCTGGTATTGATATTTTTTTGATATTTTTCATCAAATTATGTTGGTCGATCGGCATTACATTCTTCGATTAAACCTTTGAATGTTTAAAAAATATTATATGTAGACTATGTAGTAAATATTTGTGCGTAATAGAGAATATTAGATAAGTAAGCAGAGCTGCGAACACAGACTTGTACTAATAAAACGTTTAATAACGTAATATTTTTTTTAAAATATTTATTATAGTGAAATTATTCAAAGGGTATACTGTAGCATACCTCGCTGTTATTACATTAAAGAAGTGTCCTATATAAATAAACAAAGATAAAATAGTTCAATGCATCTTTCTTTTTAATTTTTTGTTTTTTTTTTACTAAACACATATGAATGGACGCCCTGTTGGTATACAACTTAGTTGCCGGCCGGCGTTATATTGGAAATAATAAAAAAACATGGATTTATTTACGGCACCTAAACCAAAAACATGATTTTTAAAAATTCTGTCTGCCTGTCTGCTTGTTCCGGCTTTTCATTGGATCGGATGGACCGATTTTGACGGAACTTTTTTGGTAGATCCCTAAATTATTTGAAAATTTTTAAGAGTTCCGCGAAAAAGAATAAAAACTCATGAAATTGTGAATAAAATCCGATTCAATGGTCAGTTTTATGGGGAAGTGCTTGAATTTAAGGGAAATATTCTTGATTTATCTTAGTATAAAAAAAATTAGAAAAAAATTAGAGTTTCGCATTAAAAAAATTCAAACGTAAGTAAAGAATATATAAACGCGGGCGCAGCCGCGGGCTCACAGCTAGTTAGTAATATAAAATCTCTGATTCTTCTTGACATATTATAATTTAGTATTTACGTTTACGTTTTACTTTGACCATATATATATATAGATCTAGGATTCTAGATGATCGTGAGTCGTCATTTCCTAACTGATAAGACACATCAAAACGTATTGTTTTGTGAACAATGGTCCATTACATACAATTATGTTCGTAATTAAATAGATTTTAGATATAAAAGTATCTTAACGCTGCTTCCAATTGTCGGGTTTTATATTGTAACCAGCTTTGTGCCCGCGGCTGCGCCCGCGTTTCATATATTCTCCACTGCATTTTTTTTTAAATACGGAACCCTAATTTATGTTTAGTACTAAGATAAAGTAAAAATATTTCTCATAAATTCAAGCACTTGCCCGTTAAATCGGAGTTTATTCAATTTTTGTATGAGTAATTAAAAGTATACTAAGTTACGCGGAGTAACTTCAGCTATCTACCAAAAAAGTCCCTCCAGCCGTTCCGAAGATTACTCGGAACAAACAGACCAAAAAAATTAATTTTGACATTACAAATTAGAAACTTCAATTTATTTATTATTGCATGGCATTATGTATATTTATATATTCGTATCTATATATGCACTATATATGTTTGTATACAGATATATGAGATCGCTAAACTTTTAATTTATTTAGAATGACTAAAAAATGGATACAAAGTGTAAAAAGTGACATGTATTTTTTCAGTGAACACTTTAGGTCCGTTGTGTTTTAAAACTCTATGTAAAGAAAAACAGAGATTGA
Source organism: Samia ricini (assembly GCA_014132275.2). Lineage (NCBI taxonomy): Eukaryota > Metazoa > Arthropoda > Insecta > Lepidoptera > Saturniidae > Samia > Samia ricini. Next base: position 29,253,171 of record AP028168.1, read on the forward strand.
AGACATACATACATTTTATTAACCTTGTAACTCTCCGTCAGATGGCGCATCAATATATTATATATATATGTAATATATAAATGTATGTAGAAATAGATAATCGAGGGTGGAAAATATTTTATATACGCAAGACGACGTCTGGCAAGTTCAACTGGTTATCAATAAATGGGAATATGTCTGTCTGTAGTTGTCTTATAACTCAAAAATCATTGAACATATTTGTTTGCCAGTAGACATACTGTCCAGCTAGCTCTTATATAAATTCAAAACAATATTATAAAAATAATATTGATATAATTGCTTGCATTTTATTCATTCTTAAAGCTATTATTTACTTAAGCTTATTAGTCTCAAAATATTAACTAATTTCACATTAAAACTAAGTCCTTATAGATTTAATACGAAGAAATAAATTTTTAACTTTAATGCGGAATAGAAAACTTCAACGAAGCGAACTGAGCGGCGGATTGTAACGTAATTTATCGTGAAAAATTCCTTAAAAAAACCACAACAACAATAAATTATTATGCTTATTTAAACACGCAAACTATTACTCTGTGGTTTTAACAACCGTGCGCTTGTAAAACAATGATAGGAACTGTCCGGTTGGGTAATTAAATAATTAATAAAAATGTTAATTATGTAGTTTTACAGTGGCGTATAAGGTGACGCGGGACAATATTTAAGAAGTCTCCATGGTGAGAGCATATTTTTCGCAACACGCAGATACATAGGTCCTGTAAGGAACCTTTTTTTTATGTTAAATAAAAAAAATGTAGGGATTAGCTAAGATCAAAATTCCGCGGGAGATTTCACACTCAGGTAGCGGCCAAGTCGAGGTTCGAAGCCTTGTGCTAGTTACCCTTTGCGGCTGAGTGCCTTCAGCACTCACCCCCAAAGTTCGGTGAAGCTGTAAAGGCCCTTCCGGTCAACAGCATTAGAAAGGTAAGAAAAAAAAAGAGAGCACAATTTTGTTCTTTTTCCTTTATATCGAAAAGGCAATTGTAACTTTACTATGCAGCCAAGTCAGACGTTAGGAAAACTATCTATAAATGGCGGCCTTCTATTACAACTATTTCAACCGGAATAATTGGGAGATCTCATAACTCACAATCCGTGTCATTACTCCCAATTTATTTCACTTGTGCACTATATTACTTAAAATGTCACCCAAAATACATAATATTGTCATTTCAAATATTTGAAGTAAATAAATTTAAAATGACAAACCAAAATCGCGGCAAAATCAGCGCAAAATTCACAGTATAAATTAAAAATATATAAATAAACTAGATCGACATTATATTGCATTATTATAGAGCCTTCCTTGTTATAGAATTATATATTTTTTTTATTATAATATGTATATAAAATACAAAACTAGTTATAAAGTTTTGACGGTTCTAAGAAAACGGCAAAAAAAACATGCAGCCCAAATCAGACGTTCCAATCGTATGGAATTTAACTGTCTTTTCAACGTTTTACCCAAACGGTAGTGATCTTGGTAAAACTTTTCATTTATTTTCAATAAACATAACTTAATCACAATGTCAAAACTAAATTTTGTGGAAGCTCATGAAGAACAAATAACAATTATTACGGTTTTTTTGGCGGGATCTCAGTCTGACATGTAGCAATTGTTGTCTTTAATTCATGAAACTTGTGTATTTGACTCTATATCATGTAATCTTGGTGGCGTTTTGTGTAACGCATAGCATGTATTCTGAGGTGCCGACAAAGCTCCATGGAAAGTTCGAGCAGGATGGGCCACCGTTTTGTTGGAACTTGGTAACGCTGATACAAGATTGAAAATCTTACCCACATGACATTGGCACAAATTGTGTGTACACACAGATTGCCATTAACTAAGAAGAAGAAGAACGTACAATATTATTTTACAAAAACGAGCATAAGTTTTTGGCGGGATCTCATTCTGTCATGTAGTGGTTGTTTTCTTTAATTGATTAAATTTGTGTATTTGACTCTATATCATGTAATTTTGGTGGCGTTTTGTGTGATATAATTTGGTTATTGTGTAACAGTCCAGTTTATTAAGGAAAGTAACGCATAGCATTTATTCTGCGGTGACGCACAAAGCTGCATGGAAAGTTCTAGCAGGATGAGCCACAGTTTTGCTGGAGCTTGGTAACGCTGATACAAGATTGAAAATATATCTTACCTACATGACATTGGCACTAATTGTTTTAACACAAATTGCCATTATCTAAGAAGAAGAAAAAAAAATTATTACATTGACAGAACAAATACCCCCTGTTTGTAACCACTACAAAACTTTTTATTTTAACTATTCGTAACAGACTCAGGTATCCTCTTCATACAGCCACGTCTAATCACGTAATACAGGAAAAAAGTATGTTTTCACTAAATCATACACACAATGCAAGGACAGAATTTTAAACAAAACGCTGACGACATTGTGAAAATGTACAAGAATAATTAAAATACCTGTTGCATAAAGCTAATTCTATTGTTATTCTTACGTTTTGTATTACGCACTGATAACTGCGTTTGTTGGTATTATTTTTGTACTGGAGTTGGAATATGCGTAGTCTGGGCATAATATGAATTAACTAACGTTTTCTCATAGTTTTGTTCTCTATTATGTAGATTTTGTTAATTAATTCGGGTTTGAAAAATACCCTATCTTTCTTTAGCCCTGATGTGTAAATCAAACATTTGTCATTAAATTCCTATCGAACTGCAATTTCGTGCGATTGTAAAAATCAAAGTGATTGGCCACTCTTCCACAATTACAGGATACAAGAACGAACCTTTGTAATCTTCATTTAGTTAGATAAATTACATATGAGATATTGGACGACGTTAAACATTACTTAAATGTAAGCATAACTTAGGCCCTGACCCGCGCGCGGCTATTGTTTGCTAAGTTACCTAAAACAACGGCTATATATTCAAACAGACGCTCAAGTAGCCAACTGGTTCGTAGCAGTATAAAATATAAACTTTTTAGACGCGTTTTATGACACCTTAGAATTAATATTCCATGTAATCATTCAATATACGTCACTCGTATACAATAACGAAACCATATCACGCAAAATGTCTCTACAAATAATCAAATTAATAACTCAATCTAGTGAATAAGGAACTACATGAAGGCTAAGATCTCGCCAAAACTGCTTTTAATTTAACTGTCGTTAAATTATTTTATATCTTTACCATCTTAAACTATAAAAAAAAAAACAAAAAAACTATACATGCATATATTTGAGAAAAACGACTCGGGGGCCTTTGAAAACAATTTATAGATAAATAAATTTTGTCTGTATATCGAAGCATCACGCAAAAACTACCAGATTGATTTTGATGCAATTCGATATGGAAGTAGTCTGTATCTCGGCGAAACAAATATGATTCAATAGACTTGAGAACTCACCCTAAAGTGAGTGAAGTAGGAGATGAAAATTTGTATGAAAGTAAGTTTGTATGAAACGCGGAATTCCACGCGGACAGAGTTGCGAGCACAGGCAGTACATAAAAATAAATAAATATCATTGGTAGTTAGTTACTTTTCTTACAAGCAACAAGTCTTGTATTACATTCGATTTATTTGTCAGATGTGTTAACAGAAACCTATCGGTATTCATCTATTCACTTTTAATACTTTTTTGTGTAACCTAATCGTTGGTTTTGCGCCAGAATTTGGATTACGTTATGTAAATGATGGTGGGCTCTCTGGTATAAGCGTAGAGCCCTCTCACAAAAAGGCCTACCCGACACAGTGCCACCGCTGCCGCGGTCATAGTTCTAGGAGCTGCTTCATGGCTCCGAGATGTGTTAAGTGTCTGGGTGAGCATCTCACCCCAGACTGCCTCCGTCCTAAGGACTCCTCCGACTCCCCCAGCTGCGTGCCGGCAGGAGGGTCACCCCGCGAACTACCGTGGGTACCCGTGTGCACCCAGGGTAAAACGGAAACACCCCAAAAAGGGTAGTAGTAGGTAGTAGCAATGTTCCCTCATAACAGACAACGTCGACGTCTTCCACGTCTCTGTTGTAGAATCCACGGTTCAGGGTTTAGGCGCTCTTTTTCCGGTTGTTCCCCTCACATCTGTCACCTGTGATGAAGTCGCCATCGCTATTAAGGGCCTTGAGCCCAGAAAATCTCCTGTTCCGGACGGGATTAGGAAGGAAGTGCTCAAGCTTCTTCCGCCACATTAAAAATCATCACTTTCCAGCCGCCTGGAAAGAAAAGATAGTTATAGGTATACACAAACCTGGAAAAGACACCTGGTTACCAGATAGTCATGTAAGGTTCATTTAGGTCTGTACGCCGATGACGTGGTCGTTTACTTTTCTTATATACAAAGAGTTATTCTCAGAGCCCGCGTCTAAAAGGCTATAAACACCTTAAGTCTTTGGTACAAAAAGTGGTGCATAGCGATAAACCCGGGAAAAAGCACCGCGACCATGTTCTCCGCAGAAAACGACACCCCTCCTCGTCCCTAATAACCTAATATCTAGTTGTAGAGATCCCCTGGGTTACCGAAGTCAAGAACCTCGGTGTCCTATTAGACGTCCAAATGACTTTCAAACTTCACTTTAAGAAAGTCAAGTACCAGACCGCCATAGTGCTAGGCACGGGCGGCTTTTCCCTCTATATAACTCCGGGAGTAAGATGGCCCTCTGCTATAAAGTTACTCTGTTTAAAACCGTCGTCAGACAGATCACGACGTATTGCGCCCCTGCCTTTGTCTTCCTTTGATGTGATTCAGAATCGCTTCGCAAGGAAAGTCGTAGGTGCCCGAGGGTATCAGAGAAATGCGGACTTACACAGAGATCTGAACTTACCCTCCATCCATTCCATAATCAAGTCCCAGTGTCGCGCCTTCTTCGATCGCGCAGAGACACACCCAAATCCATAGCGAGAGCCGTCGCGTCTTGCGAACACGAGAATAGGCTAATGAAAGTTTTATTCTATACGTTTCAGACACCTACTGAAGAAATATACGTGGAAACAAAAATAATGAAATTAAAACAAACGTATATTATATTACACACGCATTATATCTAAAATAAAATATTAAATAAGGAAATCCATTCGAATTTGAAGTTTTAAACAAAACAACAACACGAAAGATTAATTTAAGACGTACTAGTTACTTAGTGACCCGCCCACCTAGAACTAACTACGGTAAAAGAAACTTGCAGTTTGAGAGTGTTCACATTTACAACAAATTACCATCAAAAATAAAAGAAGAAAAAAGTTATGCCCGATTCAAAAAACTATTCAAAATGGAAGCTACATACAAATAAATAAATTAATTACAATGAAAAAACACTACATGTAATAATATTATATTCATATTATAACACATAAATCCAATACGCAATACTATAGAACAGTGATTCTCAACCTTTTTTTTTTGTTGCGGCACATATTTAACGACTTCAAAATTTGGCGGCACACAAAGAAAAAGATAAAAATTATTTACTTACTAAAAATAAAAATATTTTTAATGCGAAATTTGAGCTTGATGTTTTTTGATAATTTCATTTATATTTGGTCGTAAAAATGCTACTCTTATATCGTCTTCTACATTTAACAACCTTGATCTTTTTTTAGTTTTAATGTTGGTTAATGCTGAAAATCCGAATTCACACAAATAAGCTGTGGAAAATTGTAATAATATGTTTAAAGCTTTTTTGGCTATCATTAAATAATCGCATCTGATGTTAATCCCGAATGAATTAATTGATTCTTCTGAATGTTTTAAACTTAAATCTGGATTATTGGAAAGCAAAATGAGTTCTTCCTCTTCATTCAAAGTTAAGTCAAATACAGAAGTATCCGTTATGAGAAATGGATTACGAACCCAATCAAATTTCTTAATATCTAATTTTGGGAAATAATGAATAATTCTCTCCTCTAATGTTGTCAAATGATCAACAAAAATTAATTTAATAGTTTTATAACTGTCTTTAGGGACTGTCTAAACTTTTCTAAATTGCCTTCCTGAGCTTTATTTTTCCATAAAGTTGCTTGTTTTTTTGAATACCACCAGCTTATCGGTTGAGTTTAAGATATTTTCATTAGGCACTTGCATACTTGAATTGATGTTGTTAAAAATATTTTTCTTTTTAAATGATATAATTTAATAATAGTTACATTATTATATATATGCAAAATTTGGCGGCACACTTTTGAAATTTGGCGGCACACAAAAGTGCCGCGGCACAGTGGTTGAGAATCACTGCAATAGAATATACCAACAAATTAAAAATATACATTAGTAATTTTTCAAATTAAACGTAAACCAATAAATCTAAAACCTAAAATGATTTCTAAAGCACATATATGTCAAAAACAAATAAATAGAATGTTCATACTATAAAAAAAAAACAATGACGTATAATAATTAACCAAAATTTTACAAAAAAGAAAAAGTTGTTTATACGAGACTATGCCATCAATGCCTCATCATCAAATGTTTCTGTAAGGATCGAAATTCTTACGGTCTTATATGTCTTATTTGCTTAGCCATCCTAGTTTTAAACATTTGTTTTTTAATAAGTGAATCATGTAATTCTTTTTGAGAAATAATGTTATTCTTAAACCTTAATAATTTTAAATGCATGTATACTATCAATTTTACCCCCAAACCCAAAGTCTTTGACTGCGACTCTACCTGAAGCAGGGTAGTAAAAACTATGGAGACCGCAGTCGTAAGATCATATCACTCTCACTTTGTTTTTCTGTACATCATCTTACTTCCTATGTCCTACAATAAGCACGGTCGATACCTAAGGCACAACATGTTTTTATGTCTTGTAATATGATTTGGCTAATGGTTTTGCCACACAGCGGGCGGGCCGGCTCGCGAGCGTGATGTTTTTATAAAATATATCGCGTCGACGCGAGTCGAGTGCGAGCTGTGCGCGATCTCGTCTGTAGTAAAAGCGTGCTAGCGTCCAGGCCCGCCCGCTCTGGGGCGCAACAATAAATGTTTTGCGATCTGCCACCTTTTTTTTTTTTTTTGACGGGGGGAAATGCATTTACGCACTACCCTTACCTATTGTATTAGTGAGACCGAGGTCCCCCAATACAATAGGTAAGGGGGCACGCAGTGACGAGTTCCGTGCCAGTGTGGGACTCACCCGGGCGTGAAGCGCCCGGAAATACCCACTACAACCCCCCGGGGACGTCCGCTGCATTTGGGATGGGGGCGACACGCATACTTCCTTCCGGACACTCAAACTATCTATCTATCAAGGTACAAATTTAACCAATGAGGTTAAAGAAAAAAAAAATAATTTTATGAAAGAATAAAAAAAAACAAAACAAATCACTGCATACTCCACTTCACGAGTCCTAATTACAATGACATTGAATTTTTCGCAGTCTGTTTACATAGAGGTAACTTCGTTTCAATGTCAACCCGTTAGTATTTCATAACGTTGTGTCATTTATCTAAATTGATTTTCACAAAAGGTTACTGCTATATTATATAATGCACTTTTCATTTCAGTTAGCGTCTCATAGTTAACACTAAGCGGTGAATATGTCTGACATTGTTGTCGTTTAAGCACCTCTGATTTCCATTTCCAAGGTTCTAAAATAGTCTTTGGTTCTGAATAAATGAAATTTGTTTGTTTCATCTATCATCTTTAACAGTTATAATATAGTAAAAAGTAGTCCATAAACGTAATAGCGTGCACGATGAAATTCGATTTTTTTTTTTTTTTTTTTTTTATTATTTAAATTAAACTATCTGCAGACTCTGGGTCCGCACCTTTTTTTAGATTGGAGATTTTTAATCGACTTGCGTCGGAAAAAATTGCCTATAATAGCAATTCAAGCAGCTATGCAGTTAGTAATCTTCTTTTGCATATGTGAGCTTAAATCTACTTCTATTAATTTTTTTTATATCTATATATTCAATTATTTTGTAAACACTTATTTTGTTATTATTAATTACATAATTTTTAATTACTTTTTTTTTTTTATTAACGGTCGTAACAAGCCAAGCAGAACTAGGTCCGTGTCCGCATAATTACCTCATAGTTTGGGTTTGGGCAATTATTGCTTGTATGACCTTTTGGTCTCCATGTTTTATGGCCATCTTGAAATTATAATCCGCTATGTCCTTCGCCGGTGCGCTCACCGCTCGGTGGATGAAGCGGCCTATTGCGTCGTCGGCCACGTCGGTATAATAGACACAGGTCTCCGTGTGCCTCGAGATGGCCACAACAGCGTGGGATACACTATCGTGGACCTGTAGCTTTCTCCCCTTGGTCTGGAGAATCACCACCATTTTGAATGTCAACCCCTGCGACTCGTGGATCGTCAGGACTCGCGACCCCTCCCCTGTTCCGTAGCCCTTGTTTATAAGGGCTTTCTTCTCTACCTGAGTATGTACTAGGTAGAGAGTATCGGTGGAGTGTGGGGGTATCTGCGTTCCCGAGTAACCCCCGAGTCTCAGGGACCTCACTATCGGTTTGGATGAGTATATACCGTCATAGATCTCGCTGAATGCATAGGCCACGTCCATCGGGTTCCTGTGAGTGCAGGGAAGTTGTTTTGTGATACCGGCGACTGCAGTTGGTCGGCAGTAAGACATCTCGAAAAGGTTCTCTCGGTCGATGTAGGGCAGCTGATTGAAGTCCCCAATGAGGAGGATTTCGTTTGCTCCCGCCAGCCGGGCGGCGGTCAGGATAGCCCCGAAATGATTCATAAGAGCCTCGTCCACGATTAATCGCGGACGTTTCTCGGACTCTTTAAAACCATTTACGAGGATCGAGGCCATGGTGCGCGCTCTCTTTTCGGCCTTGCTGCCGTGCGTCTGCACCAGTTTTTTTCCTGTAGATCTTTACCCGCCTCGGTTGTGGTGGTCGCGACTGCGTCTCTCTCCACATCAAAGTTTTTCACCAGCCACGTTGTCTTCCCACAGCCTGGGACCCCATTGGTCCACTCAATCGTGGGTATTGCTTCGGTGCATTCCACTGCCGTAGTGTTGAGGACCCTCGATACGGTTTCCACCTTTTCGATGATCCTCTCATCCAGCATGATCTTAGTGCACCGGGCCACCACGACGATGGGGTCAACCAAAGGTGTCCTGAACCTGAGCTGGGGGCTAGGCTCCTGCGACTCCTCCTCCTCCCTGAGCACGAAACCGCTGAAATTCGATTTTGACACCTATCACTTGGACAAGACTAGTGATGGGTTATTAGTGCAAAATAAGCAAATTTACTAAATAAGCAAATTTTTTATTTTTGAAGCGCTCTACACTAAAAAAAATTATTTTTATTTTTGGTAGGTTATACAAACAATATTTGTTTACATCTAAATAGTTCTCGGAAACCGTTTTACAGATTTAGAACATACTGTAGTTTTTGTGTACCTTTGAGTAATTGGTTATAATGGTCATTTATAAAATTACTCTAAATCTTTCTTAATGAGTGTAGAAAACGTTCATTATTTAGTAGTAATCATTTCGACTCGAACATTTTCTTCTTCTTCTTGTGTTTTTTAATGGCTCTGCACGGCTTGTGTCTTAGCCAGTGTCAAGAAAATTTTTCCTTGTGTCAATTTATGGCGTGTCCGTCAAGTTCGAAGGTTTCCCGCGCATTAATATAATAATATTTTAGATGTGGCAACACAAAAGTGTATGAAGCGCCACCGCCAGAGGCCACCCACTTAAACACCATTTTTTACTTGATGCACTTTAGCATGTCGGTAACACGAATTTGTAAGTATTTCCCCAAGCGAAAATCGGCCAACGCGACTAACAGTGGTGGAACTATACTATCTGAGGCCCGAGGCAATTTAATTGAATCGGTAAAAATAAAAATGTAAAAATCGTCATGTTGTTATTTAATTTTAATAAATCACTAAAGAGAGCACTAACCTGGCGTTTACGACAGCTTTCCATTGTTTTCCTATTGTCTCATTTTTATGGGTAATCGACATATTATGTAAATCTTGCTTAGGTAATAACCATTCAGCACGCCCCTACGACCCTACGACATGCATCAAAAAAAAACAAATCCTTGCATCAACTCCCGCTGGAGACCACATAACGGCCCCTTATCTAAGTAAATTACAAACTTATATATCTTTAGACATATTACAATATCTATGGTTTTCTTTAATAATTCTCGGTAATTATTAACGAACAAATAAATATATTTTATCTTATGTAAGGAAAGGAGTATGGGTTATACATAAGTTCTTAATTATTCCAAACAAACAAAGATCAATGACCGTGTTAAATTTTTTTTTTTTCTCAGTTCGATAATTTCAAATATATCTCAATAACATAACAAAACTAGATATTCACGTTTTATTATTATCTAATATTAAAGTAATACACATATTTAACGTGGACTGATAATGAAATCGGAGATCACTGACATAAAAAAACTGCTATGTATTTAGATACGGGAACGAGTTTACTGAATATATTAATAGGTTATAGACATTATACAATAACGAATAATAATTTTTATTGGTAGGTATTCGATATATATCTGCTTAAAAATATAATACCATAAATGACTCAAACTAATCCGTACCGCCTCAGAATTATGATAAATGTTGTGGTAATTGGCTGAATTAAAATTTGTTATTCTCACAGTGTGCAAGGAAAGTTCTCGAGTCCAAGACGAACAAAAAAAGCTCATCGTAATCCGTTCTCGCGATATTATCATAGAAATAAATACATACAAAATATAACATAACATTAGTGAACAGAATACAAAAGAAAAAATTATAGGTTCTGTAAAACTACAGACGAAACGCTATATCACATCTTATTTGAATAAGATCCATTAATACCCATAAGTAACCGAATTCTGAGTAAGCACACTTTGCTTCTATAGGAGGTACAAACGCTCACAGCTGAAGCGATTTTACAGTATATTCAGGCCTAGGTCTAAGCATGTTTGTGACGTCTTGGCCACTGGAGCACTCGCGGTGCATGCTTAGCGATCCCGTGTTTGCTCCAATTATGTGGCGGGAGGTACCGGGGGTTTAGTGGGTAGTGACCAACGGCGCTTATCGCTGCGAGTCCCACACTAATCTTTTTTTTTTTTTTTTTTTTTTTTTTTTTTTTTTTTTTTTTTTTTTTTTTTTTTTTTTTTTTTTTTTTTTTTTTTTTTTTTTTTTTTTTTTTTTTTTTTGACGGGGGGAAATGCATTTACGCACTACCCTTATCTATTGTATTTAGTTGTTGATGTACCTACTAATAGTCACCGCAAAAAGTCGTATCATAATTTAATTAAAAAAACCTGATCTTTAATACACTTTTGCAGAAGTGACAGAGTTAGAGCGGATGTGTGATGTGATGATCTTGAAAAAATGTTTACTTATGTAGTTCATTCTTTTCAGAAAACTATTATTCGTCACGGTGTGTTTACACGCGACATGGTCAGCGCCCCAGGAGGATAGGAAAAGCGAAATAACTTACTTTAAAATACAACCCGTCATCAAAGATAACTTTGAAGTTACTCGTAAATCGAGCGACAAAGAACAAATTATAACAGAAAATCCACCGTTAATATCAACAGTCGATAATGTTAACATGAATGCCAGTTTAAATCAATCTAATATACCAGAAACAGAAGTTCTATCTGAACCGATATCAGATGTAATTAATGATACAAAAACTGATAAACGATCTGTTTATATAAACGACTCTTTCTTTAAATGTAATAGAAGCAAGTAAAAATCGATCAGAGGAGAATAAAGAAATCGAGCCTTTGGACAACGCTGGTGAGAATCAGAATGATGAGAACGAAGAAGATAATATCCCATCAGAAACAAAATCCGAAAGAGAAGCAAGAGATTTCGAAGATCAAACGACTTCGAGTTATGAAACATTGAATTTAAATGCAACGGAAAAGTTTGAAGAGATTGCTGAAGATACAAGAACGTCTCCGAAGTTGAGTTATTTTAAGAAATTCGGAGGGGCTTCGTATAATAAGAATTATATCGATAATTCGAGTAAGAGAAAGTTCAGATCGCGATGTAGGTGCGAGAAGATATGGAACTGCCCTAAACTGCAGGTCACAGTGCCGAGGTGTCCTGAAGAACAATTTATGTGTTGCTTTTAAATTCATTAAAATTTACCTAACATGAAACTATTAACTATTGCATAGATTTATATCCGGAGATATATAATTGGGGGCTTTAAATACGAATTTCTTAGTCTAAAGAAGTGGTCGTCACAATTTTCTGGTTTTTAGGAGTTGCCAAACGCCAGTCTCTCTCTTTTTTGTATGGGAATAACAACTTATGAAGTCATTTCTTTACAACCTAATTCATTAACTATTGATTGCAAAGCAATTCAAATCTATTTTGCAGTTAATTGAAAATGATCAGAATTTATGAGCTAAAATGAAGTGTTTTTATTGAAGTTATGGTCTGGAATTATTGATTCATGGTGTCAACAACCTAATTCCATAATATTTTAGTAGCAACGTACGTAACATAGCGAGAATAAATGTGAATACATAATGTAAATTGAAAAAAGATAAAAATATTTATCGTCTTACCATATACAAAAATTAGGTATGTATCTGGGTATTTTACTACGTAGATTCAAATACATTCGTTTGAAACGAATATTTAATTCATAATTTGTCTAATCAATTTGTTAAGACCTTACCTTATTAAACAAACTGGGTAATAATATCAACCAAAAAGCAGAAAAGGGCGGGAAAAAAAAAAAAGAGCGGGCCGTTCATTAACTTCATAGTCTGTAAACTGTGTTTTGTTTCATTGTCTACCAAAATGTCTGCTAAGGGCCGATTTTCTGATCCGTAATCAAAGTTACTATATCCATCTGTCAATTTTACTATTACTAATACACAAAGCAATGGTTATAATAGCAATTCGTTTTTTGATGACAAAATCTACTATGGTTAAAATTTGCTAAAATTAATGGTATGATAGAATACTTTTGATTTCGGTTTTTTTTTGTATGCTCATTCCGGCTAAAAAGTGTCAGGGACCCATGACTCGAGATGTTAAACAAACATTACAGAAAGCAAAGGGTCGAGCTACTCTCGAACATCTGTTTCCATTATATTTATTATCTAATATTTATTATATAATGTCATCAATCAATCAATGAAACGCATTGTGATTATAACCATTGGTTTGTGTAATAGTAATAGTAAACTTGACAAATGGATATAGTAACTTTGACTATAGATCAAAAAATCGACCCTTAGTCTACAAAGTAGTATAGTCCAATATGTAATTAAGTTTAAGCATTTTATTAATAACTTTATGGTATCTATATTCAATTATTGTAAATACCCACCGATTTGAGGTTATTTTTTTTTTTAATGTAAATGTATTTAGCAAGACAATGATTTTTGTAGGTAGGTATAAAATTTGCATTGGTAAAATTTGTGATTATTAAATTTTATATACAACGTAAAAACTTGTTTCTCTTAAGAAATTTAAAGAATGTTTAATATTTATTTAAAGAATTTTCAAACTGAATTGTCTGTATGAATATTTAATAAAGTTAAATTAATGGTTAGTCATGTAAATAAAAATAGTATATCTATATATTTCTCTATTGTTTATTAATATTAATGATAGCAATACCATATTGTCAACAATTTTTTTTTTATGTGAGATGTAATAATACCTTACTCCAAATCAAATCATGGCGGATCACGTTTACCGCCATAATAAATATTTTATGTAGGTATTTAGAAGTAGGTACTACTGTGGAATAAATCAGAATGTAATTCTATTTTCAGATAAATTGGACACACTATGCTTAAGGAAAAAACAAGTTTACTGTAATATAAACAGATTTAATTAATAAATAACATTGAGAATATTAATTAGTAATCTATTGTTTACGACGAATAAAACTATTATTTATGTTAAATATATAGAATATACATAAATTGTATCGTTTTAATTTAATTTATCAGTTTGAAAAAAGTTGCAAGTGGATAAGGTTAATTCTTATACTAACAGCCTAAGCTTTCTGTGCCAAAAATATGATGATGAAATGTTAATCATCTGATAGGACATTTTCCATTACTCGCCTACTTAGTTAGGCTAGCAACAACTTTGTAAATTTATCGCCAAGCACCAATAGGTGTGTTTCAACAACATCACTTAAGGCATTATCTTTACCTAAACTTACTTTCCTTTCGTAAAGCACTTAGAAATTTAACATCAGGGGAGATTGTAGTCAAAGAGCAGTCCCTTTACAATATATTTAAAAAAAATTTTTTTTAATGTGACTGTGACATTTTAAACGTCATTGTTTTTAGTGCCTAAGTACATAAAAAATAACATTGTTCTGTAAGTCACTAAATTGTTAATTTCCTTCGAAACTAAATGGTTTTTGTGTAAGTAAATAAATGTAAATTCAATTAAAAAATACTTTATTCAATTTAGGACCTGATAAGGCGCCTTATGAACGTCAAAATACTGCCACCGGTTCGGAAAAATAATCCAGTCATCGAGAAGAACCAGCAAGAATCTCGATCTGGGTTTATTTCTGCGTGTTTTTTTGCAAATTTACAATTGACAGGCACAAGGTTATAAGTAGATGAACAGAGAAAGCTGTCACTTCCAGAGATCACCATCGTTCACATAATGATCCACCCTATAATAACCTTTACAAATCAAAACCTGTTTAAACTTGTTGTCCGGTAAATCGGTAATGTGCTTATGGGATTTTATTGTAAAACCTAACACTATTACCTAGAAAACTCTTATTAGTTTTGCTAAGCCTGAAACATTTTTTTTTATACTAGCTCGGCAAAGTGACGGCATTGTGCCTGATGATAAGCATCAATACAATCCAGAAACAGTGGCGACTGGCGAAAGATCGGTTCTCCAACGCTAGTCGTCCTTATCATGCCGGCCTGTACAGATATCTCTTCACGCTACGCTGGAAGGACGTGATGTTATAGAAAGGAGGGAATATATCAGCCGAAAGACTGTTCCACATTACGGCAAAATGACGATTCGAAATGTTTACTTCGTGCCTGGATGGAAATTACTATAAAGCTGTGGCTCCTAATGACATTTGACCGAGAGTTGGCCGACAGGGTCATTTATAAAACGTTGCAGAAAAAATAAATATTAAAATGTAAATAAATTAATTTCTAGAATGATTTGAATATTCATTACGCTCTCCCGTGAACCTCGGTTTTTTTAGACATGTCACTTTGTACGTAGGGACCGTCGACACGTATGTGTCTTATTTGTACAATAATTAAAAATGCTACCCAAAGATACTATTCCACGAGGACAAAGTCGCGGGTACAGCTAATATATTTAAATAAAGATTAAATGCTGTTTTGTTTATACATAACTTGAAAATGACTTAATAATTACCTTGGAAATTTTACTACGAGTTAATTTACAGTACTTCTTATGGGTCATTTATTATGTGAGAGTTCCCAGGGTGAGGAGAGGTTAAGAAAACCTATACATGTCCTTATCTTGGGGGGAGGGGGTTAACACCCATTCTTAAGTAATATTTTACTAGCCAAAATTTATTGGAACGAAGTTCCTTACGGCAGGCTTGGAGGAGATAGGGATTTTGCTGCGCGACAGAACTGAAAAAAATATGACAGTAAAACCGTAAGAAAAAGTCCGTGGAATGAAACCGTTAAATGAGACGTGCGCAGGCGCGACACTCGTATACACAAGCGAGTAGTGTATAATACCTTTCTCTTTCTTTCTTTTCGTTTTTGCAAATTGTGTCGATTTTACATTAGCCGAAGGAACTTCGTTCCTACGTAGTGTCCCACGACACCACATCTTTTTATTATTAAAAATCTATTTATATTTCGAATACTGAATGAATTTCTTCATATACATTTTAAATG
This sequence comes from Samia ricini, assembly GCA_014132275.2. Lineage (NCBI taxonomy): Eukaryota > Metazoa > Arthropoda > Insecta > Lepidoptera > Saturniidae > Samia > Samia ricini. Next base: position 29,269,029 of record AP028168.1, read on the forward strand.
TCATGAATAATAATCATTATCATTATATTAAATTCTTTCCGTGTATTAATTTTAATTTAACCATTTGGAAAATAAAAAATGGTTCTTTTATTTTCTTGGATCTTACATAAGAAGAGAAAAGGGCGGTTGATAAATCTTATGTACCGTAACATGGGGAAGGGGTGTGGGGTATAAATTCGTAAAAATCATACTTAATGAATGGCCCCTTATGATGATTTTATATAAGCACACAATCAAAAGCATTACAAAGAAAATTTATTATAATTTTGACAGAATAACATATGACGGATCTTTATAGAAATAAAAATAGAAATTAGATATGATATTTTATTTTCTCAAATAGCAACATTTAACATAATTCACATAAAAATAATACAGACGGTTACTCTTTACACAATGCAAAAAAATCTTAATTAAATTCAACAAAATAAATCGACCGCACGTGAAATCAGATTATTTTTAAATTTACAAAAGAAAACAATCGACGATCCTGCATAACCATTTGACGACTCAAGGATGAAAATCTTTATAAACATACATATTAGAAATTAGAATTATTATGTTTTTTGTTTTTCAATAACTCTTAAATGATTTGACTTTGGTATAAAGGTACCTTCCTATCTACATTATGTCAAGAGAATTAATTAATACCTTTTATATCTCTTGTAATGTAATGGGGGCTCAACAAGCGACTTGTAATAAAAACTGTCCTAGTAAGTTTAGATTCACGTACATCAGGTGTTTATTGTACATTTACCGTACTTTTAACATCAAATTAAAGCGCCTTTCAAGTGAAGTTTGCTGAGGTGTAATTTAAAAAAAAAATCCTAAAATAAATAATAACACTTTATTTATCCTTAACGTTGTATTGCGCTGTCTCTACTTATAATTATAGAATACAATTTTAAAAATAAAAACATAATAAAATATTCGAGTTTTCTTTCAAAGATAAATGCTAAGAAATAATACATTTAATTTATTATTTTCCCGCTACATACATAAATCTTTATATGAATTGATATATTAATTACAGTTCACTCCAAGTGACTTGAAATGGCGCGCGGACTACGGAGAGGTCTGTCTTTTTTTTAGTTTTACACTTTTCAGACTAGGAACGTTCCAACATCAATCTCTCCTGAGGTTTTAGTTCAATATTATAAACACGTGAAACTTATTGTCTCTCAAATTACGTTGCTTAAGTAAGCTTAAGTAGTAACTTAAGTAGGTTTGCTTCAGACTTGGAATTTATAGCTGCCACTAAGTCAGGATGTTTTCGAACTCATGTTAGTATATATACATATATAATTTACCCAAATTTAACTCTACAACGTATTACGTGTTTAAAACAAAGAACCGGTGATATTATTAAAAGGACTAACTGGAAAATAACCGTTCGACAGTAAATAATAATTTCATTATTAGATACATTAATCTTTACGTAGCGATGGTAATGAATGTAGCGAACATGTTTTTTTTTAATTTTTATATATAAAAAAATTAATTACACTCGCCTACGTCTATATAGAAAAATCTAGAAATATTCTTGAGCAGAATTATTATAGCCATACACATATAATATCATAGACATCAAATGCTATTTCTTATATTTCTATAATATCCAAGATTTATGAAGACATTGGCATTACGTTCTTATCATTCATTTCTCTCGGTTAGTTAGGGAGCGTTCAAGTATTGAGTAACGCAAATATTGAAGATTTTTGACCAAAAAAAAATCACTATCCTGTAAAGCAAGCAAGAAATCTTGTAAGGTACAAAAAGCTTTCAAGTGGTCGTTGCATTCGAAATTGTCGAGGAAAAAAAAATGTTTTAAAAAATGCGTGAGAAATAAAATCTCTAAGCGATCGTTCTGTAGGGTTAATACAATGTTACGCAACGCGTAATTCAAACCCCCCCCCCCCTAAATTCGTTACGTATTACTTGAACGCTTCCTTACAGACTTATATTTATACTAGTTGTGACATGTTTTGATTCGTCCTAACATGTCTCGACCAGTTCTAGTTCGACCAGTTCGACTGGTCTAGAAATAAAAGAGTAAATTGTCTCCCTGTTAGATTGAATAAGGATTTATCGAACACATATAATTGGGCACGCGAAGCCAATGTCCAGCAGTGAACTAACAAAGACTGAGAATGGACATTATCAAGGAGACATTGATAAAATGTTTTATTTTTCAACTTTAAAATCTATAACCAAAAACGATGAGATAAACCTAAAAAAAAAAATAAACCAAAACATTAAATCCTCCTTTTAGTTATATCATTGACTTGTTCAGAAATTAATATTATGATAACACATATTACAGAGATAGTTATAAAAAATATATATTGGGTTATTTTTAAACATATTTTGAATTAAGAGATTTCAAAAAAATCAAATGACCACTTATCACTAAAGGCAGTATCCATAAGAAAGGTAATTAGATATTTCATGTTCTGTAGGCATCTCTGCCTGCACTTCCTATTGATAGATAGTCGTGATTATACTAAAAGATTCGACATTCGATAAGCATATAGAATACATATCGTCTTTTTCACCCGCTGGTTCAGAGTTTGTTACAAAATTACTTCTTATTTTATCACAAACAAACGAACAAACGAAATATCATGTGGTTCAGGATGGCAAACATACTAAGCCTAGAGGTTCTCAGGTACACACCTATTTCTATTAGGAAAAGATTTTCGAAATTAAAGATGGCAGCTACACCCAGGCGAGCATTAATAGAAAATGCCTGACCACCATGATATGGTTTCCTCACGACGTTTTCCTTCACCGATAGCTCAGGTTGGTTTTAAGAGTTGATTAGGTCGGCTCGAACCCGCGTCCATTGACGCGGAATCCGACCGCACTACCCACTGCGCTATCATCGCTGTTATTTACAAAGACGACCGGTTTCCTTTTGACGATTCTGTTTTTCCCTATTGCCATTTGCCAAATGAGTGACATTTATTATCACATTTATAGAATCTATATATATTTTTTTTATTAGCAACATTACGATTGCACAAAATGGCTGGATTTTTAATTTAAACATTTTATTCAAAACCACGAAGTAGATCATGCCACCTATTGGATCCTACATGATTTTATAGCAAAAAAATAATCTACATGTTATTTTGTCATTTTAAAACGAATACGATATTCATAAAAGGTTCCTTCGTAAAATGTTTACCGTATTATGTTATTTTTGTAACCTTAAATTATAATAAAAAGATACTTTTAAAAAACTTTCTTCCATTAAAGTACCTTATTATTACGCGTGTCTAAATATAGAACTCAATGGTTAGTTAAATAATAAAAAAATGTCATGTTTTGGCAATTATATAATTTTCTTCAATGTTATTGTTACCATGGTTTCCATCAAACATATGGGTATCGTAATTAAAACAATATGAATTCAAACAACAAGAACTATTCACTGATCAGGTTTATTTAAACGATTATTCGATATATCGATATACATGTGCGTAATCAATTGTGCACATCCCTAAAATGGCAACTTGATTAAAATGACAGCTGTCGTCTAGTCCATTACCCGCGTGTATTTTTTCGCAACATAACCCACTAATGCCTAAATGAATAATGTTGTCCTTTAGTCGATTTAACCACAGATAACAATAAATCGATTTTGCAAATGTAAAAAAAAATCGATTTAATTTGTCTTTAACGTTATTATTTTGCAATTTTTATAAGTCACAGTGTGCTCGAACTCGTTTTTACATTATACCCCAGAATAATCATTGTATATAATTATTTGTATTATATAAATTCGATAAGAAACATTCTTGACGCGTTCATCTGACAGCTGTCATTCTGTCAATCAAGTTATATTTTAAAGTACTGTAATTAGGTATTTTACGATGCGTTTCAAATAAGAACGTGCATGGACCTGCGCCATATTGTGATGTCATAGATAACGAAAAAAAAATATATAGGTGTGTATGGTTCATTGACCCCTTGATCACTAACCTGACGTTTACGCCAACTTACCATTGTTTTCCTATTGTATTTCTATTGTTTCATTTTTATGGGTATTTGACAAAACAACGCATATTAATATGTCAATTAACCATAAAAATGAGACAATAGGAAAACAATGGAAAGCTGGCGTAAACGCCAGGTTAGTGCTCAAGGGGTTATTAATATTCTTAATAATTATGCAAAAAGTTCATTAAAAAATTTAAACTATACAATTATTTTTGTTGCTCTCCATAGTTTTTTTTATCGAGCTTTGACAGATCAAGGTCATTGACGCGCACATTTTTATTTGAAATGCACAGTTATAAAATCAAATAGGAGCACAACGAATCCAGGAACGAATGAAGAACGATCAGCTGATGCCGTCTCTGACGTCATAATACCCTTACGATCCTACAGTTTTTATAAAACGTTTACACTAATTAATATACGAGTATATAGAGAGAGTATATAAGGTCGTATGTATGTATATTGAATATTGGAAGATATCGAACTTATTCCGGAGAGTATATGAAGGAGTAGTTTTTGTCCCGACCGCAGTACTTCTGTAATGAGATAACTTTTATTTTAACACCCTTTTTCACAACAAAAGAGAGTTTTTGGACGTGTCAGAAGTGAAGCGTCTTTGCCAATCTTTACTTTAAATTTATAACGACAAATTCTTACTAAGGGATAGATTTCAGTGACAGAGAAAAAAAGGATGTATGCCCATTTTCTAAAATAAAATCATAATCTAAAATTCAATATATTTTATAGGTATAGGCATTGTAAATACAATGAATTATTCATGTGGGTGAAGCAACGGGGTATGGCTATACTATATATACTAGAACTGTTTCTTTTTTTTCCGGACAGGCCAGGTAGGTTAGGTTCCTTCCATTCAAACGAAAGACGTCCACTGCTGGACATAGGTCTCCCCAAAGATCCCCACGACGACCGGTCTTGCGCCACCCGCATCCAGCCGATTCCCGCGGACCTTCACTTGTCGTCGGTCCACCTTGTGGGGGGCGCACACCAACGCTACGTCTTCCGTGGCAGCCATTCTAGAACCCGCTGGTCCAATCGGGCATCGGTTATACGAGCATTGCCCCCAGCCCACTCCCACTTCAGTTTGACAATTCTTTGGGCAATATCGGTTACTTTGGTTCGTCTCCGGATCTCCTCATTTCTGATGCTATCACGAAGGGCAACTCCGTGCATAGCCCTTTGGGTAACTTTGAGCTTTCTAGTTACGCCCTTTGTAAGCGACCGAGGGGTAGGATAGTTTATATGTGTATAAATATAAACGCAGAGAGAAATATATCAACTTTCGAATTTTGCGCTCATATTTAGATGGCCTAGAATGCGCACATACTAAATAGTTTAATTTGTCGACGTTTCATTATATCACTAATGACCATGAACAGACGAGGGTAGTTTCAGATAATTATCGCGTTGACGGAGACACCGCAATCCGTCAGTCGTCTCGGGACCACGGCCTCTGCAACTACCAGGTCGAAACATAGAGAAATTAAACTGCAAATAAGTGGGCGTACGGGCGTGGTCATATTTAAAAACGAGAGTTAGGCACAGCGGATAATGAACTAGGCCCAATCGAAAAAGGTGAAACGGTACGGCTTAAAGAGAGTTAATATGACGTAATAATAGCTGGGAAAGGATGACATCAAAAGGTACAAAAGGAGGAAGAATTGGAGGAGGTCTATACACCTGTAAAGGGTCTTAATTTTAGCACTATTTTTCGTTTAGTTTACTTTAGTGAGACCGAAGTCCCCCAATACAATAGGTAAGGGGGCACGGAGTGACGAGCTCCGTGCCAGTGTGGGACTCGCCCGGGCGTGAAGCGCCCGGAAATACCCATTAAAAGCACCCGGAAATACCCACTAAAAGCGCCCGGAAATACCCACTAAACCGGAAATACCCACTAACCCGGAAACACCCACTAAACCGGAAATACCCACTAAACCGGAAATACCCACTAAAACTATTTTTCGTTACCTGATGGTCAGTGACGAGGTATAGCGGCAGCGACTCGGCACAGAACTCGCACGGGATCACCGGCCCCTCCTGCGGCGAGTCCCCGCCCGAGCGGCCGCGGGCGCTGGCGTTGGCGTTGCGTACGGGCGAACCCGACGGGGACTCCCCGGCACGGTACTGCGTCAGATCCGGTCTACATCCAGTCTGCAAACACATTTTACTTATGATTATACTTAAGTTACGTTTAATCATCGATCAATTGAATTAAAATAACTAGCTTACAAATTAAATAGGTAACCATCGGGTTTTAATATCACCAAAAAACGATAATTTAAAACATGAAAAACAGTTTAGTATTAACACAACAACTTGCAGAACTGTAGATCTTTGTCATTAGGGCGTAAGCAATTATATTTTTTTCTTCTATATAATATCATTGGCCGTAACATTTTACACTTTTGTCATTCAAACACACATACATCTTTGTCATTTTCATCAGAGGTGATGTAGGTGTTGGGGCGGGGGGGGGGAGAGGGGGAGGCGACGCGGTTCTTGCGAAAGCCTTCCCGTATCGCCCCCATCCCAAATGCGGAGGACTGCCCCGGGGGGTTTAGTGTCCCACACTGGCACGGAGTCGTCCCTCCGCGCCCCCTTACCCATTGCATTGGAGGACTCCGGTCTCACTAATGCAATAGGTAAGGGTAGTGCGTAAATGCATTCCTCTCGTCAAAAAATAAAAAAAAAGATGTAGGGGCTTGTTTTATAAACCAATAAATCATTCTTATCCTTTGAAAGTGAGCAGGAAGTTTGATATACGATAGGTCCGGTTTAGCAGAAGCCGAGTGAGTTCACACAGCCGTATACGTGTACTACGCATTTTGAATAAGACCGTATAAGATAAATTAAGATAATAAATAATTAAATAGATAAATTTGTTCGTGAGCACTAGTCGGTGCGCATGTGTGCGTGAGAGCGCCGTTTCGTTTCGTTTCTACGTAGTTTCCATACTGTTCTGTATATTTATACTGTGGTTTTTGAGTGACTTACAGTTAAATCATTGTTATTACGGTAATATTTAGCTTCACTTGCAGTTTGTAGTTTGCGTTATTGAAACCGAGTGAAGTGAATTTAAAAAAAAAACTAGGCAGTCACGGGATCTGCTGACAGAAGCAAAACTCAAAATTCTGGAACAATTGCTCTCTTAATATTTAAATTACATAATTTGTTAATTGAAATTATTACGACGACCTAACATTAGTTTGATTTTTAAATCTATTAGCGAGCAATAATTATGTGAAATTTCTTACAGTTTATACATAATCAAAACATAACTAGCTAGCACTTAAGCGCCATATTATATTTGATATCTTGTAGCATGTTGATGGCTGACGTCATAGTATTATTAACGCGAATCTATAAATGTTACCCCCACTGAGAATGGCTTAACACCGTTAAAGAAGTGATCACTTCAATAATTACACCGAGCGTGAATTCTGAGATTTCACAAAAACTCCCTTGGAAGGCACAACAAAGGACTGCAATTTTGTTGGAGCTATAAAGATCAGTGATTGGAAACCAGGTATTTGCAAGTCTTTCCCTCCCTCGATACTACAGAAACGATTAGCCTAAATTACCTGATGCTGCACCAGATCGTCCATCGGTACTGGGGCTCCGCAGAACTCGCAGGGCAGTTCCACTTCATCATCAACGTCCTCATCTTCAGAGACGTCCATCGCGATACTCGGAGACAATCTTGCAACCTCACTGTAAATATAAATTGATGTTTAAATGGTGGTACTTCATACGTTTTTGTGTTGCCACATCTAAAACATATTCTCATACCCAAATAAAATGTTCTAGTCGAAACTGTTACTGAAATCACGAAGACTCAAACATGCTCATAACTGTAGACGGTGTATTATAAATTTTACTATAAAAAAGGATTACAACAAACAACTAAAAGACACACCAAAAAGTACAGTCAAGTCATGCACGGTCAGTCAAACTAGTCAAACGGAAAAGGATTTAAAACTAAATAAAAATTGTACCATGTAAGCTGCCAATGATAATAAATAATAGTAAGGAATACATAAGTTTACATATTTGGGGAAAATTGAATTCGAAATTGGGGAGTTTTTTCGCCTACTATGGGGAAATTCTAAATCTTCATTTGGATATAAATACTGTCATTAGTTCATATTTTATCACACGTCAATGTATACTTGACGCTGTGTATTATTTAGCGTCCATTAGTAACTTCTATACGACTACTCCAGCCCTGGGGTCAAGTTAAATCGCTACAGAAACTTAGGGGTCCTTCAATAGCCCCCTTACCTATTGTTGCCCCCTTACCTATTGCATTGGGAGACTCCGGTCTCACTAATGCAATAGGTAAGGGTAGTGCGTAAAAACATTTCCCCCCGTAAAAAAAAAAGGGGTCCTTCAATAATTACTTAAGCTAGATTTTACTCCCTCTTGGCCAACCCATCCCCCTTGTTAGCAAAAGTAAATAAAATTAACCCACCCTGCTCACGATTTTTGTTCTCAGTTGCTATTTCAATTTTTTTTAGCCACAATAATATCAAATTCCCGACTAAATGTGGGGGGTGTTCTTTCATCTATCAGAGAGATTTAGCCAAAGAACAGTTTGTGCAATGCCTCTTATTTCCCGGTTAATACGGGCTCTTCTATGATGGCCTTCTTGCCTAAGGCGTCGAATGTGTAAATAAATATTGCTTAATGTAATCACGATCCGAACCCCCCCCCCCCCCCCCCCCCCCCCCCCCTTTATATCAACCACACCCTTACTTCAACAACCCCTTAAGGAAAAAACCAAAAACTAGGCAAAAATCACACAAGAGGACGCGTCAGCACTTAACGGTTTCGTTCACAACTTACTTATTTAAGTTATTGAAAGCCGATCCGGAGTTCATATTGTAAGGCGCTGTCACCTGGAATAGAATACAAATCTATAGAGTTGTATGGTAGCTTTTAACTTAAGAATTTCTCTCTCTTCAAGAATACTTATTTTTAATTGTTCTGTTTCAAAGAGTATGTATGGTCAGCAGCATATACTGACAATGAAACATTTAAACATTCTGAAATACAGAGTATTAAAATTTAATTTAACCTCCCCTCCCCCACTCTTGTAAATAGTAAGAACGATATCTTGGCAATCATCCTTTTGGAAAAATATAATGAAAAGTAAAAAAGTAAAGACTGCTAACCTCACCCAAACGACTTAAAGAGGATATCCTAACGGCCTTTATTCCGTACAAAACGTAGTCCCCTGTTTCCTCCTTGGATAATAGCATTATGGTAAATATTTTTATACCAAAAATATATATATTCTCCACCGCCATGAGTTTTTTTCATAAATTACAACTAGTAGAAACTAGAAGCCTTTGAAAATGAAAAAATGCTCGATTTTTACCGTCATTTTTCAGACGTTCGTCAAACAAATTTGATGGATATAATTATAAAAAAATAAACAGAACGTACAGACATAACCAAAGTCTTTATTATTCTAAAACTGAAAGAAAATGAAAAATCGGTTGTTTTGGGGAGGAAACAGGATACTACGAAGTGCTGTTTTTCTCTATAATTCATAGTTAAATGAACCCGAGCTGCAGTTGTCTCTTTCGCTTTCATTGCGGCGCAACGCGATAGCAATAGTTTTCTGAAATACCTCATTTTCTGCCGCGTATCCTCTTTATACTTAAATAACCTCATAACAATTTATTTCAGACTGACCTCAGTCGGAGTGAACACTTATTATCAGGTGGATAATTTATACTTCTCTTTTTAAACCTCTCCCACAAAATAAATTCAAAAATAGCAATAATAAAATGACTATTGTATTGTGGTGTATGTACACGCACCTCATTCAGACCTCTCCGAAGTTCCCTCAAAGAGGACTTGATCTCGCTGAACCGATCAGCACTCCTCTCGTTCTTCTTATCTTCGTCGCTGTCTTTCCTCAGCTGCAGCTCAGCTCATTGAACCTCATCATAAACTCTTCAGGGGTCATCGGTTTAAAATTCTTAAACTCCTCCCTTCTCCTTTCGATCTCCTCTTCATCCATCTCTGTGGAGATTTTATTCTTTATATTACTGTCTGGCGGTTTCGAGGTGCTCGCCGCCAAGTTTCTCGTGTTCTGGAATGATCTTGAACTGTCTGAGGTCCCAGCACAGTTGAGGTTGCTCCGAGACGATCCTGGATCAGTCGTCTGTGTAACCCGGCTCTCTTTGTAGTTTCCCTAGGACATTCCCAATGTCCTGCGATGCCTGTGTCCAGACTCTACCCTGCAATCGGTTTTTATAGTCGTTGTCGACGAATTCCCTATTATGTAGTGCGTCCATTTTGCGTAATTTCTCTACTTTTTGAGCTGGATTTAGTACTGGTGGCAGACCTGGAATTAATTATACAGCCTTGTTATCTGTTGTTTCGTGTCGCATGTTGATGATAACAAAAAAAAAGGGGGAAAAAATTTATGGCAACAGAGAAAAACCTAGTTGTGGCCTTAACAGATCAAGATCAATTTTCAGAAGGTATAGAATGCTTTAGAAATATTTCTTTTACTTTTTCTTGGGGTAATAAGTGAAAATTTCCAATCAATATGGTCCCTTAAATGCTTGGAAAATTATTTTCATAGTACCATCAGTTACCATTGTTTTGTGTAAATTAAATATAAATTATACGCAAAAAGGCGATAAACAAACTAAACGAATGTAACAGACTAAACAAAAAATAGGTGAAAAAAAAAATACTTTAGAAATAAGTATATAAAAACTAAATGATAAAAATTATTAAATAAATAAATAAAGATCCGACAAAACAAATAAAATAAGATAAGAAATAAAATAAGGATTGTAAATTAGAAATAAGATTTAAATAAATATAAAGATTCGCCATAACCACAATGCAATTGAAACATAGATAAGCAATATAATAAGACTGTAAAATAGAAATAAGATGAAAACAATAAAAGCACAAAAGAAATTGGAGAAAGTCACAAAAAAAAATAGGCAAAACTCGGATTATGTCTGAGGTGTAAGGGGACTAAATAAAAAAAAAAATGTTTTGTGTTTTGAAACCCTTGGTACAGCGAATTAAAAGATAATAACTTCAATGTATGTCATAAACTTAATTAGTTACTTTAAACAATATTACTTATAATCAAATAATACCGAGGGCAATGTGACAATAACCAAAGGAAACGTGTGAATGTGTTGACTGTAGACGATGTTTTTTTTTAAATCATAGACTATATGAGTACATCCACACAATGTATTTGAAATCACCAAGCAATTACTATATAGTGGTAATTAAATCCATGACTTTCTTTGGAAACTTTGCCTAACAGTGTAACACATACAGACAAATATCATGGCGAAATTTCCTATAGTCTTGTTCAATGGGCGGATCTACTATTTGATCCTGTATTTGTCGAAATATTTATTTAATTATTAATGTGTCGAGTACTCATAAAAATAAAACTGTTGTAATAAGATAAATTATATAATCTTATTAATGTTCAAATGATACAAGTAGCGCCATCTAGTATTGGTTTGGGAAGTTTCCAGTGATGTGGTTGTCGTTTGTCTTTTGCAATGAGTGAGAAAAATGTGCTTCTAGAATAAAACTAAAACGTTGATATTTCTATCTTTTATTTAAAATATAACAACCGCTTCAACAGAAACAATAGAAAGACAATAGGAAAGCTGGCGTAAACGCCGGAAAGGTGCTCAAGGGGTTAAACATATTTAAAACGTAATGGACTCTTACCGACGGTAACATGGGAAGGGGAAGACCAAAGAAAAGATGGATGGACTGTGTGAAAGATGATATGCTTAGGAAAGGAGTGAATGCGGAGATGACAACAAATAGAGAGGAATGGAAGAGGAAGACATGTTGCGCCGACCCCAAATGAAAATGGGAAAAGGGTAGGGAGATGATGATGATGATGATGATGATGATGATGATGATGGACTCTTACCGACGGATAAGTTGTATGCATTCTGTCGTTGCGGCATTTCTCCTCCTGCTGGTACCGTTCCATTGCTTTGTAATACGGAAGATCTCGGTGAGGGTTTGCAGGCGGTACACACACTGGTGGCTTCGGAGCTGGACGTTTCTTCACCGCACCCCTTGATGGCCTGGAGTGTAAGTAAATATTTAGTTTCAGCACTACAATCAAAATTATTTGTAAGTAAATAAATCATACAATACAGAAAAAAATTAGGTCAGTAACCATCTAGGTGATCCATAGAACACTCTTTACCACCACTGGCAGAAAATTGTTTTCTTTTGTCTATTCTTCCTCATCTTCTTAGTTAATGGGGTTACCATACTCAATTCTATCAGTGACATTTGGATAAAATATTTTTTTCAATCTTGTCTAAGCTTCAATAAAACTTATCAGCTTTAAAAATGAAACTTTTGAGGGAGTTTTTGTGGCATCCAAGAATATGTATTAAAAAAAAACCATTCACCACCAATCGATTTTATTCCCAGCTTTTCTCGACTGGGTTGTTTTCCGAACCGGTGGTAGTGTTTTAACGTTTATAAGCGCCTTTTCAAGGCCCAAATTGAATAAAGAATTACAAGTGTAGCGGATCCACTAAGTCGCACTACTGGTGGATCTACTATCCTCAGTAATAAGGATAGCTTAAACGCTCCTTGAAAGATAAGACTTATTAACGAACAATGAACTTGTGGTACGCCCCTTTCAACATGGCTGCATGCGACGACCAATCATATGTCAACTCCGGCGCATCGATGCTCGTCCATGATTAATAAATATTATCAACTTCTAATAATTATAAAAACTTTATAGCTGCGACTACACAATTCATTGCGCATTTCTCATTGTAAATAGTAGCTCATTATACCGTTCAACAAATATTGTGTTTCCATTCATCTTATCCTCGAATAAAATAACTTATACACCACCACATAAGAGCCATTGAGATCTCACCAAAAACTCATTACCGTAATTTTCTTATGGGCACAACACACTATCTATTTCCATTCTCTTCTATCAGCTATAATCTTAACATTAATTCTTTTAATTCATGTCATCCTACACACAATCCTTCCGTAGCTTCTTCAGACTACCTTAACATTTAAATCCATTCTGAATAACACTTACAAATCCTTATTGACTTTCTCGACGGCTCCCACATTGATATTGATTTGGGGCTGATCATTAGTCCTTTTGGGAGGTACTTTTGTTCCGAGCAGTTGATTGGATGTGCTCGGTTCATTGGACGTCTTCGTTCCTGTACTAACTGTACTCAATCTGGGACTAGTCTTCCTTGTGGCATCAGAGGCGTTTAGACCCTGATTCAGGATAGGTGGAGCGTTGTTATGTACACCATTGTTGAAAATAGACCGTGGGTTACCATTAGAAGTAGACGCTTGATTTGCAAAAGGTCTATTTATAATGGATTTCGTGACATCTTTCCTAGGCACAGGTGTGGGGTCTGAAAATCGATAGTATTCATTTTAAAAATCCCAGAAAGTACATAAACACATCTTTGCACGAACTAAATCACCATTAGACCTGAAAACCTTCTAATGGTTTTTAAAGATTATTTTATTTTTATTTATGTTTTCTTAAAATACCTTCAAAAATAAAATATTTTTTTAAATAATTTAGCATTTTTTTTATTAACTGTACCGCTCGGAAACCGAGGCATAACGGCAGGAATAATAAAAACATTTTCATTATAAAAATGGTTGCAAGACGTAAAAAGAAATAGATGAGAAATTACCGGTACCAATGGAAAATCTATTAGTGTCCGTCATTCAATTCTAGTATAGGAAAATTCCAACAAATAAGAGATATGGAGAAAACAAAACAATATAGAAGATGCAGTACTATGAGATTTGATATTAGGCTGTTTTACTGACTATAGACATATGCAATTTTATCTATACTACTAAAAAATAAAATTAAAGTGTGTTTGTAATGTCAACATTATTTTTTTTATTAAATAGATTTGAATGTATTTACCAAAAACACATTTTTTTTTTAAATTTTGTCTGTCTTTCTGTTTGTCCCGAGTAATCTCCGGAACGGCTGGACGGATTTTTACGAGACTTTTTTGGTAGATAGCTGAAGTTACTCCGGAAAACTAAGGGTACTTTTAACTTTAAAAAATAATTAGGTTCCACGTAAAAAAAAATTAAAACTGATAGAAATGGACTGAAATCCGAGTCCATTGACTTTTACGGAAAAAATATTGTTATTCAGTACTAAAAAAAACATTGGGGTTCCGTAAATTCAAACGCAGTGAAGAATATATGAAACGAGGGCGCAGCCGCGGGCACAGAGCTAGTGAAAAATATAAATGCGCCAAATAAAAGTAGTTTTAGACTCTGTTTTTTTTCTTAATGTTTTACAAAAATTGCTTAAAACTTATTTTAAATTTAAAAAAATATATATATATTTTATTTGCAAACTGTTTGAAACACGAGTTTAAAAAAAAAACCTTGTAACAAAGCACGTTTAAGAAACATACCGTCGTCGAGTCTCAGGAAACCGTGGTTGGAATCAAGATGCAGCTGCCGATATTTGATCATGACCCATTCGCGACACTCCGGGCATTGCTCCGTGCGCACGCCGCAATAACCCTCGTGGGTCGGTAACTCCCGGCGAGGCAGCTCCAACTCGCAATACCTGAACCGAGAACAAAAACCCACCACATGCTGCCTCGTCAATGTAACAAAGAGACCAGAGTTTGGAGGATATGGATGTATCAGTGCACTGGGACATCCAAGTAATTTCCATCTTCCATCCATCCATCCATTCAAACGAAAAACGTCCACTGCTGGACATAGGTCTCTCCCAAAGATCTCCACGACGACCGGTCTTGCACCACCCGCATCCAGCGTAATCCCGCGAACCTACACCAGGTCTTCAGTCCACCTTGTGGAGAGCCTACCAACGGCTGCGTCTTTTATTACCCGGCAGCCATTCGAGAACCCATCGGCATCAGTTCTACGAGAAATGTCCCCAGCCCATTGCAACTTCTTCTTCTGCGGATTTCTTCATTTATATTATTTAGTAAGGGGCCGTTCAAGTATTACGTAGGAATCAATGCATGTATATTGCTTATTTTTGATGACATGGGGGAGGGTTCTGAATGATGATTACGTAAGCACTAATAACGTATTAATTATGGTCTTTATTTTTCCAAAATTATGTCAGCGCTTTGGTTATTACTGACAAGAGGGAGTGAAGAAGGGGAAATTTTGCCTTGAACGGCCCCTAAGGAAATGTGTTTTTTTTTTAATTCTGTAAAGTTAATATGCAACGAATAATAGAAATTTCGATACAATTTATTAACAAAGGTAACAGTTGATGCCTGCATTCACTGACATACATACATACGGCTTCCTAAGATTCTTCTTCATATGTACTTATAAATATATTACGACTTGTGTGTGACACTGTACAGATGCAAAAGGCGCAGCATAAACCTTAATTCCATTTATGTACTGGTCACCTCTAGCATAGCCGTTGTACCTGCATGATTTGATGGTATTTGCGCAGGAGTCTCGTAGATGGTCTTCCAAGTCCGTTCCGCAGACTTTCTCCCCACATTGTTTACATGGAACTACAACAAAAGAAACTTTACCGTATACATACATACCATCACGCCTTTCTCCCGTGGGGGTAGGCAGAGATTAAGTCCTTCCACTTGCTACGATCTTGGCATACCTCTTTCGCTTCCTCTACTTTCATGAGCGCTTTCATACATGCTCGCCAGTTATGAGTACTTTTCACTTGGCCTTTATTTAACACGTGATTGATTTGGTCTAGATACGTTCGCCTAGGTCGACCCTTACCGACTTGCCCATTCACCCTCGCCTTATAAATTAATTTCGTTAATCTTCTCTCATCCATCCTCTCTACATGCCCAAACCAACTAAGCATACCTTTCTCTATTTTGGTCACTATGTAACTTACAATAAATTATGAACCTATAAATAACTTCTTAGTGCCTCTGATTAAGAAGGATCATGTGATACAACTGCATTTTCAAATCCTAAGAGGATATCCTAGCGGCTTTTATTCCATAGAAATGCAGTACCCTGTTTCCTTCCTGGGTAATAGCATTATGGTCAATATTTTATACCAGACCACCGCCATGCCCGGACGTTTTGATTTTTCCATAGAATTAGTTATCGCAGAAACTAGGAGCCTTTGAAAATTAAAAAAATGCTCGATTTTTACCGTTTTTTCAGACGTTCATCAAACAAATTTGATGGATAAAATTATAAAAAAAAAAACAATACGTACAAGCATAGCCAAAGCCTTTATTATTTTAAAACTGAAAGAAAATAAAAAATCGGTTCAGTTTTGGAGGAGGAAATAGGATACTATGAAGTGATGTTTTCGTCTATTTTGCATACGGTAACATCAGAAGGAGCTACAGTTGTCCCTTTCGTGTTTTATAATTTTTTCTTTAGGGCGCAACACGATATCAATAAGTTTCTGCATTACCTACTTTTCCAACCGCATGTCCTCTTAAATGACTAGTTATATATCTCCAATTGAATAGGTATATTTTAGGTATATATATATCTTAACAACACCATGGTTCACGGTGACTTGACACCAGCGTGTCCATTTCAGCTATTAAGAAGGCCATATCAAAGCAAGTTCCATTATACAATGGTAACATTATAATAAACAGTACAGGTCGTAAAACTTACTCAGAAGGTTATGTTTCATTATTTTACATTATATTCCAAGAGTGGTAACTGCAAATCACAATCATTATTCGATGATTTACCATGTAAATCAGATGGAATTATTGCATTAGATTTCTTGTCGGAATTTAATTCACATATTGATTTAGAAAATGCAACATTAATTCTAGAAAATGGAGGAAAAAAATACTATCCTAGTTTATACATCGCCCTACTATTTCATATAATTATTTAACTATTCTGCGAGACGTGAATTCATTTAATGCATAAAATTAAAAAAACCGTTTCTAGAGGATTTATTTTTTAGCCACTTTAATAGTAAAACCAGTAAACAACGTTATATAGAATACTAAATACTATACCTACGTTTCAACGGGAATTCAATTTCCAATAAAGGAAGTCAATTTGTCAAACATAAGGCTGAGCCAGTGCGAACTGATACTTTGTTATCGTTACTGAAGTTGAGTGACTCACTCTACCGAACGTGAAAAAATGGAAGCTATTTGTTTTAAATACAATGATACATTTTCTTTACCGGGAGAGAAGCTTACAACTACTAAAATGTATCAAAATAGAAAAAAAATCTTTATTCAATTTAGGCCCTAAGAAGGCGCTTATGAACGTCAAAAACTACCACCGGTTCGGAAAACAACCCAGTCGACAAGAGCCGGCAAGAAACTCGATTTGTTTCTTTTTTTTTTATAAATATAATATATATCATTTTTTTAAATATAAAAAAAACTATGCAAATCATAGTCCAACTAATTTTAGCGGAAGCACAGAGATGTGGGTTCATTCCAGACATCACTATTATTCACGTCCACCACATATGAACATAATATTTATTTAAAACCGAATGTTAGTCCTGTTTATACAAAATCCTATAGATTACCAAATAGCCAAAAACCAGAGATAGATACATAAATTAAACAAATGTTAAGAGATGATATTATAGTTATAGTGATTTATAGCTCAAAGTGAGTGGTCAAAAGCACTATTTTTCAAGTACCGAAAAAGTCTGATGATAATAATAAAAAATGAAGAATAAATTACCGTAAATGAAACGAAATAGTACAAGATAATAAATTTCCACTTGCCGACATAACTGATATTTTAGAATCCTCTCTGGTGCTGTTTATTTTACTCAATTAGAGCTTAGCCAATCTTATTACCAGGTGACATTGAATCCCGAGTCAAGGAAGCTTACTGTATTCAGGAATCATACCGGGCAGATGAAACAACCCCAATTTCTTTTTCAAGAGCAATGGCGGGACTTACATATGAGAAGCGTTTCATATACAGTAATACCCCGCTTAGCGCGACCCCGTTAGGCGCGGTTTCACTATAACGCGAATGTCAAATTTCGCGCTCAAATGCCTCGCATTACGCGAAAGAGTGCGTATAAACATAATGTAAAGACAATAGATGTATTTTTCCGTAAAAAAATAAGAGTGTGTATTGCATAAAGTGTTCTTAGAATTAAAGTGATTGATTAAAATGATTCGTATTTTTTTGTATTAAATTCTGACTATGTTTAATCATAAACCTCGATATACGCGATTTTCAGTTAACGCGATTTTTTTCGGAACGTATCCCTCGCGTAAAGCGGGGTATTACTGTATATAGATGAATGGTTGAAAAGTTAATTCAAAATTAAACCCAAACAAATGTAATTGCGTGAAAAAGGAGTTATTATATTTAGGTCACACAGTACCAGCAGAAGGAATTTGTAATAAAATCTGAAATTTTTAATACAATCCGATTCAATGGACTTAATATTATACATTTACAGACAGGTATTTGAATTTTGAGAGTAATATCTTTGCTTAACCCCTTGAGCACCTTCCCGGCATTTACGCCAGCTTTCCTATTGTTTCATTTTTATGGGTACTTGACACATTAATGTTTTTTTGAAAAATAATTAGGGTTCCATATAAAAAAATTATAATGCATTGAAGAATATATTAAATGCTGGCACAAAACTAATAGTAAAATATGTTATAATGTTTGTTCCACAAATAACAGAAAATTTAATCAAGGAGATGAACAATGAAAACAGCCTTTATAACTCGCAAATTGCGGAGTTGCAACAGCCTTCTATTTACGCCAAGTGAAACAGGAGGATAGCAATTGTATTTTTTAGGACAAATGGCTGTTAGGACTGTCATTTGTTATAAACAGAATCTATGACGTATCAAGCAATAGTTAGCAAAGCTCTCCCTATGATTGCGTAGCATTGGCATCAATTATGTAAGTTTTGGTTACATAATCACCATTCAGACGCCCCTCCCCCATGTCATCAAAAATAACAAAGCATAGACCTCCATTGATGCTTACGTAATACATAACAGCCCTCTTGTCATATAGATAAGGATTTATGTTAGCACTAACTTTGCTTGTGTAATTCATCATGATGCCGTTGAAGATCAGGCAAGGGCACTGGTTCCTTGCAGACAGGACACACTCGGATGTTGCGAGCGCAGTGTACAGTGTGGATTGTATAGTTCACTGATGGAATGTCGCGTTTGCTGTAATTTAAAAATGTAAATTTTATCTACAATCACTATATGACTGTTAATTTGTAGGTGGATGGGATATGTGGACCCTCCAGTTTCTACCCCTTCCAATATGATGATTTCACCCAAATCAGTTATAACTATACTTTAGAACTGTATAATATTGCATGTCGATAATAACATATAATCATTGAACATACCATACAATTATCTAAATAATTTTCAAGATCACTCAAGTATTTTAAAAAGTACATTAGACTTCATCATCATTGCTTATGTATTTCTGTATTTGTTAAAACTATTTTCTATGCTAGATTTTAACAGTGTAACGAAGTAATTATCAGACATAATTATAATAAAAAAAAAATTATATTGTAATTTCCTTTAAAAAATTATATTGTAATAAAAGCTTTATAGGTAATAATAGTATTCGGTTTTACAATAAGATCCCAAGTAACATTACCGATTTACCTGACAATAAGTTCAAGTATTATGTCGAGCAAGTCTTAATCTCAAAAGGTTATTACAGGGTGGATCATTACGTGAACGATAGTGATGTCTGGAATTAACCCACATCTCTGTGCGCACCCGCTAACATTAGCTAAGACTATGATTTGTATAGTTTTTTATATGAGAAAAAAATGATGTATATTATATTTATTAAAAAAAAAAAAAACTTGATCGAGTTTCTCGCCTGCGCTCTTCTCGACTGGATTGTTTTCCGAACCAGTGGTAGTGTTTTAGACGTTCATAAGCGCCTTCTTAGGGCCTAAATTGGATAAATAAATTTTGATTTGATTCTTCTAAGTGTTGTCATTTTTTAAATTAAAATTACCCTCCCATAAGATTGTACAAGAATACATTCATAAATATTACACAATAAACATTGGAGTATCAAATGAAAAATCTAATTCTGGCAACATAAATTATTAATCATCATAGTCCATTCCCATTTTAAATTCTATTCAGCTAGCAAAAATAAAAACTGTGTCTCATCCACTTGTGGGCGGAACTTGTTCACTTTGCGAGCTAAACAGTTTTATTAAGAAGTTACTAATAACTGTAATATTCATTTATATTAAGTAAATTATTATTAAAACTTATATGGAAAAGGTAATGAAGAATATATATAACTTAAAAAATTAATTGAATGTGGTATGAGGCTTTTCTTGCATTAGTTTATAAGTAAACCACTATAATCTGGTTAATAATAAACTAATCACTAATATATAATATAAATATATAATATATAATAAATATATAATATATAATATAATAAGACTGTTCAACATTTTTATCAGTCTGGCCAAAAGGATAATTCAGAAATATTTGGTGGGTCACTAACTGGTACTGTAATTAACTAAAGTGCATTGTGGTTTTTAAAGATAATGTTACGTAATCCTAAAAGTCTTTTAAATTATAAATTCCTATGCAAAAAATACCTGATATGCTACTTCAGTGTGTGGTGATACTGATCAATCAACATCCTAAGGATGTCGATCTTTTCCATAACAGATTTATTTTTTATTCAGCTTATGCCAAATTACGAATTAAAATCGTATGTTTATGTATTTTAAATAAAAGCTGTTATATTGAATAGACAGTGATAATCAGTGTGATTTCAGACATAAGTTTTGTTGTAATATTTTTGCTAGGCGCTAAATGGGATGTTTTCATAAACATACATTGATCCGAAATTACTTAAGTATTGTAATATGGTCTTTATGATAGAAAAGTCTTCTGTTAAAGACTGTGTACACAAAACTGAACTTGGTGAGAATATACTTTGCTACTGCAGGCCATTTAAAAATTAATAAATAATAAATAATAAATCTTTATTCATGAAATGCAAATACAAATCAGAGGGTGCAATGGACCCGGAAAAAAAAAAATATTTTGTGCCCCGGGATCCAGTGCCTTTCTTTATAACATTACAGGTTTATAATAAAAGATATTCTCTTGTTGTCTATGTATTAGGTGCGAGTCAGCGCGGGTGTAATCGGTTGTGTGATTAAATTTGTATGTGTGTGTTTTAAACTATTGTAAAATAAATTAGATGACACGACTAAAACAGCTTACTTTATTCGAGTGTAAGAAATCAGAATTTCATTCCAAAATTCCAAAATTACAATTACAAAAAACTACCTTGTCGTTTAAATTTAGAACCAGAATAAATACCTATATATTATATATATAATGTGGAGTAAAGCTTCTGTATCCTCATAGTTAAGACCAGATAACCAGTTTTTAAGTTTTAATTTCAAGATGTGCGTGTTGAGTGAGTATATATATAATTCTTTATTTATTCTATTATATAAATGTGGTGCTAGAAAAAGAGATTGCTGATTTATGAAATTTGTTCGGAACTTTTGGATTTTGAAAACTAAATCATTTCTTCGTTTAAGTGTAATTAGTTCCGGATCAAACACGACCCTGGAGTGTTGTCTAATAATTGAATTTGTTATAAAAAGTTGGCGTACACTGAGGACTTTGGCACAAGAATAAAGTTCATGAGTTGGGTAGCGAAATGGTTTAAAATACATTACCTTTAAAACTGATCTCTGAGCTCTTTCTAAAGATAACAAATGTGATTTATGAGCCCCTCCCCAAACAGAAATACAATAAGTAATTATAGACTGACATATGGCAACATAAATTAGTTTTAATAAATCAGGATTTGTTACACGTCGAAGTTTTCTAAAAACCCATATCAATTTCCTCACTCTGGAGGTGAGAAGATTGATGTGTGGTGACCATGTCATACGTTCATCCAGAGTTATGCCCAGATATTTGAGTTGACATACTTTTTCAATATATGGGCATGTATTACATTGCACTGTATGGAAGAGATCACAGTTATGGACCTTAATAAATGACGAAGGAGGTGGAGTACCTGAATGCCGTAGTGAAAAGGCTATGTATTTAGTAAAATTGTAAGCGAGCTAGATTATGCCTGCAGGCAAAGGGTTGTGCAGCCTTGAACAATACAAATTAATAAAATTGAAGTGTCTGTTTGTAATATCAAGTTAACAACTTTTAACTAAATACATATGAATGTATAACATACCTACAACAAAACCACAATTTTTTTTAATTCTGTTTTTAAGTCTGTTTGTTTAGGCTAATCTAATCAGGCTAATGGTTAAGAGGTGGAACTTAGGCTACTTTAATTTTTTTTAAATAATAAATTCTTTAAAAAAAAATTAAAACTAATGAAATTGTGAAATGAATGATTCAGTTTTATGGTAAAATCTTTGACTTCTGTTAGTACTAAAATAATGTTAAGACTTGTACAAAAAAATAGGTTCCATTCTTTTCCTAAGATTATTTAAAAACTATATTACCAAGTTAATAATTGACTAAAATAGAAAAAATGTTATACGGGCAGAGCTGCAAGAACATCCAGTAACTTCATAAGACATTTGAATTAAAAAAAAAAAAAACATTTAGTTGCCATTATGTTTAGGCACTGTGTCCAGAGATAATGATTTGAATCTCACAATATAATTGATCATTAGGAAAATAAAAACATTATTATTAACATATAAATATATTATTTAGTTGTGTTATATTTTTCTAAGGATACTGTAGAACTATAGGAAATTTTCTGGTACATCAAGCTTTTCTAAGGTGTTACTGCCTCCAACAAAATGTCTCCAAACAAATTTGTTCTATTTTTTTTTTTATATTATTAACAATACAATAATAGTACAAATGAATAAATACTTTGAAATCATTTGAAATATGAAACTTCACTTATTTTGTTTTTGCGTGATTTTATAATAAACTGCCAAAATAATTTTAAATAGAAACTTATGTAGGTAAGTAATTAAAAACTTTGAGGTCATTGCGTTGGGTACTTTGAAACTTAATTTTATTACTATTTTCCAAATGAACATTTGTCCACACAATTATTTATTATTTTATACTGACGAAATCATAAGAACATAAATAACAAATCCTATGGGTTTTATTTTGAGTTTTAAGTAGAAATAATATTTTTATGACTGAAGCCCGGTATTTCATAATTTTATTCCAGCTTTATATAAAAGTAAACACGCTTCCAATGTCCGACATCTGAAGTTCGTAATGCTCCGAATAATCTATAAATAACTTGTTAAACGCATGTACACAGAAATAGAACATAATATTGACACAAACGACTATTGTATTGTAACTTACCAATTCGGACAGGATTTCGTTTGCCCTTCGTCCATAACGTGAATTTAAATTGGTTTTACTTCAAATATTGCACTGGTTTAAGCTAAACGTATCTTATAAAGTCGATTTTCTAACTTATTTCATAATAATTTATTGGCATACAACATCCGTTATTTAAATTTGCACAAGAAACAGCAGCCAATGAATTAAACTACCGCATTTATAATATAAGCTAAAACAAATTTTGCAATATTATCGGTAAATCCCGTCGGCACAGAGTAAAATTAATTTTAGAGATTAGACAGTTACTCTACTTGTAAGTAAAGTAACTCAATCGATTATTCTGACATCAACTCTATTTAAACATAAAATGCAGGAATGTTCAGTTTTTACAATGTTATTTATTAAATACTTGCATAGCGTTATAGTATCAACAGTTCAAGTATCAACACTGACAAAATAAGAAACATAAAAGATTGAAAATGTTAAAGATACCTACATTGAATAAAACATCGATGGTGAAGATAAAGAAAGTGTAAAAATTAATCTTTTCGTTGCGTTTTAAATCAGTATTTTATTTGTGTTTTTGGATAAATTCTATCATATTATATATCTCTGCTCCATCCGACTATTTATTAATATTCTTATGCCCCCACAAAGGTTCATGAATTAAAAATACATGACTTTGTAACACTTGAAAAGCACAGCTAGTATTTAATAAAAAAAAGCTCTGGAATAATGAATATTTGTAATTTCTAAATCAATCTTAATTTACATTGAAGCCATCTATAGTGACGCAAATTTGATTTATTTTTATTTATCTTGAAAGAAAAAATGTGATTGAATGAAAATATGATACAATTCTATATTTATTTTACTCGTGCCGATAAGTAGTTCAATTAACGTGTAATGCTGTGCACTTCTTTTATTCATCAGTTTTCTGTAATTTATGATTGATGGAATTTGATTGATGTATAACCTACAGTCCTTCACTACAACTTGTCCCTTGACTCCCTTTCCTTTATGTTGGCTCACCAGACTGTCATTATACAGTCAACCGCCGTAATATTATTCTGTGGTCAACCGCTTCTTTCAAATCGAAGCGCTGTGATTTTAAAGTTGAAATAAACTTTTTTTCATTGCTTTAATCATGCCATAGACGTTTAAAAGTAATGCAAAAGAAATTGGATTGAAGGTTCGTGCTTTTTGTGAAGAGAAAAAGCAAACAAATCTCCGATTATTCCATTAAATCGAGTACGGTCTTGTGTTGACATGACAGGCTAGTAAAATCGAGTTGCCATACCTTTATTAAACTCCGTATAATGTAAGAAATATGCTTTATTTTCTTAGGATATATTTTGTACTATGGATATAAGTACGATAATTACTATGTATCCAGAAAGTAGTAAGAAGAAAACAGTAGGGGCGAGAGTAGAAAAACAAACTTTAGAGATGATTGCATTACACCGGACAATACTTACCATATTTCAAAATAATATACTACTTCTTGCTATTTGTGCAAAAATTACATTATGTATTTATTGTTACCTGCTAATATTTATTTTGTTAATTTTGTATGGGCAGATATATACCATAAACCGTTATCAGAATAATGAAGTTAGCGGTCGTTGCTGCAGTCTACCTCCCAATAAAATTAGAACCTTGGGAAAAACACGCACCAAGAGAAAGACTGTAAAGTTGGATTACTTCGAGATACAAAATTTCGAGAAAGATTCATCGAATTCAAATATAAAAAATGTAGTTCAAAATAGAAGTTATTATGTAGAGACATGATATTATACTTTGGAGGCACGGAGTACATAAAAAATTAAAGTAACATGCTTGAACTTGACTAGTGACAGTTACGAATCTTTAGATCATTCAAATTGCAGATCCGGATCTACGACTTTTTCGAACCGGGACAGAAACTTGATAGTGGCGTCCCTGTCTCGAATGTTTGAGATAGATTACTTACAAAACTCACAAATATGTAAATAAGCATTATCAAAATAACCCTTTAATAAATTTGTACTCTTTATCATAACTTTTTTATTTGTGAGGCATGAAATTATATACCCGGGAAAAATAAAGTCTATCTGGGGGCGTCCACATCAAATCGACCACTTTTGACCCCGACCCTTTTCGATTTGGCTGAAAGTTTATTATCTTTTTGTAACTTACGATACTCAGATTTTTTTACTCATCTCGAAAAAAAATATGATTTAAAAAAAAGAATACGTCTCTTTTTTGATGTTTGTTACCTGATTCTCCGTCATTTGTGAACAGATTTGCATTTTTTGTTAATTTCAGGACTAGACTCCCGAGATGGTCCTATTTCCAGCAGATGAGGATCTGATCGGTGGAACTCAGGGAAATTGAGAAAAATCCTCGAATAATATAGACACTTACCCGTGTTTCATATATACGTTTCCAAAACTATGAAGTAGGCTTCACAGCTATACCTAAAAGTACATACTTTAACTGAAAAGTATAAAAAAAAACTTTTTTTAATTTAAAACAAAACCGATTTGAAAAGAATTCACTATAAAAATGCACTAAAAAGTCAATGAATAATGTCTTTATTAATCTGCTTCGTTCGTTATCTCTTCTCTTCGTTATTTGTCTGGTGACTAGACAAGATCTAGCTGCTCCCCATGTTTTGACTTGAAATCCATCCAGAAGATTTTCCGCATCTGTTTGCCTTTGAAGAAAGTGTTACAAAGAGCTATTTAGAGCAAAATAAGTGATTATATTGCGCTGCTTAACTGATTACTGACCGTAAAACCCGCGCTATGTTCCCGCGCTTCCAAAGAATTCTTACTTTTCCAGTACAAGGTGTAATTAATTGGCCTCACGCACAGAGCATTTGTGATTCTGGTCTCCTATAAAGTTGCAATATCAATGTTAAGTCTTTTGAGCTCGACATCAATAAGACAGGTTTTGCGCAGTCAAAGCTACCTTTGGTGTTCGAGAAGCCTGTTGTCAGGGTTCGGACGTTCCATGACGCAAACCGCATGTAAGGAACATTGATAATCTTGGATGGAGTTAGCCTTTGAGTTTTTATTTTAATTATTTTGTGGAGGTGGTTAAGGTCGCAGCGCTAATGTCCAGCTGTAAAGGTTGCGTTCCGTTCACCCAAGCGGAATAAGTTAACTCTGAGGTATTAATATTATTGATCTGGGGCTGCCCGACTTAAAGCAGGCAGTAAGAGATCAGTGGATCTACGATGGATCCTCCTACTGTCGAGAGTAGCCCTGGCGCGTTTTATGATTTTGGCGCCCTTTGAAAGTGGCAATCGGGGCGAGTGCCTCGGCTAGCCTCCCCTAGATCTGGGCCTATCAGATTGTTAAATTTTTTATCGTAAAAATAAAGCATATTTTGAATATATGTTTTTTTTATGTGTTGCATTACTTTATTATGCCAGTTCACCTAATGTGTTCGAATGAAATTTACCCTGTTTAACAGTCAAGGTAAAATTTTCTCGCATTATTTATTCAAAATGTCATTTTCTTTCAAGAACACTAACGTAATATTAACGACAATGTTCGTGTTCACTCTTCAGTAGTCATTAAATATTAAAGTTACGTAAGTAATGGCTACACACTTGAAACTGACTTATGAATAATATACGAGTGTAATTTTTTATGTTTTCGCGTTCCATATTTAAAATCAGTTAATTTTAACGGGTTTTTACGCGTTACCTTTGGTACCCGTGACCACGGTTGGTGAAACCCAGCCGAAACGTCGGGATAGGAAGAAAAAACCAAAGGTAACGCGTAAAAACCCGTTAAAATTAACTGATTTTAAATATACGAGTGCATGATTTGCAGATATTTATTTAATATTGTTTCCTATGTGAAATAAGCCTTGAGAGTGTAGCGGAAGTCGCGCTACTAGTGAATCTACTATCCTCAGTAATAAGGATAGCTCAAACGCTCATTGAAAGATATGGCTCATTAAACGAACAATGAACTTATGTACGCCCCTTTTAACATGGCTGCATGCGACGACCAATCATATGTCAACTCCGGCACATCGATGGTCGTCCATGATTGATAAATATTATTAACAACTAATATTTATAAATACTTTGTAGCTGCGACTACACAATCCATTACGCATTTCTCATTGTAAATAGTAGCTCATAGCTCATTATACCGTCAAACAAATATTGTGTTTCCATTCATCTTACCCTCGAATAAAATATAAACTTATACATAATCTAGTATTCAAATACTAGACCACATAACACGCCCACCACAAGAGCTTTCCTTAGTTTAGCGGCTTGTGAAATATCCGTAATATGTTTTGCTTCAATACTCAAATATCAAACTATAATTCACTTAAATTAAATGACTAATTTTAGTCACCTATAATTAATGTTTTATCATAATTTGTCCCACCTTCTCCGTCTACCCTAATTTTTGGGACGCACAAAATGGGTAAATATTCGGCCCGACTAGTCAGAGCTACCCACTCCTGAACGGGGGACTTTTTATAGCGAATGGACTGTACCAGAGTTGAAGACTGTACCGTATAATGTCTAACTAAATTGTGTAGGTAAAAAAAAAACAAGAGCTGTCAAACTATGTGACTTATTTGTATTGAACTCACTCATTCACAGTGTCGCTTTTGTTTGTTTACATTTAGTTAAATTACGTAAGGCGATGATTAATTCGATATACCTTGAAGTATTATTTGTCTTTGTCTTAAAGCTTGATTAATAGATAGTACGGGAATTTCCCGACTATTAATATTTTTTGTTACCTTTTTTTTTTTGACGAGGGGAATGCATTTCCGCACTACTCTTACCCATTGCATTAGTGAGACCGAAGTCCCCCAATGCAATGAGTAAGGGGGAGCGGAGGGACGTCTCCGCTCCAGTGTGGGACTCGCCCAGACGTGAAGCGTCCGGAAATACCCACTAAACCCCCCGGGGCCGTCCGCCGCATTTGGGATGGGGACGACACGGGATAGCTTTCGCAAGCACCGCGTCGTTATTTACAAAATACCTAGTACAAGCAATAATAGTTTTCGAAAATAACTGAATGTTTGTTCCATACATTATAGTCGATGCACACAATGGCCCAACGCATCGCCCAAGCTTTGCATTTCCAAGGTTTGGATTGTGTTTATACGTTGGTGCGTTGAACATTCCGCCTTGGTGCTTTGATAAAGTACTTTAAATTATTATCTAAATATGCTGCACAATAGAATAAACGTTCTAGAAGCTCGTGATGCGAAATGCTGAAATTATAGATTCCATTTTTTTTACTTATTTACAAGAATATTTTTAAATCAATGATGGCGTAGTGGGTAGTGGGGCCGGAACCGCGTCAATGGATGCGAGTCAAGCCCACCTATCCAACTAAAAAATCAGTCTGAGCTTTCGGTGAAGGAAAACATCGTGAGGAAACCATAGCATGATGGTAGGGCTTTTTCTAAATATGCCTGCTTGGGTAGCTACCACCCTTAAGATTGAAAACCTGCCGCCAAACACCAAGTGTGTTGCGGCAGCATAAACTGAGTACCAGTAACTATAGGCTTAGTCTGTTTACCATCCTGGATCACATCGTCACTTAACATCAAGTCAGATCAAGCACTAAACCTCAATCGGGTAAGAAATTAACCTCTTAATATGTATAAAATGGTTTTACAGAACTATATTCCTATAGATTTGTTAATTAAACTATTAGTTAATTAGTAATTATTAAATGTGAAATGCATTTGTTTCAGTATATATTTGTATAAATCGTAACATTTTATTGCTTAATCACGCTGTTTTCATCATCATCGTAATTAGGTAACGTAATTTTTTTACTTAGCGCAACACAACTATCGCCGCTGACGATCAACGTCGCACCACGTCAGCGAAACGTTTATAAATATTTGTCGTATGTATAGGTAACTGATTTTTATAATCTTTTACAAGGCAAACTTAATTCTGCAAGGCATTTCACTCCAGCTGAACTGTGGGAAATACAATTGAAGGAAACGGGAG